>NW_004624926.1:731502-802347 GCF_000247695.1 Heterocephalus glaber
CCCTCCTGCCTTCCCTCCTGCCTTCCTGCCTTCCCTCCTTCCCTCTTTCCTTCCTTCCTTCCTTCCTGCCTTCCTTCCTGCCTTCCCTCCTGCCTGCCTGCCTGGTGTCCTCACACCCCCTTGTCTCTGGGTCTCTCCAGCTCCCCCTGCTGCTCGTGGCTCAGGTCCCTGCCTCTCTCCCCCTTCAGAGCCCTCTCCCTAGCATCCCCACCCCCTTCTTCCGGCTCCGCTCCTGGGGACTCCTGGCTCACCCACCAGCCTTCCTGTCCCGACAGGCCCCGGCCCGGCCAGCAGTCTCCAGAACCTCCACAACCCCCGCCCCTGTGAGTCTGAGTCGAGAAAGGGGTCAGTCCGGGGCCTAGGGACTGGCAGCCTCACTTCCTAATTAGCAGAAGGTAATTGCCTGGAAAAAAATTTCATTTAGAATGAGACTCCAAGTTAAAGCTGAGCAGCCGAAGGGCCCTGGGGAGCTGGAGGCAGAACAGCCTGGGTCAGGCTTCAGGAAGCACCCAGGACATGGAGACCTCTGCTGACTCCCTGCCTGGCTTCCTGAGGACCCTGGCCTTGGGCAGGTGGAAAGGAAGACTGGGCGGCCCCGTGGCCCATGAGGTCTGGCTGCACTGATGGCTGTGTGGCTGGGGCAGCCACCGACTCCTCTGTGCCTCGCTCCTGCCCTGTGGAGGACAGGACTGCCCGCCTCCCCTCGGTCAGGAGGCTCCGCTCAGACAGTGGGTAGGAAAGCACCTAGCGCACTGAGGAGTGGGGGACACTGTCTTCTTCAGTGGCTGCCAGCTGAGCCGTGGCCAGGTGAAGTGGTACGGCTCGGGTGGGGAGTGCGCAGTGGACGGCACACGGCTGCCATTCCTGTGCTGGCCTCCAGACACTGCTTCACACGCTGAGGGGCCCCTCTCCTCCCTGAATCTCAGTTTCTTCATCTGTAAGGTGCTGGGCACAAGGGCCTCCTGGAGGAGGAGCGCTGAGAGGCTAAGTGGTGTGCTGTCTGCCAAGCCTCTCAGCCCAGTGCTTGGCACATAGTAAGTGTTCAACAAACGATGCCAGCGAGATCTGCTGTAATGAAGGCTGTTACCTCCTCCCTGCCCGGATCCGGAGAAGCTGTGCTTGGGAGATCGTCTTTGTGTGGCTTAGTTTTGCTTTTTGTTTTTGGAAGGAGGGAAGTTTCTAAACCCATTAGACTCGCAGCCCACGAGCGTCCCCACTGGCAGGGGCAAAGGCCAGTGAGTCGCTGCTGTGGCTGGGTCAGCAAAGGTGGAACCACCGTCCAGGAAAGGGTTTCGGTTTCGGACTGCGGAGGGCGAGATCAGGCCCGGGACCGAGGTCAGCACCGCGGACAGCGCCCCGGCGCACAGGGCCTGCCGTAAAACAGCACCGAGAGGGAACCGTGGACACCCCAAATCGGACAAGAAGGCTGAGGACCGGCAGGCTCAGTGAGTTGCCCAAGGTCACACAGCCAGCGAGTGGCAGAACCAGATTCGGATCCCCCTGGCTGTCTGCTCTCCCACACCTGCGTCCCCCAGCACCCCTCTCCTTCCCCGTCTGGGAGCTGTTTCTCCTGTCACATTCTCCACAGTCCTTGAGCTGGCTCGGGATTTGGATTTGAGTCCTGGATGGACAGACGGCTCTTCGGCCCTGTGGCCTTCTGGGCCCCAAGCTTCAGGTGGGGGGGGGGGCAGAACAGGTGCCAGGAAGCCTGTGGTCCCAGGAAGCCTGTGGCCTGGGGAGGCAGAGCACTCCAAGCTTCCCGTGAAATCCAGCTCGGCATCCTGACTCCAGCTTCTCTGCAGCCGGGTATTATTAATAACAATACGATGCTGATTTAGGCCAGGCACAGCGATGCATTATTCATAGGAGTAACTGGTCAAGGCCCGCACTTGATCATCACGAGGCCTGCTCCTGCCTCGCCCTCTGCTCCGCACTCTGGCACAGGCCTCCCTCCCTCTGCCCCAGCTGCTGCTTCCTTGGGCCCCTGCGGCTCTGATGGACTGGTCATTTTCATGGCTGCCCAGGCAGCTCGTGAGCACTGGGCTCAAGGTGGGCGGGAGGGCACAGGTCCCGGCTAGCTCTTGGCTAGGTGCCTGTTGCTCGGCTCCCAGCCCAGAGCTGACACCTGGCCCCATCCGTCCTGCCTGGCTTTGACCCTGGTGACTTCCGGGCTCAGCAGCTCTCTGGAGTCTGCAGATGGCGCTGTCTCCCTGCCCCCCTCTTTTGAGACTGCAGACGGAAGAGGGCAGCACTGCAGGCGTCTGGTTGACGCGGGAGGTTGCTGGGCAGAAGAGACCCCAGCACCTCCATTAAATGCAGCGATGGATGTGAAACCGTCGCTGCACCATGCAGCACTCTGCAGACCGTTCTGCTTCTGCGGGGCACAAGTGGGAGCCATCATTCCGGAGGCCACGCTGTGCTGGGGGAGAGAACAGGGCCAGCCTCGAGGCCTGAGGACGTCAGAGTGCTTGTGGGTCCCGACATCTCCCCATCCAGTTTCTTCTGGAACAGCTCCTAGGCCGTCCGGATAATCCTTCACTGGCTGTGTACTCACTTGGCCTCTCCTCTGAATTCTAAACCGTCTGCAGCCAGCCGGCCCCTGCGGGCCCTGCCAGGGTGCTCCCCGGCTCACTCCCGCATTATCTGTTTTTATTACCGTCAAGGTTGAGGAGCCCTGCTGGTGCTAAGGCCCTCTTTTCAGCTCCTTGTAACTTTCCGAAACAGTTCCCCTCAGGCCTCCTCTTGCAACAGCTGTGTTCCTGCCCTGGTGGGGCCGGAGTGGCTGCGGGTACCTCAGCTGCGGCCCAGGGACAGGGCCAAGTCCCTCCCTGCCTCCTTTCTTCCCTCTGCCCTTATTTGCTTTCTCTCCCTGCTAGGAAAGAGCTGCCCCTTCCTGGTGGCAGGGCAGGGGTTTCAGGTGTGGAGAGGAGCAGCAGCTCTGCCTGGCCAGCTGGGCTTTGGGGTTGGTGCTGTGGCTTTCCGAGCTTTCCTCTGCACCCCGCCTCGTGCTGGCTTCTTGTGTGTGTTGGTTGAGGGGAGGAAGGGAGGAAGTCTGGGCACCAGAAATGCCCCGTAGCTGCCCAAATCGCGTGGGGGCGGTAAATGCCCTCCCACCTTCCTCCCTCCATCTGCTCCACGTGCGTGTGGCGGGCACTTCCTGTGGAAACCTGCGACTCTGGCTCCGTGCTCCACCTTGCGCGTCATCCTGGGGGCGGGGAGGAAGCAGGTGGAAGAGGCGGCTGGGCTGGGAGGGCCCTGCAGAGCAGCCCCAACAGCACCTGGCTCTCTCCCCCAGCGGTGGCAGAGAAGGCTCCTCTCCCTGCTCCCAGTCCCTAACTTGCGCTGGGCCCCATGGGGGCTGAGCTGCTGTCTGTGAAGGGGCCACTGGTTGGGCCCGCTGAAGAGAAGGAGCCCAGCACGTGTGTGTCACGGGGCTCTCCGTCCCCAGAGTTTAGGGGCCACTCAAGCCTGGCCGCCCTTTATGTGGTTTGGTCCCCCTTCTTCCTGTCCCTCTGTCCTTGGTGTGGCTCTTGTCTCTTCAGTGGACAAGAAGCCTAGCTGAGCTCCATACCGCGCTTCTGCTGCGTGCAGCTTGGAAACACAGAACAGTTTCTGTCGCCGTCACCTTGTGATGGGAGGAAGAGATTTCTTTTCAGAGGGTGCTGAGGCCTGTGCATGGGATGCAGCGCTGGGTGTATTAGTTACCGTAACTAAAGGCACTTGGAAAGGGTGCAGTGGGCTGAGATGAGGGCCCACAGGAGCCTGCAGGAGAGGGAACATGGGCATGGGGGGAGGGCTGGAAGGGCCAGGCACGGGAGCGTGGGTGTCCCACGTGTGAGTCCTGGGGAAGCCTGTGTGCAGAGTCCCAGTGAGCCCCACGGTTGGGGGATGGGTCAGTGCTCAAGCAAAGGGGAGTGGACATGGCTCAGTTCAATGAGACCTGGAGAAGGAAGAGTCTGCTTCGGGTTGTCAGTGGGGAGGGCTTCCTGGAGGAGGTGCGCTTCCCTGACTCCTTCAGTCCTTCCATGCATTTGTTCAGCAAGTACTCATCCAGCCTCCCTGTCTACCTCCGGCTGCAGAGATTTGGGTCTGGGGTCTCCGCCTGCCTGGTGCTCCCAGCCTGGGAAGGACAGACAGAGCTCACTGTAGCCCCACATGGTGAACCGTCACAGCTCCTGTGGAGGCAGTGGACTGGGGGAGGAAGGAGCCTCACCAGGTGCCTTGGAGATGGAGTCAAGGAGGGGTCAGGGTGGAGGGAGTGGCTCTCACCAGGCCTCCTGCAGGGGAAGGGTCGGGCTGTCCGGTCTGTCCGAAGAGGAGCAAAGCTGGGGCCTGCTGGGACCAGGTTTCTGGGTGCTGTCACAGCATCTGGCTCAGAGGGAGGCCCCCGTGTCGTGGTAGGAGGGGACAGATGCAAGTGCTTCAGCTCTGGAGGCCTCAGTTTCCCCTGTGATGTGGGGCTGCACGTGTACTTCTGGTGTGGTGCCTGCCACACAGAATGTCTCCAGTGCACATCAGCTGCATTGGCCGGTGAGGCCAGGACTTGTTCCACTCAGCTCAGCCCTGTGTGGGCCTGGCTGTGGCTCCTGAGTCTGCCCAGGGACAGAGCCCGGGCTCAAACTGGCAGCACATACTGCATGTGGCCTGCTTTGCCTCAGAAGGAAAGACGGTGCTGGACAGTGAAAGCAGATTCTCGAGGAGAGAATCCTGGGCTGAGGAAGAGCAGGAAGAGCCAGACCTCGGCAGCGGGGAGGGACAGAGCATCTGCCACAGCCACGGCCATGGTGCGTGTGAGTGTGAGTGCCCGTGGCTGGCATGCATGTGTGAGCTGTGGTGCTGTGGCTTGTCATCTGTTCTGCTCCCCACCCCTCCTGTCCCCGCTGGGCAGCTGGCATGCCAGCCCTGGGAACTCCATTCCCTCTCCAGCAGCTCCCCTGGGCGCCCTGCAGCCAGTGGCCCTGTTTGGTTTCATTCATTCATGAATCATGGCTTGCTGAGGAGAAGAGAGGAGCCGGGAGCGGGGCAGAGCCCTAGCGAGGGAGCTGGCAGGCCTTTGGCTCTCAGCAAGGCCCAGTGGCTTCCAGCGGGCACCCCAGCCCCAGGCCCCAGAGCTTCCCCTTCTGTGCCCAGTGATCACTGATGCTCAGAAGTCCAGTGAGGTCCTGGGGCTGGGGCACTGCATGACCCTGGCCCCGCATCCTGGGGGAATCTGGAAAGCGCCCAGTTCAGCATTCACTCAGTGCTCACTGAGCAGCAGCTCTGCGCCCCAGATTCGAGTACAGAGCGTGTGGTGTGGTGCTGGAGAATAGCTGGCGTCATGGCCTGCTCCTCCCATGCCAGCTGCTGTGTGGAGCACATTGCATGTGCCAATTCCTTTAAGCCTTGCTGAAGCCCTGTGGGAACTGGGCTGTTCTTAGCCCCCATGTGCAGAGGGGGAAACTGAGGCCTGCACAGATTTAGGGGCCAGGGCCTGGCAGAATCAGCCCAGGCAGTAGACCCCAGAGCCCTGCACATGGTCCTGCACCCGGAGAGGTGGGTGCCGGCACCATGGGCTAGTAACGTGGAGGCAGCAGGCATTAGCCCAGCTGGGCAGGGAGGGAGGCCTTTGCAGAGGTAGCATTTTCACCTGAACCCAGGGGAATCAAGAGTGTCTGGCAGAGCTGGGCAGGGAAAGAAGGGGGTGCGTGTGCCTGTGTGTGTGTGTGCCTGTGTGTGTGTGTGTGTGTGAGAGAGAGAGAGAGAGAGAGAGAGAGCGAGAGCGCGCGGACACCTCTGGAACTTTTCACAATGCCTTTCCCATCTGCTCTCTGCCATCTTGTTTGGGTGACGAATGAGATACCATATGCAAGTCTGCACATCCAACAAATATTTACCGAGCGACTGTGTCAGACGCAAGCCTGTCCCGGAGGACACCGCAGCTGCACGGCAGACACAGCTCTGGCTCCACGGGCCCTGTGGTGTGGCACACAGTGGGCACTTAAGAAGTGGCGCCCTCCTCCCAGAGGCCCGGGACTCTTCCTCAGTTGTTCTTGCAGTGAGCATGTGTAGAGCACCTACGGCACGCCAGGCCATAACTGGAGGCTGGCACAGAGGGGAGGAGGGATCCAGCCTGCCCTCCGGGGGCTCAGAGACCGTGTGCAGAGCGACGCCGCGGGCTCCACCCTGGGCTTCCTGGGGACAGCGTGGTCCACAGCTCAGGCTGGGCCCCCAGGGCTCAGCTGGATCATGAACCCGAACTCTGATCGGCCAGGTTGCCCGCCACAGGCCTAGCAGAGGCTGGCAGCATGCCTGAGCCCACACCTCACCCCCAGAACAGCCTCGGGCTGGGCCCTCGGCCTGCACTGCCCTTGGCCAACTGGTCCACCCTCCTCCAGGCCTCCCATGCCCTCCGCCTGCCCTTGTCTGCATCTCACCCAGGCTTGGGCTGTCTCTCTGCCCAAGGGTAGGTGGTAGAAATGACACTGTCAAAGGGCTGACTGGGACTGCAGTGTTTTCTTCCCCCAGTGCTAACATGCTGACCGTAAGGGGACTTAAAACCCGTGTGTCATCTGAGCGAGCGATGACAGGACCAGGCGACTTTGCCTGGAGAAGACTTAAGGGGGACACGAGGGCTGTCAGGAGGGATTGGAGGCCTGTCATTTGTCATTTTGCTCCCACAGCTCCCGCTCCAGGGCAGATTGGGGCCAGTGGGGAGGCGAGGGAGGCCTGCCCTGTGGGCACAGCACCTGTCCCTGCCAGTGCTGTCCCTGGCAGTGCTGCCCCTGCACTGTCATCCATGAGCAGGGCCCTTCTAGCTGGAGCCACGGCAACCCTGTGCCCAGGAACAGCTCGTTCTGGCTGGCAGGTGTTCGCTTGCTGAGCCCTGGACGGGACATCACCAGAGGGTGCATGGACCAAGGACACCTGTTACTTCCATTCACATTAAGGCCATTTGCAATGGCAGACACACACTCCCCTCCTTCAAGGGCTGCTGGAGGGGCAGAGTGGGCTGAGGGACCTTGTGGGGCAGGAGTCGGCTTCCTGGCATCACACAGCGGGGGACCCTAGAGTCACCATTACAGACAGTGGTGTTCAGCTTTCCTTGGCAACACATCTTCTGCTTCAGATGGATTTCCCCATGCAAGTCCAAGGTGGGAAACAGAATGAGGCTGCTGTGAGTGAAGAGGCCCAACACCCAGCCCCAGGGCCCCAGAGAGGCTGGGGAGCCCGAGGGGTTCCAGAGAGCACATTTTGGGTACACAGCTGTGCACCTCATGGCAGGAACGGTGTCAGGCAGAGGGCAGGGACGCTGAGCTAGCCCACCCTGAACCCTGGCCGTCCCACTTGCCAACGGATTGACTGTCAACATGGCCTCCGACCTCTCAGTGCCTCAGTCTCCCTGCCTGTGAAAAGGAGGACACCCCGTAATGCTGATCTTGGTTGAAGCTGCTCCTGCGTGTGGCGCATTTGGGTCGTCTGGTGGGCGAGGGTGGGTCCGCTCTGCCACAAATGACGGCCCTGGTGCCTGAGACCTCCGTGGCCCGCCTGTGCCCATGTGCGGGACGGTGCCTACAGGTTGCCCATGTCGGGGCCTGAGGGCCAGCAGGAACTGGGCACAGGAGCTTGGGGGGCTGAGGCTGCACACCTGGTGCAGAAGGTCCGGCAGGTGGGCGGTGGGGCTGGGGAAGGAGCAAGCTGTTCTGGAGGGAACAGGTCATGCATGGGCTTTCCCGGGTGCTGGAGTGGGGGCAGCAGGGGAGGCGGTAGAGAGACCTGGAGAGGGAGGGAAGGCGGAGCTACAAGCTCAGGAACCAGGATGCCGATCCCCTAGATCCCCTCAGGTCCTAATCGCCACACTCACCGCACCCGCAGCCCACACGGGCTCCACTGTAAATAAACCGCGTCTCCTGGAGTGGAGGACGCGGACCTCGCGCAGCGGCTACGGTCACGGTGAGGGCTCTGGTGCTGCGGCTCCTCGTGTTCGCAGCCTGTAAACCTGGGGGCTCTGCGTTTACCGAGCGGAGGGGAGCGCTCCGGTGCTGGTCCGCACAGCTGGGAGGAGGTGGGTTTTCCTCGCGGGAAGCTTTTGGCTTCGTGAGGGGCGCCTGGCTGCCCCAAGGGAGCGGCTGGAGGGAGCGGAGCGGAGAGCGCAGGGCAGTGGGGCCCGGCAAGGTCCCGGGGCCCCCGCGGCCGGCCCCCCGGAGCTCAGCTTCGGCTCAGAGCGTGTGGGCCCTGGAGGGAGAGCGGCCTGCTCCGGCCGGGGCGTGAAGCCTGGCCCAGCTGAGGGGCACCTGTGGCCTCGCCTGCGCGTCGGCAGCGGTGTCAGGTTTGGAGAGCGGCGCAGAGGCCGGAGGAGAAGCCAAGGCCCGGGTCCCTACTTCACAGTCCGGGAAACCGAGGCAGCTCACCCGCGGGGCGGGGCGGGGCGGGGCCCTGGCTCTGATCTGTGTCTTCCTTCCAGGGGCGCCCCCCCGCGACGCGCTGCTCGTGTCCGCCGCCATCACCGTCAGCCTCAGCGTCACGGTCGTGCTCTGCGCCCTCTGCCACTGGTGTCAGCGCAAACTGGTGAGGTCCTGGGGCCCGGGGGGCGGCCAGGCGCAGCGCGTGGGAGCCCACACCTCACGCACGCACGCACGCCTTTGCCTGTCTGGGCCCCGCACCTCCGTTGCTCCCGAGCCACGCCCCTGAGGACTCGCACACTCGAGGCTGCTCCCGCCCCGCCTCTTGCAGCCTCGCCTCGCCTCCCAACCGCAGACCCAGCACACGCCCAGACAGTCGGCTTCGGCCCCGCCCCCGTGCGCTGGGCGTGGCTGGGCCGGGCATCTCGGCCAATCAGGAGGCGAGCCCGCCCTGGGTGGGCGTGGCCGGCCAGGACCCAAAGCCGAGGAGGCGCCGCCCGGCCTGCCCCGGCTGCGCGCACATCCATCCTGACCTCCAGTTTGTACAAGCACAAACGGCTGCTCTTTATTTTTTACAAGGGCTGGGGAATTAACGAGCAGGACTAGGGTCATCAATAAGTAACGAGACCGTCAGGAGGGACATTAGTCACCGAGGGTGCTGGGAGGGACAGCGGGCTGAGCCCTCATCTGTTCCGTGGGGGCCTCGGGCGCCCGGGATGCGGGGCCTTTGTGGTCCGGGCCAGAGGGGTCCCTGTTAGGCCCTGGGAGGGCGCAGGTGCCACCCCTGGGAAGCCTTTGCCTCCCTGCCCAGCCAGAGGGCTCCACGGGACAGAGGGGAGGGCTGCGACCCAAGGGCCCTGTGGGCGGGGCTTCAAGCCCCACGGCTTTGGACCTGATGGGGGAGCCGGGGGAGGACCCCAGGGGCAGTCAACCAGCGGGGCCCCTGCAGCCTGGCCCGGAGAGGGGCCCGACAGGCCGCGCACATCCGCGTGGGAGTGCGTGTGCCTGCTGCCCGTCCACCTGCAGGAGTGTGGCCTAGGCTGGCTGCCCTGCATGGACTCCGGTCCCCGAGTCTGCGTGCCTCAACACTGGCAGAGTTGAGTGTGCCTGTGTGGCAGGGTCTGCTCGTCTGCCTGCCCGTGATATCTGATGACCTTGTGTGTGCTGAATGTGTGATTACGGGCAGCGCGTGTCTCTGCACGCTGGACAGCAGGAGGTGGACATCTCACCAGACCCTGGCTTGAGCTGCCGTGTGTGTGTGTGTGTGTGTGTGTGTGTGTGTGTGTGTACGCGCGCATGCTTTCAGGCACGCCTTCCATGATCTGGGTGGACTGGCCTCGCCCGGCCCCGACTCAACTCCAGGAAGGCCAGAGCCGAGGTACAGGGTTCAGACATGGCAGCTTCCGTAGCCAGCTCAGGGAGTGCCTCAGCCAGCTGAGATGCCCAGTCCCAGCAGCCTGGAGCCCCGGCCGGGAGCCCTCTGGGCTCCAGACCAGCCTGTCCTCTTGGCTTGCTCTGGATAGAGCATCACTTTGCCCACCCTCCAACCCCCTGCCCCATGGTCCCGGGTGTCAGGGAGCTTTTGGTTCACGCTGTCTCCTTGCTGTGGAAAAAGACTTTCCGGTGCTGCCCCTCCCAGCAGTTGCTGGGCTCTCCTTGGCTGCCTGTCCCTCACAGTGGTGGTGTGATGTCCTTACAGCCCAGATCCCATTTCCAATGCTGACAACTTCCTCAGTCTCTGGCTGGCTTGTGGAGATCAGCCTGGCCGCCCCTCCCTGACAAGTGGGCTGGGGGTGCAGGCTCTCTGGAGCCACCTCAGGGCTCCTGGGGCCCCTGGATTCCTATGAGGTTGGGTTGCCCTTCAGATTGTGTCCTTCCTAGTTCCGGTCCCCAAAGGTACCCCAGCTCCTGCCATGGAGTAACAGTCACAGCCACAGGAAGGGTCTGCAGCTGTGGAAGAAAGAGGGGCAAGCAGAAGCTTCCAGGGTGCCCTGGGGGAGCAGGGTCCCTGTCCCCAGCCCTGCCTGGCCTTGAGGCAGGGGCAGCTGACCCTCCTTAGACACAGGGGAGGGCCTTGGAGAGGCCATCAGCGCTGCCCTGCCCCACACTGCCGGGTGCTGAAGTCCTGGGGGCTGGGCTGACACCTGGGGTCCCCCCAGAGACCATCCTGGGCCCCACAGGGTGACCCAGCCCTGGCATGCCCAGTTGGCACTGGAGAGCGCTTGGGATTTGAACCTGTGGGTGATGATGGGAGGGGCAGAGACATCTGAGAGGCCAGCAAGTTTGGGTTCTGACTCCGAGGGTCAGCTCAGAGCAGTGGCCAGGCCCCCGGGGGGGAAGTCCCCAGGGGGTGTGGGTCCCAGCCCAGGTGCGGAGAGCATACAGCCCTGCCTCGGCGGGCTCTGTTCAGGACGTGGGAGATGGAATAGTTGAGCCTGGAAATAACCATGCCTGGGGAGAAACCCTCACCCTTCAGGGGCTCACCTGCTGGCATTGCACTGTCTCAGGAAGGAGGGAGGACAGGACAGAGGCAGGGGCTGCATAGCATTGCTGGTGACTCCCGCAGTGGGCAGGAGCCTCCAGCACATGGACCTGGCAGCCCCTGTTTTGCTTTCGGGAGGATGAATTGCCTGTTGTGGCTGCAGTGCAGGGGAGCGTGTGTGCGTGCGTTTGAGTGTGTCTGTCCCCGCTCAGTGAGGCGGGGTGGCCCAGTGCTGGCTGCAACAGCTGGGCCTGCACAGAGCCCCCCCAGTCCACCCTGGCTCAGGCCCAAGGCCTGAGCCCTGTGGGTGCACGTGAGGACGCTTGGTGGCAGCCAGGAATGCTAATGGGGCCAGGCTCCGCGTGAGCTAAACTTAGAAACCCAAACCAGAAGGTGACCGGTGCTCAGCTTCCCAGCCGCAGGCCACCTGCCCGCCCGTCCTGGGGCACAGGGCAGGGGGACATCTGAGGCCCAGGCCATCCCCTGCAAGGTGCCAGGGTCCCCCAGCCTGGGGCTCGAGGGCACCCTGGAGCCCAGGACAGTGCTGGATACAGTCCCGAGCAGGAGGAACTGCCCTTCCCTGCCTCCACTGCCTACCTCACTGCCGCTGGTCACTGCCAGCCCTGCCTCGCAGGACACTGCCCCCACCATCTGGGAGCAGTGATGTGGCCAGTGTGACGTGACCAGGTGCCTGAGAGCCGTCTGTCCGTGGCAGAGGGAACTGTTTCTGGGCACCAGGCCAGAGGCCTGGAGACAGCAGACGGGCCAGGCCTGACTCCAGAGGCCGGCGCCGGATGGGTGCCATGGGTGCCAGGTGCGTCCTAGAGCCAGCTGGGCCGGGCCCCCCGCCTCCCGCAGCAGTGACACGCCCACAGCTGGGCTCTAGACCTCCCTGCCTCCTCCTTTTCCCTGGAGCCCCTGTTCTGGGAACCCCAACAGTGACCCTGTGCTGTCTCTGCAGGGCAAACGCTACAAGAATTCCCTGGAGACTGTGGGCACGCCAGACTCGGGGCGTGGGCGAAGTGAGAAGAAGGCCATCAAGTAGGTGCTGGCTGCTAGTTGGGGGGCACACAGTGGCCCAGGTGGGAGGAGCCCCTTCTGTCCCCTCCTCCTTGGGCCTGGCCACACATGTCCACATAGCCCCTGAACTCCAGGCCACGGGGTCTGCCTGTCCTCCAGACTCCAGCACCTTAGGGTGCCCAGGGCCCCCTTTTCTGCCCATGGCTTCTAGACCAGCACTGCAGCAGTGCCTGTGCCCTGCCTCAGCGCAGTTGCCATCCATCCAGACCTCAGATCACACACACTGTCCCCAGCCCCTTGGGCAGCCCTGGGACCCCCAGGCCCCTTCCTAGCCCCTGCTTCTGGTCCGGGAGCCCCCTCCTCATGGACTTGGGTTCTGAGATGCAGATGGGGGACCAAGAGCCCTGGGGACCCCAGCTGCACCATGCTGGGCTCCTCTGTCCCTGTCCCTTGCCTACCTGGGTTCCGCGCTGAGCCCCGAGAGCCCTCATCCACCCACCTACCATCCACAGCAGGCTCACCTCCCACGTGGCTCCCTGGGCAGTGCCCTGCTGAGTCTCACCAGAGAACCCAGGAGAGGCCCTGCCTGCCTGGCTCTGGAGGGTTCCGTGGCCAAGGCGTGGCCTGTGTGACTCTCCCCGCCCCTCATCCACCCCTCCTCTGCCCGCGCCTCCCCCCTCCTCCTGTGACCCTGTTTGGAGCCGCGATGCATGTCCAGGGCCGGCCGAGGGAGGGGAGCCTGGGAGGCTGGGTAGGCGGAAGGGGGGCCGGCCTCTCAGAGCCTTTGAAGCGGAGTCTGGCTGCCACTCTCAGTCCTCAACCCGGAGCCTCGGGCTGGGGCCTGCTGAGTGCAGAGGGGCCACGTGAGCAGAGCCATGGGCCAGGGCAGGGCTCTTTACTGGGCACCATGGGTATGCGTGGCAGGGCCACGATTCCCAGCCGAGGGAGGCAGGGATGCAGGGCAGTCAGTGGGCTCTGCCAGTGGGATCAGTACCCACATGGGTTCTCCAAGACCAAGGGCCAACATCCTCCCCCTTCCAGCCGAGTGTGCCCTGCCCCAGGGAGAGCAGCCCCTGCGTTGTTCCCAGGCCTGCACAGCTCGGCCAGGTGAGCCAGGGCTCCAGCCCGCTGCACCCTGTGGCAGTGCTTCCTAAGCTGCAATCCTCAGAGTACTTGGCCCCACAGGGCTGGTTCAGTGTTCCAAGGCCAAACAAGTTTGGGAAGCACTGCACGCTCTGCTTCCCTTTTGGCGATACTGATAGTTGTTGGCACGTCAAAGGCCCTGATGAGTCCTGCAGGGAAGGAACCTGTTTGCTCCACTCCTTTAAGTATGGGTCCTCTCCTCTAGTACACAGTGGAGACAGAGGGTGGGAGCCCAGTGGGGATGGGTCTTCTTCCCCAGGACTGGGGCGGACTGCCTGGGCCTCCACTGTGGGCATCCCAAGAGGGCCAGGGCAGGGGCCACCTGCTTACCTTGGTCCTACCCCACGCACAGCGGCGTCTGTTGGGGAAAGGGTCTTTGCCCTGGGCCTACCCTGCCTCCCCACATGGCCCACCATGAGCCTGTCCACCTTGGGGAGGCCCAGACCACCTTTCCTCTGGGCCATAGTGGCAGCTCCACCTCTGCCCGGCTCTCTCTTCTTTGTTCCTGTGTCTAAGGTTAGAACCAGAGTCAGGATCGAACTCCTGGGGAAAGAAGCAGGTCCCCCAAGACTGAGTTTGCAGGGTCCACAGGGCTTGCACCCCACAGTGCCCATCCCAGCCGTGCCCACCTTGGCCCATACCAGCCATGGCACGGCTGCCTCTGCACTGGTCCCCTGGCCTGAGAGCAGCTTCTGTCCTCCTGGTGCCCCCAACCCTGTTCACTGGAGCCTCTGTACTGGCACTGACCCCACCCTTGGCTCCCGTGCCTGAGCACCCAGCCTCCTGCCACAGCCCTGCCAAGAAGCCCTCATGTTCTCCATATGCCTGGCCCGTTGGCTCCTGCAGTGTGACAAGTCATAGAGTACGGGTGGCAGGCTGGGGGGAGCGCGCATTGCCCGCAGAGAGGCTCAGAGCACAGGGGGCTGCCTGCTTTGGGCCCCATGCACCCCATCACCCTGCCAGGGAGGGTCCCAGAACTAAGGACGCTGGTGACCCTGTCGCCCTCCTGGAGACAGAGGCCTGGGCAATCCCTTCTCCAGGGCCTGAGTGGATGCTTGTGGGTGCCTTGCACCCCAGGCTTCCAAGGTGGGGAGACAGAGGAGGCCAGGGACAACTCGGGACAATGAGAGGACAAGAAGGACAGGCAGGGAGCTGGGGCGGCCCCCGAGTGGCCCTGTGGACAGGAGCCAGAAGCAAGCGGGCCGCCAGCCTTCTCCTCTGACAGGTGGGGACACTGAGGCCAGAGGCAGGGCCAGCAGTTGGCCGTGGGGTCCACTCTGCTTCCCAGCCCGCTCCTCCCCTGCCCACCGCCTGAGGCCGACCTCCTGCCCTCCTGCTGTCCCCGCTGGCTGTCCCTCCTCTCCCTCTTGTCACTGTTCTCTCTCCCTCCAGCTCCCTGAGGCTCCCGTGGCCGCCTGCTGCTTCCTCCTCCCGTGTGGGTGTGGATGAGTGCTAGTGCCCGCCTGAGTGTGCGTGAGTGCGCGTGTGCGCCCTCGCCCGGTGCCCGCAGGCCTCTCTTCCTCCCGCAGGAGCCGACCCTCCAGGCCCCGCCCTGCGCCCCTCGCCCCTCGCCCCTCTTCCCCTGCAGGACTGGCCACCCTGGCTTCTTCTTGTATCTCCTGTTTTCTCCCCTCTCTCTCTGCCCCTCCAGCGACCTAGACAGAGACTTTTGGAATAACAATGACAGCACAGTGCAGCAGAAATGGAGCTCCTACCCTCCCAAGGAGTTTATTCTAAACATTTCACCCTACGCCCCTTATGGCGACCCACGACTGTCCCTCAAGTGAGTGGCTTTACCTGGTTTCACCCTGTCCAGTCTGCGCACGCTCTCCCGGCCCCACTCCCGTCCTACCTGGCCTCCCCTCCCATGGGCAGGCCGGCCATGGAGACGGGCAACCCTTCTGCCCCAGCAGGAGCCCCGCCCGCCCGCCGTCCCCAAGCAGGACGGTTGCCCGTTCTGGTCCCCACCCACGTGGCTGCTTCCTCCCCGCGTGCTGTGCTGCTGCCGCCGCCGAGGCTGCTGGTGGTGGTGAGGTCTCTGACTAACGGCTTTCTCTCTCTCCCTGCCTGGGGCCTCCCGGCCTGGACAGCCCGCTCTTCCTCCGTCGTTAACCCTTCGTTGTCCTGTGGGACAGGTGGAGGCGGCTGCCTCCACCACCCCCGCCGCCGCCGCCGGCCCGGCCCGGTCCGGCCCGGTCCAGCCCAGGCGGTGGGGAGGCCCCTTCCTGCCGTGGTGCGTGGTGCGTGGTGCGTGGTGCGTGGTGCGTGGTGCGTTGCTCTCGGCCTCGCCCGCCCTCTCTCCTAGCAGGCTCTGCTGTTAGCCCGCCCCGGTGCTGATGTCTCTCTCTCTCTCTGTCTGTCTCTTGTCCGTCTGGTCTGTCCCTCTTCTCCTCTCTGGCTGTCTCTCTTCCTTTTATCTGTGGTTGTCTCTCCTCCTCGCCCCCCCCGCGCCCCCCCGTGTGGCCCGCCCTCTCTCGCCACCGCCACCGTCCGCCTGGCCGGCTGCCTCGCGCGCGCCCCCCAGTGGCACCCTCCTGTCGGGCGCCAAAGTGGCCGCCGTGGCGGGGCTGGCGGTGGAGCGGGAAGGCCGGCTAGCGGAGAAGCCGGCGCCAGCGCCGCCGCCCGGAGAGGACGCCTTGAGAAGCGGCGGGGCTGCCCCCAGCGGGCCGGGCAGCGGCGGCAAGGCGGGGAGAGGCCGCTGGCGGACGGTGCAGAGCCACCTGGCCGCGGGGAAGCTCAACTTGTCCAAGTGAGTGATGGCGCCTGTGGCTGCCGGAGCCCGGAGCTCAGGCCGCCCACCAGGTGGGCAGCGGGGCCCGCACCCCTGCTGCCGCCCCAGAGGCGCCGTCCTCGGCGCGGCTCAGCCCATCCCTTCACGAGTCTTCACGTCCCCGCATCAGGCACAGCCCACCCAGCGGCAGTGTTGCATTTCAGCCTCCGGCGGCCGCCCATCAGTCACCGCCTCCTCCTCTCAGTGACCCGGCCATTCCACCCTCTGGCTCATCCCTCTGTGGGCAGCAGGCCGGGGCTGGCCCCTGCCCTGACCCCGCTGTGGCAGTTTGTTTCTGCCCATCTTCACTGGCCTCGCCCCCTCCCGCCAGCAGGCGGCTCCAGACGCAGCCCTGAGCCGTTCATTGCGAGCCACCCGCTGACTCCGTGCGCTGCCCTGCTTTGCTCGGGCCATGACCTGGTCTGTTGCCAGGCTCCACCCATGCTCGGCCACCAAGCTGCCCCTGTCCACGTCACCTCAGCCTTCCCACCACTGCCTCAGCCTCGGTCAGCGAGCTGCCCCTCGGCGAGCTGCTAGGGTTGAGCCCTGGCCAGCCTCTCTTTCCCGGTTCAGAGCGGCCCAGACGCCCCCACCCCCGGGAGCTGTCCCTCTGATAGCTCGTCATCCCGCCCTTGGGGGATGGACGGAGGCTGGGCCTTGTTTTCCTAAGACGACGTGTGCCCTCCCTGTCCAGCGGGCAGCCTGTTCTTGCCTGGCTTTGGGAAGGCTGCAGTCCCCAGGTCGGCCCTCGGGCCCTAGGTCCTGTGACAGATGACTTTGCCCGCCTCGGAATGCGGGTTCCATGTTCAGCTGTACCCTGCCTCGCCTGCACCTCCCGGCCCCCCCTTAGCACTCAGACCCCCAGCTCCCTCCAGAAGCTTCTGCCGGCACCACCGAGGGCTTGGCTGGGACCTCCTCTGCTTGTTGGCCTGCGTGGCCACGGGGCCACTCCAGGCGCCTGGCCTTGGGAAGGGCCCATGGGAGTTCTGCACCCCCGCCAAGTCCCGGGCCCTGCCCCCCACGGTTGCCCAGCCGTCTCTAAGCTGGCGAGGCCTCCGTGCCCTCTGCTGGCTCCAGGCCTGAGGCACCAATTTTAGTTTCCCGTGACTGAGAGGTTGTAAATTGGACTAATTTTGGATGCGATAAGAAACCAAAATGAGGTCAGTGAGGAGGAGGTGGCTGTGGCAAGCCATCCTCCCTTGGCCGCAGCCCCACTGCCGGGGAGCTGTGGGCTCAGCTGCCAGCCCAGGCTGCCCGCAGAAGACCCCAGCAAAGGCACCTTCTGCTTCCTCTTTCCTCTCTCACATTCTCTCTCTATGCTCTGTCTCTCTCTCTCTCTCTCTCTCTCTCACGTTCTCTCCCTCTCTCTGTCTCTCTGTCCCTCTCTCTGTCTCTCTGTCCCTCTCTCTGTCTCTGCCTCCCCTCATCCCACAGGGGCAGCCTAACTGTTGTCTTTTGGTTCCCGGGTAGATGTAGGGGTGACAGGCAGTGTCCGGTTGCAGTGGTGAATGTGGCTCCCAAGGGCCCTGGGCCTCCTCCTGCCCTCCTAGGGGACACGGCTGCCCCATGGCCCCAGTCTGAGGTGACCAGGGAGGGCCACAGGGGACGCGTGGGCTCTGCCAGCCAGGCCAGCTCTCATACTGCTCAGCCCTGAAAGGGCACACCAATACCAGGGGCTGTGTTCCGGGAGCACTTGTTTATAGACCGGCCGGGCACCTGGGCCACTGTGCCAACCCTGCCCTGGGCCGCTGGATTGGTAGGGGGACCTCTGAGGCCCAGCAAAGGGGAAAGGCTTCTCCAGCCCACAGTTAGCAAGAGAGATCGGCTTTGAACTTCTGACCCTCATGCCTCCCACGGGCCGAGCCCTGTGTCCTACCCCGCCTCGCCCCGTCTCGCCCTGCGCCCCAGTGTTTCACAGAGCTGCTGGCAGTCATGCCATGGGAGCTTCTTGGAGCTGCATGAAGACAGAGTGATCACCCACTCTCCCTCAGAATGGGGCCAAGGGAGTCTGAGGCCCCTGTGTGCCCTGTCCTTGGTCATTTCATGGGCAGGGTGTCCCCTGAGGAACCAGGGAGGAAGCTGCGGCCCCGAAGCAAGACCCAGGGAGAAGGGTGGAGCTGCGCTCAGGCACCCCCAGCAGGGGCAGAGGTCTGAGGGCCCCAGGCCCCTTCCCCTCCTCCCCTGGGGACAAAGCATGAGAAGCTCTGAGGCATTACCAGGCCAGCTCTGCACTGCCCTGGATTTCCTCCTCCTCCTCCAAAGGACAGTGGGACTCAGAACCCAGAGCTAGACTTTCCTGATGACTCCCGAGAAACCACCCCATCCCGTCCCAATGGGAGGCAGCCAGGGCCCAGGGAACCTGCCTTCACCACGCAGCCGAGCAGAGAGTGGGTCCAGGCAGGCAGGCCGGCGGGAGGTCAGGGCTGCGGGGGGCTTGGGGGGGCTCAGGGTCAGTGGCGGTGATGGCAGCAGTGGCTCCCACGGAGCCTGGCGTGGCCTGGCCGAGCGCGCCCTGCACTGGGGCCTCCTGGCCCTGGGCTTCTCTCTCCTCCGCTGTGATCCCTTCAACTGCTTCTCCTTTCTCTCCTCTCCTCTCCTCTGCCTGCCCCAAGTTTCGAGGACTCCACCCTGTCCACGGCCACTACCCTTGAGTCTATCCCCAGCTCCACGGGAGAGCCGAGGTGCCAGCGACCCCGCACCCTGACGCGGCAGCAGAGCCTGCAGCAGCCCCTGAGCCAGCAGCAGCGGGGCCGGCAGCCCAGCCAGCCCACCACCAGCCAGAGCCTGGGCCAGCTGCAGGCCCACGCGGCCGCAGCGCCTGGCACCAACCCCCGCGCCCACAGCCGAGGCCCAGCCCGGCAGGCCACCTCGGCCAGCTCCAAGTACCGGGCGGCCGGGGGCCGCAGCCGCTCCAACCCGGGCAGCTGGGACCACATGGTGGGGCAGATTCGAAACCGAGGCTTGGACGTGAAATCCTTCCTGTAAGTCCTCCCCAGGTGGCTGGCCCACCTCCCCCTCCCTCCCCGACTCCTGGGGCAGCTGCTCCCGTGCCCCACAGGGTCCTCACAGCCCGGCAGGGTGCCACGCAGGCCCAGGCCTGGGCACCGTGTGGAAGGGGCCGTGGGGCTCAGAGAAGCCCCCTGGACAGGGCTGCAGTGGCCCTGGGATCTGTCCCTGCTCAAGGCCCTGCCCGCCTCCCTCCCTCCAGTACCTGCTCTCACGCCTCCACACCACTCCTCCTGCCTGCCTCCTTCCTGTCCCCCGCCCCCGGCCTTCTGGAGCCACCTGTGTCCACTCCTTCCTCCCTGTGACGACTGGTCCCCAAGGATAGGCCCGAGCTGCACCCAAAGCTCCTGGGGCTGTCGCTTCTGAATCAGCGGCTTCCAAGTGTTCAGGTCCCAGGAGTGACACTGCCACCCCTGCGCCCCCAGCTCTGCCCAGGGAGCCCCAGCACCTTTTGGGGCATCAGCACTTGCTCTCGGAGCCCAAACAGGCGTGGGCTGCGGCCCCTGGATCACCCACCCCTCCAGCCTAACTCGAGCTTCTTTCCAGGCTCGGGTTCTTCCAGCACCCGGGCCTTCCTGGGCACTCAGAAGACTGGCGAGGGGAGAAGGGGCAGAAGGGACACCAAGACCCGGCCTGGCTCACAGGCCAAATGCAGGCCTAAGGAGGCCAGCTGGTGCCTCGGAGCACCTGCGAGTCCGGCTGAGGGTCCGGCCAGAGGTTTTGGGAAAGATGATGTGGTGCCAGGAATGGTCCCCAGGCCTGCTGCCCACACGGGAGGCCCAGGAGCACATGCAGCTGGGGCCCTCTGAGAGGGGACTGCCTCTCCAGAGACCCTCCACGCCCCACCCCAAGCCTGCTGCCGACAGGACACCCAGCAAAGCACCCACCGTGCAGCGGCAGAGGCTCGGGAGAGACGCCTGTGCTGGTGGGGATCCAGAGGGAATTGTGCTACCTTGGCATGAACATAGCCGCAGGCCCACCGGCACCACCCTGCGCCAGGCTGCTCTGGCCTGGCCATCCTGTCCTTGCAGCTGTTCGTCAGGCCATCTCCAGCTTCGGGAGCCCTGGGTACCAGCTCTTCCCTGCCCACCACCCTACAGGTGGACCAGCATCTGATGGCGTCGCGAGGGGCGGCATCCGTAGCTGGTCTCTGGCCTGCTGGCCCCGAACTCACTTAGGGCTCAGCCCTCCACCTTCGAAGGCCGATGGCAAACACTGCAGGCCTTGCAGGGCACATGTGGTGTTTGTCACATGATTTTTTTATCTTAACCCTTTAAAAATGCAAAGCTCATCCTTACGCGTGCTCTGCAGAGAAACGGACCGTGACCCGGAGTTTGCCACCCACTGCCGCACCAGCCGATCCGCTCCCCACGCTCCTCTGGAGGGCACGTCCGGCAGGACCCCACTCTGCTCAGAGGGCTCGGAGCCCTTGCACGGCTGGCTTCTGCACACCTGGGGCCTGCAGGGCTGCAGAGAATGACAAATAGGAGCCTGTTGGTTTTTAAGAAGAGCTAAAGAAGTGTCTGAAAAGTTCATCAACCAATGAAAAACACATCATTTTCCTCAGGCTGCCTTCCCCCAGGCAGCGAAGTAGAATTTCCCCGTCTCGGAGGCGCCATGGGCAGGAGCAGCAGAGACCAGGGTGCGGTGCATCCTGAGGAAGGGGCAGACTTTTCCCCCGAAGCTGGACCCCAGTGTGAGTGTCGGCCAGGAGCGGCTGTCCCCTGCAGAGGCAGAGACCGAGAAGGACGCTGTGGCCACCTCCTCCCCTGGCTCCGACCCCGCTGGCATCTCCCACTTTCCAAGCCCTGAGTCTGAGGTCCCTGTGACAGCTCCCTGGGGAATGGTCACACCAGCTGACTACCTGGGGACCTTGCCCCAGCCTCTAGGCCTTGCCCTGGGCCCTCCTCCGAGAATCCTCAACCTGGCCTGAGCCCCAAGAAGCACCCAGAAACGCTCCTGGGAAGAGCGCTGAGCCCAGCAGTCCTGGGAGACCTGCCTTGATTCCAGCGCCACGCGGCGGCCTTGCCCCGCTGGCCTGCCCTGCTCGGTGCCCCAGGAGACTTCTGGCCCTCCGGGGCCTGCACTTCACCCGAAGCTGTCCTCCTTGCCCTCAGCTGCGTCTCTGACCAGAGGCCCCGAATAGACCTGGAGGCCGCAGTCACCCCTGGGTGTGTACAAGGGGAGGACAGGCCGGCTGCCATGCTGACGCCTGTGCAGGAAGGGACGTGCACTCCCCCCGGGACCGCAAGAGCAAGCCCCAGAGCCCTCTGCCCTCTAGGACGCCTGGCTGACACGGCCCAGAGGCGCCGCTGGGGCGGGAGCTCACATCTTCCTGGGGCCCAGCTGTGTGCCCCTCCCGCTGGCACCCGGCTCCGCTCTTGGCCAGGGCGGCTGGGACTGTCTCAGGCGCAGGCATCTCCCTCCGTCCCCCCCTCCGTCCCTCCCTCCGTCCCTCCCGCTCCTGCCTGACTCTGTTCTGCAACAGTCCCACTGCTGAAGTTTGGTTTCTCTCCTGCAGGGCCAGTTTCTTACGCTCTTTTCTTCTCTCTCTTTGTCTCTGTCTCTGTCCCCTCCCCGCCCTGCCCTGGGGCCTTCCCCTTGCACCGCAATGCTGGGCCACCCTGGCAGGGAAGGCCGAATGGTGGTGCTATCCTTGGTCTTAGGGCTTTCGGAACAGGATGACTTTGCCAATATCCCTGACCTGCAGAACCCAGGAACCCAGCAGAACCAGAACGCTCAGGGGGACAAGAGGTACGAGCTCAGGCGAGGCCAGCACGGCGGAAGCACCGGAGGAGGAGGAGTGGAGAGGAGAGGCAGCTGCTCCACCACGCAGCTGGGCCAGACCGTCCTGCCTTCCACAGTGCTGGAGCAGGAGGACCGGCCCCACGGCCGCCGGCCCCAGGGCATCCACCTGGGACCATTCTGGATCAGGCCTGCTCCCGCACACTTGCCCCGGCCCGGAGCAAGCCCTGCGCCATCTCCTGCTTGGCTTCTCTCTGCTGTCCATGTCATCGCTGTCCACCAGCTGGAAATCCCTGTTTCTCTGGGGGTTGGTGGCTGGGGGATGTCAGGGAGGGGCGCTGGCCTGTGCTCCCTCATCCCCGCCGCCTCAACCTCCCTGGGGCCCAGCGCGAGGCAGAGGGTCCCGGAGGGGAGCACCTGGAGAGGCCTAGGGACCCACGCAGTGAGGCGCAGAGCTGCCCGTGGGGCCCGGTGGAGGGCACCGGGAGCGAGCAGCCATCTAGCCCGGCCCGGCTCCGCCCCGCCTGCGGCGCCGGGGAAGGGAGGAGAGCCCACCGCGCGCTCGCTCGGCGGCCCTCAGCGGCCCGGCCCTCCGCAGCCCTGCGCTGGCCGCAGCACCGCTCTCGCCTTGGCCCCTGCGGCTGTCGGCCGAGCGGCCCGTGAGTGAGCTCTGGAAGCAGCCCCTCCAGAAAGGCCCTGCAGGGGACGGGGCCTGCTTGGCCGGGTAGCCCTGGCGCTCCTTCACAGCCTGAGGGGCAGGGGCTGGCAGTTAGGGCGGATGGACAGGCTGAGACCTCCGGCCTGCACTGCAAGCATGGGGCCGAGCTCCCCCGGGAGGGTGGACAGGGGCCGGCCCTTTGGCCCAATGACAAGGGGTCTCCAGGCTCTGAGCTGGGGCCTGAGGTGTGGCTGGGTCTGAGCTGGGTCCCGGGGAGGGTGGGTGCAGCCGGGCCCTGAAGGTGTGGAGTGTGAGGGAGCAGATGCTGGAAACAGATTTCTCTCCACCCTGTGCTGCCCCTGCTGCATCTCATCATTCTTCCCTACCTCCTTGCCACAAGGTCCTGTCCATACTTCGCCACCTCATGCATCTGGTCATCACCTCCACGCGCTGCCCCCTGCCCTCCTGGGAAGCCCTGCCCAGCCGCCTAGCCCGACTCCAGGGGACCCTGTGTCCCTGCCACCCAGAGCCCCAGTGTGCCCTGGCTTCCCCTGAGTGGGCGAACCCCATGCTGAAGCTGGGCATAGACACTGCAGGCCCCAGGCTGCCCACCTTGCAGCGGTGGGCTGGGCCATCTGAGGGGCACAGAGCTAGCATGGGCTGCCACCCCGACACCAGGCAAGGCGAGGCCTGTCCAGCAGGCCAGGGCAGGTCCTTGGTGGCCCTGGACGGCCGTATAGAACCTCAGTGCCCTTGGCCACAGTCCCCTTGCCCTGCCAGCCAGCCCGGGTTCCGGGCTGCTGGGCACATCTGGGACCCTGGCCCGGACCTCAGTGTAGAGCCAGAGTCCCGGCCCCGCCCAGCGCCCTGCCTGTCCTGCTCACCTCATGTACTCAGCCATCCTCCTCCATCACCCTTGGATCCGAATGGTTTCCCCCGTGGCCACCCACCCGGGGGCCAGGCCACCTGCTCCCTCCGCCCGTGTGTCCCCGGCTCTGCCTCCTGTGGCCGCCTGGCTCCTCGTCTCTGTCCGCCCACAGCTTCCTCCGCCCAACTCTGACTAACCTTTCTCGGGCTCTCTCTCCCTCCCTCTCTGCATCTGCGCCTCGCAGGGTGTCCCTGGGCCAGTGACAGCCCCAGCGCCCTCTGCCTCTCCCGAGCCTCGGTCTCTGTTTTCCCCAGGCCGCTGCAGCTGTACAGGCGCTGCGGTTTGGCCCGGATAACCCCGACTTGCACTAACCTGACTTTGCCTCCCCAGCTCTCTCCGTCTGCTCTCCCCCGTGCCCGTCTGCGAGCACGTGTCCGAGAGTGTGTTGTCCCGGTGTGTCGGGCCGGGCCAGGTGCCCACAGCAGGCGTGCCGTGTGCCATCACCAGCGTGTGTCTCTGAGTCTGCTGTCTGCTTTCCCTTCTAATCGTCCCAGTCCACCCCACACACCTGGTGTGCCGGGCGTGCCGTCATCACGCCTGCTGTGTCCTGCCGTGGCCTGCGCATTCCCTCTGCATTCCTCTGGGTGTCTTGGACTGTGTGCACTGTGTGTGTGTCTGCCTGCGTGTGCACGCCCACTTCCGAGGCCCGGCATCTGTGCATGTCATCCGGTGGCCGGGCCCATGTCCAGCTGTATGGCTCCGAGGGTGGCCCTGCTGCCCAGTGCCCCCTCACAGGCATCCCAGCCTGGTGCTGGGCGGGCTTTCGTGCCTTTCCTAAGCCCAGTGGGGCAGAGATTCCAGCTGCTGGGAACCACCTGGGGCAGGGGCAGACGGGCTGCTGGGGGTCTCGTCTCAGCCGGTTCAGGGCTCATCTCGTGTGGAGGCCCCCAGGAGAGCTGGGTGCTGGCTTGCTGCATCTGAGAGGTGGCCACTACGCCTACCTTACCTTGCATTACACGAAGCCAGCCAGGTGCAGTGGTGCACACCTGTAACCAGGTACTTGGAGGCTAAGGCAGCGAGATCACAGGTGCCAGGCCAGCCTGGGGAGTTTAAAGAGACCCTGTGGAAAAAGAGAGGAAATGACCAGGGGAGTGTGGCTCGGTGGGGGGTGGCCTTGGGTCCAATCCCCAGCAGCACGGGGACAAATAAGCTCCTTCCTTCGTCACATTGGCCACTCAGTGCTGGGCGTGGTCGCTGGCTGGCGCAGAGGATGACCTGCCGTGGGGTCCTGCGGGCAGCACAGTGCGCAGCACGGTCCTGGCCCCCTGCTCTGGAGGGTGGGAGGCCCGTGGGACTCCAGAAGGCAGAGCATGAGAGGACACGGGACCTTCCAAGACCAGCCAACCTGCGGGTCTTGGGGAGCTGGGGCCCTGGGCAGGACGCACAGAGGTGCTGCAGCAGCCGCCTGGGCAGGTGGCCTCGGAAACCAGGCTTGCGCAGAGTGCCTGCAGCCCCACACCCGGCCCCCTGCTCATCGCCCCTCTCCCCAGGTTGCCCGCAGGAGGGAAAGCGGTCGACACAGCGCTGGTGCCAGGCCAGACGCCCCACGATGAGTCTGACCGCAGGACCGAGCCCCGATCCTCTGTCTCGGACCTCGCCAACTCCCTCACCAGCGAGATGCTCATGGTGAGCAGGCGGGTGGGCGGGCAGCCCCAAGTGGCCCATGCAGGTGGAGCCAGGCGTGGCATGGGAACCTCTAGGTGCTCGCTGACTGAGTGAGCAGGGCCAGGCTTCTCCTCCCAGCCGTTTTGCCAGGGAGGCTTCCCTGTGCCTCAGTCTCCCCACTTGGAGAGTGAGAGTAAGAACGTCGACTTCCTCCGGCCTCGTTCTGAGTTAAGGGCTGAGAACACAGGACAGTGCTGGGACCTAGAAGGAAAGGCTGGTGGACAGGGCCTGGGCAGTGGGTGGCTGGAGCTCCTGGCCCTGACGATCTCTCCTCCCCACGGTCGTGACCATGTGGCTCCCGTGGCTCGGGGTGCAGAGAGAGCAGGAGCCTGCAGCTGGGGTTCCTCCACAGTGAGCTCCTGGCCCTGCCTGCCACCTGATCCCAGCTCCAGGTGCACCCGGGGCCACGGTGCAACACAGCCCCTCGCCAGGGTTCCGCTCTCCAGGGGTGGGGGTGAGCCCAGCAGGAGACACGGCAGGAACTAGGGGTCTGGGCAACTGGGGCTCTGGGAATGCTCGGGAGGCCGAGGGTGGGCACCGTGCCCGCTGCATCCCCTGAGGACGACCTAGGTGGTGTCGCTTCCTCTGTGCAGACAGGAAAGCGATTTAGGGACCCCAGCTTGCTCCAGTTCCCAAGCCCAGGCCACCATCCTGAGCTCCCCGAGCCTCCAGGGTCCCCACCAGCCTAAGCCTGCGACTCTCGTGCACAGCCGGGTCCAGGGCAGCGGGTTGAGAGGTAGAATCCACATCGCTCCTGAGCTCGGTTACAGCATCCGAACTTCTGGAGGGCCCCCTCCCCACACTGTGTGTCCCTCCCCACCCTCTCCCAGGCCCCACTGCCTGGAACCAGTTGTTCTGATGTCCAGATGTCCAACTCCCTTCCATCCCCGCCAGGCCCAGAGGCCAGAAGGCTGAGTGGGACAGGCCGGCCCCGGGCGTCCTTCACTGTGACAATGGAGATGCAGGCTGAGGAAGCCCCAGAGCCCCTGTGTTGCTCTCCAGGCCCGGGTTGTAGAAGCTGGGGGTCAGAAGACAGAAGTTGGGCCCCCTGAGCCCCCAGAGCACAGCCAGAGGGGAGGAGGCCTCTCGCCCTGGCACAGGGGCTGGCTTGATGCTTTTTATTCTTTTTAAACCCAGCCTGGCTAGGTTACCCAGGCTAATCTTGAACTCCTGGGCTCAAATAATCCGCCTTGTGTGTTGGAATTATGGGCGGGTTGTGTCGAGCCCAGCTTGGCCTGATGCTTTTGGCAGCTTCAGTCCCTGGAGTGCAGCCGGGATAGGGGTGGCCAGCCTGGTTCCCATGGAGATGGCAGGGTCCCTGGGCCCAGGAAGGCTGGGCACAGATGCGTCACCCTTTTCCAAGCCCACTTGCCTAGCCCAGGTCTCCCCACATCACCCCGTTTAGGAGCCAAATAAACAGGGACCGCAGGTGGGGTGCATGCCTCAGGTCCCCTCCAACTGCACCTCAGTTTTAGACTGAACGGGCTGAGTGGCCTTTGCTGGCCCTGAGTCAGGTTGCAGGGCCGGGCCCGGGCAGGGGCCCCCAGAGCCTCATCCCTCAGGGGTAGAAGTAGGTCCGGGGGAGCAGGGGAAGTTCAGTCTGCCCAGGCCTGGGTGGAGCTGTGGGTTGTCAGGTGGGGCCAGAGTCCCTTCCTGGGGTGAGGAGGTGCAGGCACTCAGCACTAGGAGGGCTGCTGGGCTCCACCCAGGTTCCAGTCCTGACGCGGCCCCAGGCCCTGCAGGGTTCAGACTGGAGCCTGGGCCCTGGAGCACGGCCCAGTGGGGTGGGGTAGGCGTGAAGGTCGCAGCCCCTGGTGGGCAGGGGCTGGCATCACCTGGTATGCTGAGCCCTTGCCGGCTGTCACCTGGGTGTGCCCTGCAGCCCTGGACTGCTGACTGACCTCTCAGAGCAGCCTCCTCGGCCAGAGCTCGGCAACAGCCTCTGGCCAGTGGAGAGGTGAGGAAAGTCTTCAGCACCTGTGTTCTTGTCGCCTGGTTATCCGGCGTCCTTGAGCCTGGGCTGCCCCTGCAGGATGGAGGGGAGAGACGTGCCCGGGCTCTGTCCTCACTGGGTCTGCGGCCCCTTCCTGGCTGGGCAGGAATACTCGGGTGGCAGAAGTGGCAGGGTGGAAGCTGCACACACGCACGTGTGCACACACTCACCCCTCCTGTGCTCCAATGGGTGCCATGCAGCACCAGGTGCCTGCAGATGGTTCTGCCCAGGCGGCTGCCCCGCCTGATGCTCAGACTCCCAGGGGCGAGGTGGGGGACCCCAGCACTCACCCTCCTCGTTGTGTGAACTGCGTCCCCTGAGAGCCCAGGGTCCCTTCCTCAGGGACAGCTGGTGGACACTTGCCCAGCGGGAGCCGCCCCATCTGTGCTGGTTATGTCCACTGTGGCCCCACGGGCAGGGGAGGGTGGAAAAAGCAGGGGGCTAGGACCCCACACATGCTGGGGGGTCCACAGTGACAGGCTCCCTCCCTCCATCCCTGTCCGATTCCACGTGGCCCTGTGCTGTGCATCCTCGCGTCCTCTGCCACCATGGACACGACTGGCCACCACCCGCCAGGTGTGAGTGGAGAGGGGCGGGTCCTCTCTGCTGGCCACTGGGGGCCCGGGAGGCGAAGCCCACACAGCCCCTTCCCTTTCCAGCTGTCCCCAGGCTCTGAGGAGGATGAGGCCCACGAGGGCTGCAGCCGCGAGAACCTGGGCCGGATCCAGTTCAGCGTGGGCTACAACTTCCAGGAGTCCACGCTCACGGTGAAGATCCTGAAGGCCCAGGAGCTGCCGGCCAAGGACTTCAGCGGCACCAGCGACCCCTTCGTGAAGATCTACCTGCTGCCCGACAAGAAGCACAAGCTGGAGACCAAGGTGAAGCGGAAGAACCTCAACCCCCACTGGAACGAGACCTTCCTCTTCGAAGGTGAGGTGCCGCCGGCTCTCCATGTGCATGCACACAGCCATGGGCATGCAGGCAAGGCTGAGGCAGGAGGATCGCAAGTTCCAGCCCAGCCTGGGAAATTCAGCCACCTATCGAGACCCTGCCTCCAAATTAAGAAAGACAGAGCAGGCTACAGATGTGGCTCAACCTGAAGTCCTGGGTTCAATCCGCAGCACCTCAGCAAACAAACACAAAATGCGGACTTGCACACACCCTGTCTCTGCGCTGCCCTGGCGCCTCCGAGGCCCCTGAGGCAGGAGGCCTGCCACTGTTCTGGGTCCGAGGCCTCGGTGACCAGAGCAGATCCCAGGAGCCCTTTCCCAGCAGCCTGGCCCACTGTGGCCCGCGGTGCCCGGGGAGGGATGCCTGACTGTCGGAGGTGGATGTAGCAGCTAGCAGACCCCTATCTGCCGGGTGTGACCTGCAGGCCAGGGACTGGGCTCAGGAGAGGAGGGGTCTGCGGCAGCCTCCGCGGGGTCTCCGGTCGGGTGAGGACATAGACGCACTGAAAACAGAGCCATGCACCAGACGGTGCTGCAGGGAGCCAGTGTGAGCTTCCCTTTGTGTTGCTGAAGGAAATTTCCCTGAGGAGAAGCCATTCCAGATGGGTTCTGAAGGACGAGTAGGAGTTGTGAGACTCCCTGCTCTGGTGTGGAACAGCGCTGATTCGGGTGTGGGGATCTTGGAGCTCCGCGCTTCCTGGAACGCTAGGCCACCTACATTTCACCTGGACAGGTGCCGAAGGTCACCTGGGGTGGGTCCCTCGGTGTTAGAGGGAAAGTGACCCTGAGGATTCCAGAGGATTCCCCTTCCTCTCACCCCTCCTGTCCGTGGCTTCTCTGCTCCCAGCGTCTCTGGGTGAAGGTTCCAGGCTCCCTGGCATGCGTCTCCCTTACCTACACTCCATCCTGCTCACCCCAGGCTGGGCTGTGTCTCCCTCCCCACCCTGGCCAGGGTGGGCAGGCAGCGGTCCAGGAGAGAGAGGGATAGACCTGTCAGGACCAGCGACCCAGGTTGCACACAGACAGGGGCAGGAAGACACTGGGCCCGCTGTGCAGGGACGGGGCCCAGCTGGGCACAGCCCACACGGCCCTTATTCCCGCTGCCCTGAGCCACTGCAGGGGCCGCTTGGCCTGGCTGCTTGCAAAACACTCTGGCAGCTGTGCAGAGCCCAGGCCTAGGGGCAGGAGGAAGTGCGGGGGTTGGGGACCTGTAGCATTCTCGGTGGCCTGGACAGGGCAGACAGTGGGGACAGAGAGGCTGACACCAGGAAGGCCATGTCCAGCCCTCTCCCTGCCTTAGCCGGGTCCCCTTTGCCCTCTGCCCTGTCCCTGTGGCCCGTCTGTCCCCGACCTTGCCTGCTGGCTGCAAGCCCCTGGCCAGTCCTGTCTTGGGATGTGGAGCCACCGCAGTGGACGGTGTAAGTGTGTGTGGGGCTGGTTCTGCTCACTCGCAGCCACAGGCCTTGGTTTCCTGTCCTGGAGTGGACCCCACTCTCGACAGTGCAGAGCGGCCCTCTGAGAGCCGACTGCTGGCCCTGGCCCCTCACTTCCTTCTCTGCCCCCAGGTTTCCCCTACGAGAAGGTGGTGCAGAGGGTCCTCTACCTCCAGGTCCTGGACTACGACCGCTTCAGCCGCAATGACCCCATCGGGGAGGTGTCCATCCCCCTCAATAAGGTGGACCTGACGCAGATGCAGACCTTCTGGAAGGACCTGAAGCCATGCAGCGATGGGAGTGTAAGGCTGGGCTCTCTGGGCCCGGGGTGGGGCACAGGCCAGAGGGCAGCTCTGTGGTAGCAAGGACAGACACGGGACGCACCCAGGGCAAGGCCGTCCTTCCCTGTGCCCCGTGACCATGCTGTTGTCCCCAGGGGAGCCGAGGGGAGCTGCTCCTGTCTCTCTGCTACAACCCCTCCGCCAACTCCATCATCGTGAACATCATCAAAGCCCGGAACCTCAAAGCCATGGATATCGGGGGCACCTCAGGTGCGGGCCGGGACGTCCAGGGGCGCGGGGGCATGGGCTGTCGGAAGGGAGCGCTTTGTGTTGGGGAGGGCTGGCTTTGAGCCCCAGCTCTGACACCCCCTCTCTGCGGCCTTGGCCAGACCGCCACCCTGGCCTCGGTTTCCCCACGAGTGCTGGCTCTGCCTCCTGGCCTCTCTGGGCCCTGCTGTCCTGCTCGGGTCTCTCCCACCCCACCCCAGCTCGCCTCGGAAGGGGACCCAGGTCACCCTGACCCCTGCTGCTCCCCAGACCCCTATGTGAAGGTGTGGCTGATGTACAAGGACAAGCGGGTGGAGAAGAAGAAAACGGTGACCATGAAGAGGAACCTGAACCCCATCTTCAACGAGTCCTTCGCCTTCGACATCCCCACGGAGAAGCTGCGGGAGACGACCATCATCATCACTGTCATGGACAAGGACAGGCTGAGCCGCAACGACGTCATAGGCAAGGTGGGCGCAGCCCGGCCTCCTGGGCTTCCCTGCTGCATCCCAGGGACCTCCTGGGGGCCGCGGTTCTGCAGGTCAGGGTGGTGCCCGTGTCTCCTGCACGTGGTGCTTCGATGCAAGCCCTCTGCCTCCCTGCTTCGGAACTCTGTCCCTCACTGTTTGTGGCTCTGAGTCTCCCGTGGCCCAGAGGTCACTGCCCCCAGGGCCTCTTCTTTTGGGGTGGTACTGGGGCTTGAACCCAGGGCCTTTGCACTGAGTTGCATGCCCAGCTCTTTTTATGTTTTACTTTGAGACAGGGTCTCACTTAGTCTCTAAGTTGAGATTCTCCTGCCTCAGCCTCCTAGGGGGTTCTAGCTGCTTTTGAAACAGGCCAGCTGTGTGGCCCCAGGGTGAAGGTGGCTTGTGTAGGTCAGGAGCCCCCCATGCAGCTGCAGCTCAGCCCCTGGAAGGCAGCTGCCTGCCCCTCCAATCTGCCTGGCATCCTGCGGCCCTGGGGTTTCAGCCGCCCGCGTCAGAGGCACAGCACCTGTGGGGGCACGGCCTTGGGCCCAGGGCACCCTGTGGCCCCGCCACCCCAGCTTTGTCCTGTCCTCTCCACACGGGGCAGAGCCGGGCTGGCTCCCAAGCTCCTTTTCATCTCCGCTGACTCTCTCAGATTCTTTTCACATCCAAGAGGCAGCGCCACAGAGCCCCTTGCTCAGTTTCCCCAAACCCCAGCCTGCTTGGGTGACCATGGCGCCTCTGCTCAGCGAGCAGCACGCTACAGACGCTGTGTCTCACCCGCGCGCCTGTCCCGGGGAGCCCCGGCACAGAGCAGTCACCTGGCCCGGGACAGTGTCTATCCTCCTTGGACCTGGCTGCCACAGGCTATGGGCAGGGCCCACACCGCTCCGGGGCCCCCTGGCCTGGCTAACGTGCTGCTCCCCTCTCTCTGCAGATCTACCTGTCCTGGAAGAGCGGGCCGGGCGAGGTGAGGCACTGGAAGGACATGATCGCCCGTCCCCGCCAGCCTGTGGCCCAGTGGCACCAGCTGAAGGCCTGAGCGCCAGGGGACGCCCAGGGGGTCCCCGACGTGCAGGGCCGTCCAGGACTGCAGCCCCACCCAGCACCCCGCGGGGACTCCGGAGCCATCTCCCTGCTTCACCGCCCTTCCCTTCGGACTCGCCAAGGCCGAGCAGCAGGGACCTCGTGAGCAGGCGGGCACACCCTCCAGAGGCCGCCAGGTGGGCATGGCCCCCGTTTTCTTTACGGCAGTGCCTGGAGTGGAGAGAAGCCAGCCCCGTCCCGGGGGTGCCGAGGCGTTTGGCCCTGGCTGGCAAGACAGGCCCGTCTGCAGGTGGCTTCAGGTGCCGCCTGGGCCCTGAATGCCAAGAACAGTGCACAGCCTGCTCTGTTTGTGTTGTGTGGCTGCGTGTGTGTGAGGGACGCTGGCTCCGGCCCAGGGCCAGCAGTGCTGAAGACGCAGAGAAGCAGGCTTGCGGGGGCGAGGCGGGCGTGGCCAGCCCACCCTCTGCTCGGGTCCTGGCAGCTCCCTCCTGGCAACTTCACCTCTCGGACATCGGTTCACAACTTTAGGCACCTACTGTGTGCACAGCATTCCACCAGGCCCCCAGCTCCCTTCCGTCTCAGGGGTCCCAGCCCCGCTGTCCCCCAACACCCCCAGAGACCCCACCTTCTCGGATCCCTGCCCTCGCCTTCCTTCCCTCCGGGTGTGGTTTCCCACTGTGCAGCCGCCCTGCTGGTCCCTGGAGCGGCCCTTGCGCCCTCCCGCCCGCCTGGACTCTAAGGCCAGGGTGACTGGTGTCCCCGCGACAGCAGATGTCAGGGCCACCGCTTGCGCCCTGGCCCCGGAGCTGGTCCTGCTATGGCCAGCGCCTCCCCACATTCCCAGATGCACCGCCAGGTGGCGCCGGGACGCCACGGGCTTAGGACCCGGGCAGGGAAGGCGGCGCGGAGCGGAGCGGAGCGTGGCCCTCGCAGCGCAGGCCGGCCGGTGCGACCACACCCATCACGGTTTGTGCACATACGCAGGAGCCGGCCCTGTCGCCGCCCCTTCCTCCCTGGGATCTGAGGGAGATCGCTCCTGTGGGCGAGTCGCTCCGCTCCGGTCCGCAGAGAAGACGCCGGGCGAGTGAAGCAGTAGTCACCGCATTCCCTGTAAACCCAGAGTCTCCACAGCGCAGCTTTGCTTTGAGTGGGCCTGGCCAGCTCCCCGGGCTTGGATGGGGCAGCAGGGGCCAGAGGGCAGGGGCAGCGTGTCCCTCCCTCCCTGGAGGCGCCTTCGGGAGCAGCCAGCAGGGGCTCCCCGGTTCCATGGGACACCCCCCCCCAGGCCGCTGGGACAGCCTGGCCCCCCACCCACCCAGACATGGGCCGGGGCTGCATGGGGAGGGCTGACGGTGGGTGGGGCTGGCAGGAGGGGCGGCATCATGGGCGCAGCGGTGGGGAATGGGGGCGCCGGGCCCAGACCTTGGACAAGCCCCCACCCTCCCGAGACTCAGTTTCCCCGTCCACAAAATGATGGTAATAATCCTTCACCTACCTCATGGGGAGGTTGTGAGGTCACCATCGCCTGACCTGGGGGCCTAGCGAGGCAGAGGACCCTGAAGGTGCTACCGGGAGCAGAGTATCATTACCGCAGCCTGAGAGCTCGGCCGCCCGCCGGCCCCTGCTGCAGGGGCACGAGGGCAGGGTCCTGTCTTTTCACTGTGTCCGGGCCCTGTCTCAGTGTCATCTGCCTCGTCCTGGGCACCCTAGACTTAGTCGTGACCTGGTTCAGCTCTCCTTCCTGTGAACATCTCCCCAGTAACTGCTGTGCAAACCCCAGCCACCCAGGGCCCCCACACCCACCCTCCGGCCCCAGAGGCCAGGGAGGGACAAGGAAAAAGCCACACAAAAGCCCAGGGACGCCCAGCCCTGGGTGGGGACTGGTGGCTGCTGTTTTTGTCGTGTTTGAGTCTTTGAGTGCAAGTGTTTTATAAAAAATAAGACAAAAATCCACTTTCACAAAAAAAGAAAGAATTTTTGCAATGAAGAGAAATGAAAAAAAGCTGAAGAAAAAAGAACCATACAAGTTTTCCACCACACACCCTGTAAGCCAGCAGAATTTCCTCTTTGCAAAACCCTATTTTTGTGGGAATGGGCCCTGCTGTTTGGGGCGAGGCCTGTTCTGATCAATAAAGGACCATGAAAAGTAGGGCATTGGCTGTTTCCTCCGACTGGGCCCTGACACCCTGGGGAGCAGCAGCTGGGGGAGCCGGTGGGACCAGGCCGGGCTCCGTACAAGACCGGCCCGGCTGGGCCCCTTCGCCCTTCCCCAGAACACAGAGCAGGCCTGGAGCAGGGCCCCACAGGGCTGGACCCCGTCCCCACCTGCCGAGCCCTGTCCAGGTCTCCGAGAGGAACAGGAAGAGGAGCCCAGCTCTGGCTGGCAGCACTTGGGCGTCTCCACCCTGACCTCTAGTTCATCTCTTTAGGGTCAGGAAAATCTCGCCAAGAGAGGACACCCTGCAGGTGCCAGCCTGTGCCCGGGAAGCTGGGCTGGGCCCCTCCTGCCTCTGGGCCCCAGGGAGCCCTCGCCTTCCCTGGAGAAGCAATAACCACCCTGCCCTCCCCCCTTCCCCCACCTGGGCTGGGGCCACCCGCCGGCCGTGCCCTCTGGAGTGAGGGCCCCGTACCCGCTTCTCCTGGCAGCTGCCTCCCCCACCCCCGTCCTGGTTTAAGTGGGGTGCAGTTCTGTGGCGAGTTCTCGCCCAGCCTGCAGGAGGCCTGGTCCATTCCCAGCACAAGAGGGAAGGACCAGAGTGGCAGGTCTGGCACAGCCCGGAGGAGCCCGGGGCTGGGTGAGCCCTCGGGCCCTGCCTGCTTCTGTCAGGCTGCCTCTGTCACAGTTTGAGGGGACCCAGCACCTCTGCCTCCAGTCCTTGGTGCTGTCCGCCAGGCCACTGCTCTGGGGTCCTCTTTCCCATGAGTCCCCTCCAGGACAAGGCTGACACGCTGTCTGCCCCACCCGTGACCCTGACCTCCTGTCACCGCGAAGACGCCCGCCCCCGATGTGTCCTGTTCTGTGTGTGAACATGCTGCGTCTTGTTTCGACTGTGCGCCCCTGGGCAGGGACCGTCTGCACACGTGTTCCGTGCGCACGCCTGGGTGTGCTAATAAACATGCATCTGCAGAACCTCAGCCCTCCGTGTCTTGGGGAGACCCTGGGACAGGCGGCTGAGGCAGGGGGGTGCTCCGGGCAGGATCCAGGGCGAGACCCTGTGGGAGGGGAGGGACTGGGCTGGGGAGGCCCCTGCACTGGGGGAGGGGGCTCTGGGCCCCGGAATCCCCCGTCCAGACTCCAGCCTGCAGGGACGGCAAGGCCTGGCTGCAGTCCTGCACATTGCTCGCAGGCCTGGGAACCCAGGGTTCAGGTGAGCACTGGGTCAGGAGCCCTCAGCCCCCGCACTGGCCCTGCCGCTCCTCTTTCCTCTCCTCCCAGCTCCTGCCCTTGCTGCTCCAGCCCCAATCCCAGCTCCAACCCCAACCCCGTGGTGGCCTCTGCTTGAGGTGGCCTGGCACAAGCACGGTTCCTCCAGGCTCCGCCCAGCTCTGGTGGCCCAGGGCTGCCAGGGAAGTGCAGGTCTTGCCCCGAGCCTGACCCTGCCGGCCTTGGCTGGCACTGGGGCTATCAGTGCCCTCATGAGGCCAAGGGAGAAGTCGTAGGAAATGAGCAAGGGAGTGCCCAGCTCCTGGGACAGTGCTCTCCAGCGCCAGGGGAGCTGTGACAGCCCCTGGCCCGGGCACCCCTCCTCCCCTGGCGCCCCTCATGAATGCCGGGTGGTCCCTACCCTCGGGCATCCACACTGCTTCAGCTAGACTAACTTCCCAGACAGCGAGCCATGGGACAGCCGCCTGGCGCGGAGCTCCGCTCTCTCCTGGGAGACGGCAGCTGTGCACAAGGCGCCAACCCTGGCAGCCAGCGCCCAAGTGGGGAGCAAGCGCCTCAGCTGGGCAGAGGAGCACAGAGCAGGCCCTTGGCGGCTGCAGGAGAGCACAGGGAGCCGACCAGAGGAAGAAAGGGAAGAGCTCAGTGCAGAGGAAGGAGGGCAGGCAGACTGGCCTGCAGTGTCAGCTCAGTGGCCACCTCCTCTGCAGATAGAGATGGGCACTTTGGCTGCATCGAGGCCATCGGGCAGCTGGGAGTCACCTGTGGCTTGAGGCCAGACCAGGGCATCTGCCCTCTGCCCACTCCAGTCACGGCTCAGAGGGCACTCCTCGCCAGCCAAAGTGCCCACCCTGCCTAAGCAACCTCCCGAAGTCCTCTTCCCCGGGACCGGGGTCCAAGGAGAGTCCCCGCAGGCACTAGGGTACTGCCTGAAGGAGCAGGCTGCGCAGCCTCCACCTCAGCGGGGCCCAGCCCAGCACTGGACAGAGCCTGACCTTTTGGGCCCATGTCACATCAGCTCTTGTTGCCATGGGAACAGAGGCCCGCGGGCCTCGAGGCTGGAGTTTTAGTTTTCTCCCTTTCTTTAAATCTTCTTCCCCTGAGAAAGGGGAGCAGGCAATGCAGAACTGAGCAGGAGAGGTGAAGGAGACAGGAGGGCCTGGAGCGAGTGCGGTCACCAAAGGGACAGGGTGGTACCTTAGGGGAGCACAGAAAGGTCACTCAGCTCTTGGGAGAGGCAAACACCCAGGACTTGGGAAGCCGAGTCTGGCTAAGACGGGACAGTGAGCCTGGCAGAGGACCGGCAGCGGGGAGGAAGAGGCCTGTGACACCTGGACAGAGCCTGCAGGTGGGGAGCGCCTGTCCCCAGACAGAGCTGGGGCCCCGGGCAGGACCAGGGCCAGGGCAGGGGAGCCATGACTCCGGAGCTTGTAAATAAACAGGCATGTAGGAGACGCAGTCTTCCTCCATGAAGTGTAATTGACGTGTGCAGCCAGTTTTCTTCCTGAAGAAAACACGACCCAGGGGCCCTGCCTCTGACAGGTTCAAGGCCTCGGCCTGCCCCTCCTCCCCTTATTGCTCCGTGGGAAAGATCTGGCCCTGGGAACGGAGTGAGGCACACAGGCCAGCCGTGCCCTTGTAAGGGAATGGGGAGCACAGGCAGTGGGAGAGGCCCAGCAGCTCCCGAGCTCGCAGCCTCTCTCTTTGGTGCAGGACGCCAGGCAGGCACAGTGGCTTCTTTTCAAACTCGACAGCTGCCGGCTTGGGGCTGTGGGGAAGGGAGATGCCAGGCACATGCTGGGCGTCGGGGAGGGAGCCCCACAGACGCTGGGGAGGGGAAGCGGCGGGCCGGTGGAGGGGCAGGGCCCCTGCTCCCCCTGCGCGGCCCTGGGCCCACCTCCCGCCTCCCACCTCCCACCTCCCACCTCCCACCCAGCTCTGCCCTGCACAGTGCACCGGAGGTGGCCGCTGGCTGCCGAACCAGACCGCGTGGGCCTGGAGGGCCAAACCCCAGGAGGACGGAGACGCCCTGGGCACCTGGAGCCGTGGCCCAGGATCCAAGGGGAAGCTGCCAGCTCTGCTGGGATAGGGACTTCCGCCCAGAGGTCACGGGTGTGAGGACGCCCCGGGCCGCCCTACGCCCCAGGGCTTCCTCGCTGCCGGCCTCTCGGCCTCCCGACCGGCCTCAGGTGCCCAGGCCTGGCGGGGCCTCCAGGGCCCGGGCGCCCGCGCCGCCGATCAGCAGCTCCTCCTCCTCGTCGTCCTCGAAGGCGCGCGCGAGGCGGCGGGGCGGTGGCCGCGGCGTGGGCTCGTCGCGCTCAGCCATGCGCTCGACGGCGCCCTCGCCCACGAGGAAGACCGTGTCGGCCACGCGCGGGGGCCCGGTGACCGGGTTGTGGTCGTAGGAAAAGACGCGCAGCGCGCGGAGCGGGTGCAGGTCGGGGAATCCGCCCAGGCGGTTGCGGTCCAGGTCGAGGATGTGCAGGCGGCCCATGCGCAGCAGCGCGGGCGGGAACTCCTCGAAGCGGTTGCCGTAGAGCCAGAGCCCGCGCAGGCCGGTCATGCGCGGGAGCTCGGCCGGCAGCGCGCGCAGCCGGTTGTCGCCCATCTGCAGCGACTGCAGCGCCGCGAGGCGCAGCAGCGGCCGCGGGAAGCGCCGCAGGAAGTTGCCCTCGATCCAGAGGCAGCGCAGGCTCTGCAGCTGCGCGAAGTCGGCGGGCAGCGCGCGCAGCCGGTTGCCGCCCAGGTAGAGGCGCGCGAGGCGCGGCAGGCGGCACAGCCCGTCGGGCAGGAGCTCCAGCTTGTTGGAGTCCAGCGCCAGGATGCGCAGCTCGCGCAGCTCCTCGACCTCCTCGGGCAGCTCGCGCAGCCCCGCGCCGCTCACGTACAGCTTCTGAAGGCGGCCGAGCGCGCACACGGCGCCTGGCAGCCTCCGCAGCCGCCGCCCGCTCAGCTCCAGCTGCTGCTCGCCGCTGCGCAGCTGCTCCTCGGCGTCCGACGGCAGCTCGTCCAGCGTGGACTCCGCGGCGCCCATGGTCACGGGCCCCGGCCGGGGCCGCCGCCGCGCCGCATCGCCCCGCTCGCCCCTCCCGCCTGCCCGCGCCGGAGGGGGCGCCCGCTCCGGGCCGGGAGACAGCGCCGCTCGGGCCCCGCCGCCGCTCCGCGAGGCTCTGGCTCGGGTCGGCACCGGCTCTCTGCTCGGCGGCCCGTCGCCCTGGCAACCCCGGACGCGCGCGGGGTGGCCAATGAGCCGTGAGAGGGCGGGGCCTCTGCTCCCGGGGGCGGGGTTCTCCGCGCGCCCCGCCCCCGCCGGGCTGCTCCTCGCTCCTCATTGGGGCGGAAGCCGCGACCCTGGGGGAGCCGTCCCTGCTCCCTCTGGGCCCTCAGGTAGCTACTCCGGCGGCCGGCGGTGTGACTCTCGTCGCTTTCACACCCGAGGATTGGGGGCGGGGCTCGGCCCCCTCGCCGCCCGGTCCGCGCCTGAGACCCCACGGCGTCCTGCGTCCCGGACAGAAGCAGGCGCGGAGAGGTTGCCTCGAGCAGTGCGCCCTGGGTGGGCAGCGCTGGGGACCAGAACCCAAGCACGGTGGCTCCAGGGCCCCGGCCCAGAAGCGCTAGTGACGTCCAGGCCTGTGACTGCACGCAGAGCCACGACGAAGAGGCCCGTGGGAGCCGGCCGGGACGCACGGTGAGGAGAGGGCACAGCCCGAGCTCCAGGCTCCTGCTCCCCTCCCAGCCCACTGCCGTCCCCACAGCAGGAAAAAGTTTGATATTTCTCAAAATGGGAGCCAGCAAAGACCAACCGGAGCAGCAAGGCCAGGTGCCCTAGGCGCAGACAGGCAGACTTTACATAAAGCCAAGTGCATAGATCCTGAGTGTCCGCTCGGATGCGTGTTGAGAAACACACGCACCTATTCCGTGTCCCATTTCTGTCAGCCAGTGTTCCCGGGATCTTCCCTCCCACGCCAGCGATCGTGACCTTGTCACCAGGGCTCAGTTTTCCCTGATCTTGGCTTCCTCTAATGACGCTGCCCCCGCACACTGCTGGCTTCTGGCCTCTTCTGACCTGACACCGATGAGGATTTGCTGGATAAAGCGAGGGAAGGCGGAGTTACAGCAGCTCTCACGGACAGGGGGTCTCGGGTGCCAGGTGCCAGGGGCAGGTGTTCTCTCCATCGGGACTCAGCTGTGAGCCTTGATCCTGGGAGAGGCTGGGGTGGGGTGAGGACTCAGCCTAGATGGGGGACCCTGGCCAAGATGGTGCTGAGCCCAGACTGCAGAGCAGGTGGGTGGGGGCTCCAAGCTCTCTCCACCTTCGCTCATCTGGGGCCTCTCGGGGAGGCCTATCTGGGGACCCCCAGCCGCCTCGCCCAGGGAACATTTGCCACACTCGGGGGTGGCACTGCAGCACCAAGCGCCCTCTCGGGCTCCGTGGGCATGGGCAGCACCACACGAGCCCCTGCAGCCCCAGGCAGGCTGGCGCGGCCCTCACCCTAGCCAAGTCTTTTGCCTGAGCTCAGTAGACCTTGTACCTTCGCCTCCCGCCCAGTCCTTCTCAGTGGGTAAAGGTAAAATGTGCTGGCGTTCTGGCCCACGCAGGCTGGCGGCGGGGCAATCATGGCGATGAATCACACTGGCACTACAGGTGCCTGGCCGCTGCTGCTGAGGCGTCACTAATGAATTAGCTTCACCCCGGGGTGGCCGCTCCCTGCCCTCCCCCCAGCAGGAAGCAGGAACAGCCTGCCCTTGGCAGCTTGGTGCTCCCAGACCCTGGCCGTGCCCCTGCGCACGGCTGCGCAGATGCCATGACACAGGCCCCAGGCCCTGGTCGGAGCCACGGCCGTCGTGCCACCCTCACATGTCGCTGAGGGAAAAGCACGGCGCTCTCTGTGGCAGCCCCTGGGGCTGGCTCCAGCCTCCATCTGTTCAGGTTCTCTCAACTCGCTCTAGATCCATTTCCTGTATAGAAAGAGTGGAAGAGCAGGGCCCTGTGGAAGGCCCCTGCCTGTCCCGGGTCAGGACCGAGAATCCAGGCGGGAGCACTGCCTTGGGTCCTCCCACAGCAGAGACTTGAGCCAGCCAGAGGGATCCCCAAAATCTCAGACAGAACAGGGAGAGAAGCGGGGCACCGCCCACAGGAGCACGCAGAGGTGGGACTTGGGGGGGTGCACGGCTGCCAAGGGCCTGGCCCCTCGTCTGGCAAAGGGGAAAGGGGTGGCTTCCTTCATACCAGGCCCACTCCCCTCACCTGCACCAGCCAGAACTCCTGTCCCTGAAATTTCTGATATTCATTCAACAAACCTTAAACACCTGTTCTAGGCGAGGCACTGGGGAGTGCTGTGCCTGTGAACCTGACAGAAGTCCCCAGCTTGGTGGACTGGCATCCTTCTTGGTGGAAATCTTCCACAAAGCACACGGGCAGGTGCCGGTCAGGCTGTGGGGGGAAAAGAGAGGAGGATGGGGCAGGTGCTGCCGTCAAACACAGCCGAGAGGGCTTGGAGAGCATGCGGTGGGGAAAGGGAGAGGGGCGGAGGCAGGCTGATGTGGAGGGTGTGCTCCTGGCAGGGGCCGGCAGGGGCAGCTGGGTGTCCTGGGGCCGCAAGAAGCCCACAGAGCAAGGGGTGGTGGCAACAAATGAGGCTGAGGGGCGCAGCCAGGAAAGGTGGACCGCGGAGGCCTGCGGCCCTGGCCTTGGGGGAGGCCCTGGGTCCCGAGCAGAGTGAGCTCTGGCCCGAGCGGAGCAGGCGGGTGAGGGCCGTTTGTGCCCTGTTCTCCCACACAGTCCCAGCTCACTCCGAGCACCCATGGGTCGGCCCGCGGCCTTCCCCACCGCTGTGCCCCACCTCTCTCTCCAGCACGGCAGGGAGGGGCAGCAGCTTGATCAGGGCCAGGATTCTGACCCAGCTTGCCCACTGCAGAGGCCGGAGGAGCTGGGGAGGCCGTCCGGGAGCCCACACTCCTGCCCCTCCTGACCACAGCGAGCAGTTTCCAGAGTGCCAGGCTCGGAGATTGCATGTGTGTGTGGGTGCGTGTGTACGCATGTGTGTGTGCATGCCCGTGGACGTATGCATGTGGGTGTGCGTGTGCGCGCGTGTGCAGTGGTGCCTGCCTGGGCCCAGGGCCTCCTGCAGGTTAAGCCAGCGCTCACCACTGAGCCACACCACAGGCTCTTGGAGAGGTGGAAGTTCTGGGAAAGGCCGGAGTGGTTAAGGGCTGCACCTCCTCCACGCCTGGGCCTGGCTGCGGGGCAACCCCAGAACCCCCTAAATAGGTCTGGGGCAGGGTCCCGGGCGTTCTCTGGCCCGTCAGCCACGCCCACACGGCAGCTGCCTGCTCTCTGCTCCGAGAAACCGCAGCCCGTGCTGCCTGGGATTGCGTTCCGGGAACGTAGCTCCAGGGCCCCTGTCTGCCCTGTGAGAGCTGAGTCCTCCCACGCTCAGGGACTCCCGAGCGGCTGACAGAGGCCAAGGGACTGTGGCGAGGGGCAGCGGCTGCCTGGCACCCAGGCTGGGCCTCCGTGCTGGGACTGGGGCCTGACCATCCTGAAGGGGTCCGGGCGCCTTTGTGCAGAACGGCCTGGCACGCTGGGGTCTTCCGCTCCAAGAGGACAGTGCCAGTCCCCAGCGCTATGCCAAGGACTCCCCGCCCGGTCCCTGCCCCGTCAGGGGCTGCCAGGGTGTTGGCTTCTGTCTTCCATGGCTTCTACTCTGCAGAACCACTTTATCAGGCCAGAGCCAGTGATGGGGCAGAAGGGAGACCAGCACCACATCAGCGCCCCCTCAGCAAGGACCTTCTTGTATGGTAACAACCGACACATAGGGACCTACATCCCTGAGCCACTGCTTGGGGCTGAGCTACCACACCCACGTTACACTGAGAAATGGAGTAAAAGTTTGAGGCATTCAGCTGGTTAAACTCCAGGGCTGTCTGTAACAGAATTAGCCTCAACTGCCTGATTTAATTCACCCCAGGACCTTTGCACATGCCCAGCCCTCTGCTTGACGCACATGATTCATTCTTAGGGTCTCCACTGAGGTCTTTCCAACTCCGGGAATCCTTCTGGAGTCCCCAGAGCATGTCAAGCTTACAGTATGGCTTTTTGAGTCCCCATGTCTCCTCAAAGGACTTACTCCAACTGTAGTAAATAACTAACTGTGAGCTCTGAGTGTAGGAACCTCTCTCTTGAGCGCGTCCCTAGGGCTGCCTGGCCCCCTTGGGGCTGTCCCCATCTCTGTTCCTCAGTTCTCACCGGGAGAATGAGTCAGGGACTCGGGGAGGTGGGAGGCACTGCTCGAAAGTGGGAGCTGGAGGTGGGGCTCAAACTCCGTATTTAGGGTTAAGGACGACCTCATGGGATATTTTCAAAAATTCAAAAGGAATGCTAAAAAATTCATGATGAACTCAATACTAAACAAGGACCAGATTGTTAGGAGCGCTGTGCCTGGTGAGCCCACCCCTTCCCCATCGCTGTCCTTTGGGGAGTCACCTCTGGGATGCTTTGGGTGCAGATCTGCTGATTATCCACCCCCATTCAGACGTTAAGCTGCTCCCTCTGTTTGCTGCTCTCCAAGGGAAAATGAGAACAAAGTGTCAAATCCTTGGCTCAGAGCTGCAAAAGAGGCTTTGAGCCCAGAACTGAGACTATACCCTTACTAGAGCGGGACGTTGAGAAATCTTTTCTGTAGGTCCTAAAGCCTGGCTTTGAACTTGAAGAGCAGGAAGCAGACGCCGTGAGCCCTGGAGAGGCAAGTGGTGTCATCTCAGAAGCCAGAGCCCACCCAAGAGGAGACGAGAGGCTCAGCCTGCCAGGCAGCGGGCAGCGCAGGCACAGAGCCACTCGTGACACTGCTGGGAAAGAGACCTGGGTGGCACCAGAGAAGCCCTGGGTGTCAGGGGACGGGGCAGAGAGACCGACCTGCACTCCCCTGGCAGATGTGGCCTGTGGTCCTCCCAGGCCCGACCCAACCTGGAGGTGGAGGGAGGTGTGGGTGGAGCCTGTGGGGTTTCGGGGTCCAGGAAGGCAGCTGCCCGCTGATGTAGGACCCTGATCAGCAGACATCCGGCAGCCACAGTCACTGTGGCAGGGGTGGGGACCCGATGTGGATGCCCCAAGCCCAGAGATTCCCCAGGTGACTGGAAGATGCAAGCCTCCTGGGAGGAGGAAAGAGCTTGGAGAGGGGTGAGTGCCTCGCCCCAACAGATTCAAAGGAGACTGAGCAGCCTGGCATCCAGTTACTGATAAGCCAAGGGTCTTAGTTATTCGCCTCGTTGCTGAGACAAAAATACCCAACACCTGCAACTTAGAAAAGGACAGGTTTATTTGGCTCACAGTCTGTAGGGGTCCAGTCCATAATCAGCAGGCTCCAAGGCAGGGCAGCGAGGTGGAAGGGTCGGGCAGAGGAAAGCTGCTCACGTTATGGGGTCCAGGAAGCAGAGAAAGGAGGGAGGAGCCAGGGAGGGAGGGAGACCCCACCTTCCATAGCAAGTCAGCCATGGAACCCCACGGTTCAGTCCTCTTTCAAAAGCCCCAACTATAGAACACGAGGTTCAGGAGGGACCTCTAGATCTCATCCATAACATTCACCCTGACCACAAGAGTCCTGCACATCGCTTTATGCAAAATTCATTCAGTCCCTCTCAAAGAGTCTCTGGTCTTAAACTCCCAGTCCTGCTGAAAAGTCCAAGTCCGAAGTCTCCTCTGAAATGGGAAGAAAATGTTCAGAGGGGAAGGGAAAGGAAGGGAGAAACGAGATAAACAAGAATAGAAGGGAAAAGTGGAAATGAAGTTTTTGTAAATGAGGGGAAGAGGTTCAAAGAGAAGGAAAGGGAATGAGAAAAAAAGAAGCAGCAAGATACAAACAGGAACAGATTCCCTATGGTGAATGCTGTCATCATGTGCATCTAAAACGTATCAATCAATGTTTTGCTTCCAAAAAAGATAGATTAGAATATTAAAATTAAGAATAACTGTTTGTCTTTTTTTTAAAAAAGTCTACTCTAAGACAAAGCAAACTCTTAGCTGTGAGCTCCTTAAAAATCAAAAAGATAGTGAAACACTTTCAACACACAGAGGCAAAGGGTAAACATTCCCATTTCCAAAGGGAGGGAGAAGAGGGTAGAAGTGAATGGGGCCAAAGTAAGACCAAAGCCCAGCAGGGCCAATTGGATCCTGCAGGTCCATGTCCAGCACCCAGCGCAAAGATGTGAGCGCCAAAGGCTTGGGCAGTCCCACCCGACAGCACTGTGGGTGCAGCTGTCCTGGTCTCAGTTGGGCAGGCTCTGCTCACCGCTTGCAGCTTTCCTCGGTGGACAGTCCACATTCCTGGCTTCTCCGACTTCCTGGCATTCCACTGCACCTTTGGCTTCACACACTGCCCTCTGGGGCTCACTGCCTGGCCTCCCAGGTCTTCTTCTGAAATCTGGGTAGAAACCTTCCCGATCCCAGAACTCTCACATTCTGCATGCACCTAAAACCGGCACCGTGTGAATGCCTCCAAGGTCTGCTGCCAGCTCAAGCTCGGCCCCCTTGAATCAGCGCGTAGGAGCCTCTGAGTGGGTGGATGGCTGAGCACTGTGAAACAAATCCCTATAGATCAATCCCTAGCTGGCCCCTTTCAAGCAGGGTGGCTGGAGACATTCTTTTCAAAGCAAGGACTTCCACATTTGAGCCCTGGAGCCTGTGAAGGAAGGGGTCCTGCTGTGACTCTGGCAAGTACTTGGCTTCTTTTTAACACTAATCTTTTAGCAACCGAACTCTCCTCAGCCAAAACTTTATAGGAGCTTCCTTTCTGGTGAAAGTCAAAACTTTTTAAATGGGCTTTCTGCTCCTGTTTCTCAGTGTAAATCTCACTAAATATAGCAAGCAATAATCATGCTACAGCCTGAACATGGGGCTGCCTTGAAATTTTCTCTGCCAGATTAATTAATCCACTGCCCTTAATTTCATTCTTCCACAAACTGTCAGGACATAATCAAACTGTATACAAATTTTCTGCCAAAGCATAACACACGTGGACTGGAGTCCAACTTCAGTGGAGTTCTTGTTCCCAACTTAAACCATAAAGACTGGTCTTTATGGCTGCCTTTCTATCAGCCTTCTGGTTTTCTGACCTCCAACCAGAGCCAAACTCAACTCACAACATTATAGGGCTACTTTTCTAGTCAGCATCTCCAAACTTCCAAACTCCTCCCATAAACCAGTTCCAAAGGCTTCTAAACCCCATGGACAGGTAATTACAGCAACAAGCCCATTTCCGGTACCCAAATCTGTTTTAGTCACTTTCTCATTGCTGGGATACAGCACCCTACACCCACAATTGGAAGAAGAGAAGTGTATTTTGGCTCACATTTCGAAGTTTCAGTCTATGCTCAGGAGACTTGCACATGCGTGCTACGATGGAAGGGCCTGGGCAGAGGGAACTGCTCATAGCCCAGTGACTACGCAGCAGAGAGGAAGGGAGGAGCCAGGGAGGGAGCCGAGCCCTTCCAGGTCACGCTGCTAGTGACCTGCCCATCCAGCCAGGCCCTCCTCCTAGCAGCAAGTCGCCTGCAAGACCCCACAGTCCCGTCCTTCAAAAGCCCAGCTTTGAGCACACCAGCCCTTAGGGGGAACCTGCATATAAACCATAACCCCAGGGCATTTCTGAGGCCCTGAGCGAGTCCTGTGTTGCCCACGCCTGCCTCCTGGGCAGGGCGTCTTCCCATGGCTCCCAGGGGGCCTCCAGGCTCCCCCAGCCCGGTGTGTCCCACGCAATGTCCCCCCACTTCACGTGGACAGGACCTGCAGGACCAGCATGTGTGAAGCCCCCTCTTATACTGGAGAACCCACCTGCCTCAGAGTGGACCCCGCCCTGCTGCTGCGGGCTGCACAGCCCAGAACCCACTTTCCCGGCGCCCTGCAGGCCTGTGACCGGAGGCTCCAGGCTGGAAGTGAGGGGTGTGGCGCAGCTCGGGCCGGGCACTGGGGGCTCCAGGCCGGGCGCCCTCCTGGCACCCAGGTCCTTTCTGTAAATGTCTCTTCTGGAATTAGCCGAGGCGGGTTTGTGTCTCCTGCATGGTGCTCCGGCCTGCAGCTCTCAGGAGCCGGGAACTCGGCTCTGCCCCAGCGCCTTCCTTGAGAACCCGGGAGTGTGCTCACCACGGAGCCGGCCTGTGTCCTCCCACCCGGGAGCCAGGACCAAGGGCCTGCCGGGTGGCGTGAGGCAAGGCTCCCTTCCCCAGGGGCTCATGGCCTGCCCCTCATCACACCCAGGCTGGGTCTTTCCTGAACACACACTCACACTGACGTGCACACTCACTCCCAGGCTCGAGCACACAAGGCCCCTGCTACCACGGCTGCAAAGGCAGCTTCCAGGTCCCAAGTGAGTGACAAGGGGCAAGGCCTGCTGTCCACAGGGAACAGCTGCCCCCGAAGCCGAGGGGCCCCAGCAGTGGCCTCGCCTCCCCACCACAGAGCCTTCGGGGGTGTCCTCACTCCTGTCATGGCGGAGCCCGGCTGCAGCGTGCTCTCTGCAGGGAGTGGGGATCCCTGCAACCCCAGCAGTCAGGGCAGGGCTGGGGCTGACTCGTCCTGTCCGGGCCAGTGCTGGAGCGGCACGGTGCCTGGAGAACACTGTCTCTCCAGATGCCCGCGGGGAGCCGGAGGAGCGATTCTGGGTGCCACACACCATCTGTCTGCACCAGCCCTGCTGTCCCCGGTGCCAGGCCTTCCCGCCACCCCAACCATTCCCCAGGTCAGAAGCGCTGAACACCGCTTCCCCATGCCCAAGGGAGCCCGTGTCCCCGGCTGGACAGCTGTCAGGTCAGGGCGATGGCTCTGGGTCGGCATGTGGTCCTGGCTGAGTGTCAGAGGCGGGGCTGACCCTGCGGCCCGGTGCACCCCGTCCTGCTGCACCCCCAGTCCCCTGAGGGAGCCCTTGCAGGCCGGGACAGGACACACAGGGCTGCTCAGGCCCCTCTCCAGGGCACAGCCATGCACAGGAGGCAGTGATGGGGTGGCCCCGGCTCCTGTGCCCCGACACTGGCTGCAGGCAGTGGAGACGGGGCCGTAACAAGAGAGGGTGAGATCGGGCTCTGTATCCCGACACCGTGGCCCCAATAGGCCCAGGACAGGAAATGTGAGCTGCAGGCCCACGGTGGGGAGGAGGTGGAGGGCCTGGGCTGGGGTGCCATGTGCGTGTGCACGTGTGTCTACATGTACATGGGTCTCCGTGTCTATGTCCGTGTCCTTGCATGTCAGCATGGGTGTGCGTGCCTGGAGACGCAGTGTCACAGGTGTCACATGACCCTCTGTGTCCCGTGCCCACATCGGGCTGTGCCCCCGGGTTGTGTGCTGCCCATGGCATCCAGGTGCCTGTGTGCTTGGGGCTCTGGGTCATTGCCACAGGCTCTGCCTGTGCTTTTGTGTCCTCGGTAGCGGAGCCTGGGGGACTCTGTGATGCTCCCGCTCCCACCCCCACCCCGGGCTAGGCCTCAGCTCCCTCCTCCATCGCTGAGCCAGCTGGTGCCGCCCACAGCCCAAGGGAGCCCGCCCGCCAGGCAGCCTTAGGCCTGGGCCAGGATTCTGCAGGCACAGCGCTCGGGGGGCAGCAGAGCTGCTCCTCAGACACCACGATGTGCCGTGGACACAGGGCTAGGGCACAGCTGCTGGGCTGTGCCAGGCTGGGAGCAGGGGCACCCCCCTGCCCAGGGCTGCTCCCCCTTGCTGCCCTGTGGAGCCAGGCTCCTTGTGTGTAAGTCAAAGCTTGTTGTTCCATTGTGCACTGCACAAATGCACCTGGATGAGTGGCAAAAGGTGCCGAATGCCTGCTGGGAGCCCAGAGCCAGGCTGCAGTGTCCTTAGTGCCTGTGCCACTAGTGAGCACCCTTGGGGCTCCTTGTCCACATCCTTGCAGAGGGTGCCCTGCTCTGCTGCACGCTGGGGTCTGGCTGTCCATCCGCACAGACTATGGGACAAGGATTAGCCATGCTGTCCTTTGGCCACCTGAAGTCCTGCCTTGCCATGCCACCCTGTGGCCGGGGAATGGGGGTCACACGGTGGGAGAGACCCTTCTTCCTCTGCCTCCCCAGGTCCTGCCGTCACCCTGCACTTGGGTCAGCACAGGAGACAGAGCCCATGGCTCCAGGTTCTAGCAGGTCCCAGACTCTGAGTCTGGCCCTGCCCGGACCCCTGAGCCCCACAGGGCACCCCGAAAACAGCCCTCGCTCTCCAAGCCTGTGGGGACACTATGTGGCACTCCCCCATGTGCTTTACTTCTGGGCAACTGCTGGGCTGCTCTGTCCCTTGGGGCTGGTGTCCTGGGTAGGGAGGGAGGGCCGGTGTGGGCCGGGGCTCTGGGGCGCTGTCCTGCGAGTCCCAGGGGCCAGGTCCCGGGCTGGGAGGCGGCACTGGGTGCCTCGGCCTCCTGCCGGTGCTGCCCTTACCTGGGCCCCACCTCAGCAGTGTGCTGGGTAGCAGCCCACGCAGGGAGGGGCGTGGAAGGAGTCAGCGGGGCTCCGGGCTCTGCAGAGGGAGGAGGACAAGGTAGAGCAGCGCCCCAGCCCCGTCTGTGGGTTTGAGCTCAGGTCCCCGCCCCCTAGAGGCCACTGCAGGAACAGCGGTGTCCCAGGACAAGGAGGAGAAGGCCAGGGGGGTGTGGGCACCAGGCTCCCGGGGGGGTTGGGGTTGTGCCCCGGGCAGGTGAGGCCCTGGCTGAGGGCGCAGCTGCCCGGCTTCACAGGCTGGATGCCACCTCAGGTCCAGCCCTCCCTGTCCAGCCCCTTGGGGGCGTTCTGGAAGAACACAGGGTGGAGGGGTTGCTGGCTGAGGGCGCCCGGGCCCTGGTCCCCTGGGGCTGTCCCTGGGGAGCTCGCCATCCCCTCCCTGCCCCCCGACGCTGAAGTGGCACCGGATGTAGGGAGGGTTCCAGCGACTCCCCCACAGGCCGCCCTTTCCCTCCGCCTGCGCACTGAGCGCACAGCGCCCCGGGAAGTGAGGGATTCGAACACTGGGCCCAGAGCTCACGGCGAGGGAGCAGACAGACGCTGCTGGAGAGCAGCAGTCGCACCTCTGGGACAAGGCCAGTGTGAGGACCTGGCAAGGGTTAGGCAGGCAAGGGGCAGCAGGCAGGAGGCCCAGCAGAGGCCGCAGTGGCCCACCAGGGTTCCTGCTCTGCCACACCGGCCTCCTGCCTCTGCCGGGACCGGGGCGCTGCTTCCCCCAGCCCTCGTGGGTGTCCTCGCTCTCGGCCCCCAGCTGTCTCCAGCCACGGCCTCCTCCTGCAGCCCGGACCCAGTGAAGGGACCCGGGCCGCCTGGCGGTCAGTGGCAGTTGTGGACCAGGGGTGAGGGGCAGGGACAGGGTGGGGCAGCACTGGGGACCCCTTTAATCCCGCTGTGTGAGACAGGCGTAGGGGAGCCTGGGGACTGCGCCTCAGGGCATCGCTGCCTTCACACCCTCCTGTGACTCCCCCTTCCCAGCCCTTCCGAGCTCCCCGGGCTCTGGGGCCGCCTGCCCCGGGAAGCCCTCCCCGCTGCTGGCCCAGGGCCACCCAGCAGAGCCTTCCTGCTGCGGGCGCCTCTCACCCACCTGCTGTGCCCCTCAGTGGTTACTGCAGACGCCTGCACCTCCACCGTCCCTGCCCACCAGCCTGGCTGCTCAGTGTCACCCGGGGACCCTGCTTTCCCGGGATCCCCCCGCTCTGCTCTCCAGCGGGACGGCTGGGTTTAGCCCTGTTTTCCCGAGCCCCTGAAGGGCAGCTGGCCCGAGAGCCACGGGGCTCACCCTGGCGGTTGGAGGTCAGGTTCCGGCTGTCCCGGACAGGGCCTCGTGGGCTGCAGACGTAGCTGCTGGTGTTAAGGCTGAAGCCTGTGGGCTCCCGCGGAGGGGCAGGGCCGGCGCCGAGGGTGAGAAGACCTCACCTTGGCCACTGTCTCGAGGCCCAGCAGGGCCATGCTGGTCTGCTGCATTGGCCAGGGCGGCTGGAAGTGCCCGCGGGTTGTGCTGCTGGGTGCAGAGCCTGGAAGGGACATCTGCAGGGGACAGGGCACGGTGAGGCTGCAGGGGCACGGAGGGCAAATCCGCTGGTTCAGGGTACAACCCATGCCCCGGGCCCCCCTGGAACCCCAGTTCTGCCCAGACACCTCCTCCTGGGGACCCCTGGCCCCTCACCCTGAGGTTCAGTGTCCTCTCGCTTACTCGGTTGTAGCCCATCTCCCGCATGGAGCCGTGGGCCAACACCGGCAGGAACTCTCTTCCCTGGGGGTGCAGGGTAGCTGTGGACGGGTGCCAGAGGGCAGCCGCCGGGCCACCACCCCCAGGGCCCTGTAGCCTGGGCTCCCGAGCAGCAGCTCCATGCCTGCGGGTTGGTCACGGGGGGAAGGCTGCCCCGGTGACACTGCAGGGCTGAAGGAGGGCCTAGGAAGGGCCCAGAGGGACCAGCCCAGCCCGCATCCACCACCCCAGCCCGCTCTGGCTCCCGCTCAGCAAGGGCGCCCCTAAAGCCAGGCAGGGGACACAACATGTCTGTCATCCCAGGACTCCGGGAGGCCGAGGCAGGAGGGTTCCAAGTTTGAGCCCAGCCTGGGCAACTTAGCCACTTACAGAGACTTTGTCTCAAAATAAAGAAAAAGAAGGGCCAGGGATTTAGCTCAGTGGTTCCGCCGCCTGCCTCACAAGCGCAAGGACCCAAGTTCGATCCACGGTACCAAAAAATAAATAAATAAAGGGCTGGGGATGCAGGATGCAGGCCTGTATGAAGGCCCTAGGTTCAATCCCTGGTACTGTAAAAAACAAAAGCATAAACAAAAAAACAGATGGGCCTCACGGAGACACCTGGGGAGGGGAAGCTTTCAGGAGAAGGAAGAGGGCCGGGCCCTCAGGGGGAGCTGGACAGCCAGGTGCTGGCCTGCATCCTCAGGTCCTGGCCATTCCCAGTGCCTTCACCCTGTCTCCTGTCTCCAAGTGGGGTCTCTGGCTCGAGCAGCAACATCCCCGCAACCCTTTCCAAGCTGAGCTCTGCCACTTGGTTGGTCAGGACCCCTGGGGGCCCGAGAGGGTGGGCTTCAATCCCCCGGGACCCTCGTGGGCCTGCACTCACGAGGTCCCCCGGCCGGCCCGGGAGGGCGGCTGGAAGCCCAGGGGGCCCTGGGTGGAGCCCTCGGTGAAGCCGGTCCTCCCTGGCACCGATGGGCCTCCTCTGCAGCAGGTCTGTGGGGCAGGACCCGGGGCCCTGTCACCCGGCCGCCTGCCTGGCCCCGCACCTCCCTGGGGTCTGTCCCGGTGCCAGCGGCTGCCCGTACTCGTGCGCCTACCGGGCTGGGCGGGCAGCTCCCGGAGACGCTTGGAGCTGCACTCGGACGTCAGGAAGCGCAGGCCCTGGACAGTGTGATGGGGACCCGGTGGGCCAGGGAGTCCTGGACGCGAGCCCCGTGGGCCCCGAGGACAGGGAGAGCATGGTTCAGGGAACAAAGGCGGCCAGCGGACGGACAGTAGGGGAGCCCTGCCACATGTCCCCGCCCAGCCCTGTGGCCCGGAGCGCCACACCACTGGCCTAGCCAGCGTCCTCCCGCCCCGGAGAGCCCTTGTCCCGCAGCTGGAGGGGCAGGGGCACTGCCGGGGGCTCCAGCCCGGGGATGGCCCGTGGCCCGTGCTCCTGGGTGTCAAAGTGGCCCTTCTTGGCCGGGGGGGGGGTGACAGTCGCTTCCTGTGGGGCCAGGGACAGCCCAGGGAGCCCGGCTTCTGCACCACTTGTCCCCCACTGGACCCTCAGCCCAGCGTTCTTCCCTCCATGGGGACCGGGCCCTCCAGGGCTCTGTCCTGAGTCCCCCACTTCTCCTTCAGCCCTGTCTGCCTCCCCCTGCTCTCCTCATCCTCGAGCACGAAAGATGCTCGGGCGGGCGCGGCTACAGGCAGAGAGCACTGGTCAGCGCGCGAGGCCCTGGCTCCTGACTCCAGCGGCAAAAGGAAGGAAGAGAAGAGGAAACAGAGGAGGTAGCAAGGGTCCTTTCGGGGTCTTGAGGGTGACAGGCAGGTGGCGGTGACGGGCACGGAAACCTGGAGGTGGACGACAAGGACGCCGCTGCCGTGGTGGCAGGGCCGGGTGTGGGTGCAGCGTGGGGCGGCACAGCCTGTGCTGACCACCGTGAGGGGCCCTCGCCCGGCTTCTCCTAGCCGTAGCCAGCGCAGGTCTGCTGCAAGTCCCAGGGCAGGGGCCCTGGCCGTCAGGCTGGTCACCGACTGGAAGGTGTCCCAGCCTTGTCCCCTGGGGGACAGAACAGCAGCTGGGGGCCCGGGGCCTCTGTCCTCCAGGGTGGTGCTGCCGATGCCCTCTCCCGGACGACTCCCAACACCCTGGGCGCCCCAGGCCTCAGAGCCTGAGGCGGTCCCGTGGTCTCGTGTCCGGGGGTCGAGGGTCCGGCAGGTCAGGGTCACCCGGACGGCACCCCAGGGTGTCCAGGCTGGGCTAATACGAGGCCAAGGCACAGGTTGGACTTACAGCTGGTGCCCACATGGCTGCCCAGGTGGGGCTTGAACTTCTCCCGGCTGGTCAGGGGCAGGGACGCCAGGCCCAGGGTCAGCGAGGAGGAGCAGGCCCCAGGCAGGGCCTGGTTGTCAGAGCCGCTGTGACCACAGGGACAGGGATGGCCACGCAGGACCCGCAGGCGGTGCAGGGCCCTGGAGGGGCAGGGCTGGGGCAGCTCAGTGCGGTGCCCACGCTGTGGAAACCTTGGGCCGGATCCTCTTGGGCACTCACCATAGGCTGTGGAGTAGGTGGTGGCCTAGAACCTCAGAGGGCCCATGCAGCCCCCCGAACTCATCTTCGTGTGTCGGGAGATCACCCCGAGGGGGAGTTTCCCCAGCACTGCGGTGGGCGGCAGGCCTGGCCTGAGGAGGAGCACAGCCGTCAGGGACCCCAGCCTCTGCCCCCCGGCGACAGCCACCACGCTGAGGTCAGAGCTGGTGTCTCGCTGCATCTCCCGATGCCTCGCCGTTAGTGCTGCCCCATTTGGAGCGGGAAACAGGTCTGAGTGACGGAGGACCTGCTCACAGCGGGCGGAGCTCTTCCGGGCTCCGGGGAATCGTGGTCAAAACTCTGGGCCCTCCCTGCCCGCCTCTCACCCCTCCCGCTGCCCCAGCCTTGTTCTCCTGGCCAGGTCCTCACCTGGCCCCTCTGAGGCCTGCAGAGGCCACAGGAGGCAGAAGCTGCTGGGAGAAGCCAGAGCCAGGCCCTCCCTGAGGTGGCCTCCCCAGAATAGCAGTGTTGCCTAGCAATGGATGCCGAGCAACCACATCCATGCCTGGGAAACCCTGCTGGGGCCAGGGGCACAGAGGAGCTGACCGGGCCGGGAGAGACTGACAGGAAACCAAAGATAAAACCGTGAATTGCTGTTTATTGAGTGACCACTCCTCGCCAGACACTGCACACCCTCTAGGCCAGGCAGCTCGATTAGCCCTCTTCCTCAGGGGACAGAGGCTCACACTGGCGGCAGCCCCGTGGAATCCACATGGGGGTCTGGGCACCACTCCCACCTCCCTGGGACTCACGGGTGCTGGGTCCTGCCGGGCCAGGTCAGTGCGAAGCCCGAGGCGCACTCTGCGAGCTGTCCCCAAACTGCCCCAGTGCTGGGACTCACTCTGGCGAGGGTGCCTTCAGCCCCACCTGCCAACCTCGAGAGGAGCTGATGAGCCTCTCCAGCCCCAAACTCCCCGCTGCTGGCAGATGTGACACACAGACCCGCACCTGGCGGAGGTGAACGGAGGTGAAGGCGAAAGCAACCAAAGGCCGTGACCCAGCGGAAGCACTGAGCCTGCTCCTGGGGCGGAGCGCAGCCGGGACAGGGACAGCTGGCTGCCTCACCCAGCCCTCAGGGTCTGGGGGAGGGAGGGTCTGATTTGTGGCAGCTGCACATTTCTGGGGTACCCCGTGGCTGCTTCCAAGCCAACTGCATGTCCCCGAGTGGGGACTCTAGGTGGCTGCACGTGACAGGTCGTGAAGGCGTGCACACGACACGAGGGAAGCGTCCTGACATAACTCAGAGGCGAGGCGTTCTGAATCTGCAGTAGCTGCACATGTGTATAACATTACATTGTGACTTCAGTCGCTTACTATTTGGGGCCTGGGATGTAGCTCAGTGGTGCCATGCCTGCCTGGCAAACCGAAGGTCCCAAGTTCGATCCCCGGTTCCAGAAGAAAAAACAAAGTGGTTTAATCTTTGACAATGCCAGTTTGCTGATTTCCTGAAGTTTCACTTTAGTCCTGGTGAGTGGAGGGAGAGACTGGGCTGCTCCTTGCTCCTCAGACAGAGGAGTAAATGAAGGGGACAGGGTGGGACCCACGAGAGGCCTGGACTTGGAGGTGACCAGGTCGGGGGAGCAGCTGTGGGTAGGGGCAGGCCTGTCACACCCATGGAGGACCCGCCCAGGCCTCCCGGGACGTAGGGACAGGGCAGGAGTGACCAGCAGCCCTGCTCATGTGGGCACAGTGAGGACCCGGGCCACGGGAAACACACGGAAGGGACAGCTGCACCCGTCTCAGTGCGGCTGGGATGTAGCCACAGTTGGAGCCGACGCTGACGCTTCGTGGGTAGCCCTGCTCTGGCCCTGAAACATCTCCAGGACTTAGCATGTTCCTCAGTGTCCCCTTCTGGAGGACGGGTGATAATGGCGCCCAGCCCTTGCTGTGGGGTGAGTGCTGTGCAGACCAGGGAAGGCCCTGGACACAGGCACTTTGGCGAGCTCGCTGCCCACTAGGCATGGGGATCCCCCGGGCCAGGCCCCAGAGCGCAGTGCAGACCCAGCCCTCGTGGCCCTGCTCCCGTGGCAGGGCTTGGGGTCACTGTTTCCAAGTGGCTCTGCAGGGCGTGGGAGGGAATCGTAGGCCGGCTGGGTAGGGTCACAGCTCTGGTCTGCAACTTGGGCAGCCTGGGCTCAGTACGGGCAAGAGGGGAACCCTCCAGTTGTCCTTCAGGATGACTGGGCCCAGGAGCTGCTGAAGGCTGTGGTTTCTTGTTGTGCAGCGCCACCCAGTGGCACAGACTGGAATGGCGGTGCTGCCGCCCCGGCCCCGCTAATGGGCTGGGGTCCCCCAGGCGGGCCAGGAGGACAGGGACCCCGACCCGTGAGGCTCCCAGCCCTTGGTGTCCCTCGCCCACTGTCCAGAATGGGGGGAGCAGAGCCTGGGCAGCCCTGATGCAGGCGATCCCAGCAGGTCAGTCTGGTGCCCAAGGCACTGAGGGCCACGGCCCCACGTGTGTGAAGTGCCCTCTGTGCCCAGCGCTGGCTGCAGCCACTGTCTACCCAGCCCCTGAGGTGAGGACAGCTGCTACCGTGCCACTTGCCCTGGGGGGAAGCTGCCTGAGCCCCGCAGGCAGGAGGGTAGAGCAGGCCCCAAACCCGGCGCAGACCCCAGTCCTCTGCAGGGAGCCTCTCGGTGCCGGGACTACCACAGCCCCGACATCTCATCCACGCCAGCTGCCACCTTCTTGTGCTTCATCTGCCCTGTCCCACAGGCACGATGGCCCCTGCTCGGGGAGATCGGGGTGGGCTGGGGCTCAGCGAGAGGACCTCTTCCGGCTTAGAGCTGGGACTGAGCCCACGGTGCCCCTTATGCTAGGCTGTCCCCAGGCGGTGACCGGTCAGCTCAGTGCTCCTCAGCTGTTGTCAGGTAAGAGCGTCCTGACTCACCCGCCAGCCAACAGGGGAGAAGTGAGTTCCCCGTCCTGGGAGGCATCCAAGTAGCAGCTTCTGAGGATGATGAAATAGCGGGCTCACTCAGGTACCGGAGGTACTGGGCTGTCCCCAAGTCCCAGCACACACAGTCTCACCCCCTCCCTCCAGGCCCACAGGGACGGGCACTTCAGCTGGGCTGACAGGCTTGGCACGCTGGCATCATCAGGGAGTGTCCGGGGCCTTCCGGGCCTTGGGCGCCTCCCTGGAGCAGATTCTGAGAGGACAGCTGGTGCCCTGTCCCCTCCCAGGCCACCCCTCTGAGAGCAGGACCTAGCCCAGTCAAGATGATGGGAGACAGCTACCCTGCCCGGCCCAGACTGTCCCGGGGCCTCGCACAGACACAGCGGCTCTGTGCAGAGGGGAGGTGTGCAGAGCATGGTGTCCTCTCCCATGGGCACTCGAGCAGGGCAGCCGGTCTCAGACAGCTGATTCTGTGGAACAGGCTTGCTTGGGACAGGGCAGTGCTTCACACACGCACACCCACACGCACACATGGGTGCACGCCCACTGCAGCGGCAGGGCAGGACTCACACCAGGGCCTGGCTGACCCCAGCCCTCAGCCAGCCAGGTTACAGGTCACAGGTCCGGGTGCAGTATCTGGCATGCCAGGAGATCGCCCTCACCGACAGACACGGACACGAAGGCTCAGAGATGCGGGGTGTCCATGGACGGCCACACAGCATGCTGGAGCCAGCAAAGCTGGGTGGCCAGGAAGGTGCATGGGGTAGCACAGGGCTGGGCTCACGTCATGGTGCTGGACATCAATGTCGGCTACCAGGGGCCTGACCCCGCTGCTGGCCGGTGAGCCTGTGCCTCGTGGCTCTGTGGTGACACCTGGCCAGGACTGGTGTCCATGTGCAGAAGAGACCAGGCGTCCTCCCTCCCCCATCTGCCGAAGCCTGGGCCTGGGGCTCTGCGGGGGGGTGCCAGGCGCAACCCATGACAGTGATGGTCTGGGGCCGCTCTGCCAGCAGGCCCAAGAGACCACCTGACAGCTGCTGGGCCCTGGGGACGCTGAGGTCGGGCTGTCGCCACGGCACAACTGAGCCCTCCTGACTGAGGCTGGGATGCACCCGGGGCTGGCCAGGGGGGTCCTGTGCTACCAGCCGAAGCATCCTAATGGTCAGGCTCCACGCTGCTCCAGTCTGGTCTGCATGCTGGAGGCCCCTGCGAGCCCTGGCCCCATCCCCAGGGGCGCTGTGGGCCAGTGCTGCAGCCACTGGGGAGGGCGTAGCCCAGGTCTTGGGGTGCTGGGGGCATGACCTTGTGGGCCCCTGGCCCCTTCTCCTCGCCTGCTTCCTGGCTACCAGGTGGGCAGCTTGCTCTCCCCACGGCCGTGTCTTCCACCACCGTCTGTCCAATCCCAGGCACAGCCTCAGAAACTGCGAGCCAGAACACGCCTTTTTTCTTGATGTTCGTCTCAGGCATCTCTAGTGATGGGAAGCGAATAGATTTATTTTAGAATTCAGGGCAAGCAGGCGTGGGGGTGCACACTTGTCATCCCAGCACCCAGGAGGCTGAAGCAGGAGCATCACTGTGGGTTCAAGGCCAGGCTGGTCACGTGCCTGGAGCGAGCACCGGGATCTGAAGCAGCGGCAAAGAGCAGTTGCAGGCAGTGGGCCGGGGCCCCAGGAGCCCCGTGCTCCCAAAGGCGTGCGTCCCCTGCTGGCAGCTCCTCTGGAAGTTGTACATTTAGTTCCCAGGTCTTGGAAATCGTGGCCAATCCAAGGGGCACACGAAGGCCTTCTCAGGAGCTGCGCCAGCAGAGGGCCAGCACTGGTTTCGACGCCGGGCCCCACCGCCCAGGTCCCGAACTCCCCCGCCGCTGAGCAGCAAAGACGCCTCCTGCTGGTCTCTAGAGGAATGAGCGAGACGAGTGAGTCTCAGGTGGGTGGAGGTGCTGGGTGGCCCTGGGGGCTCCTGGCACTGACCAGGCCCAGCTCCTCTGATGCACAGGTGGCAGGACCTCAGGGGTCGTGAGCCCTGAACGCTCGCGCACAGCCCTGCAGTGAACACCATTTGGGGCACCGAGGCCGGCTGCTCTCGCTGCGTCACAGTTTGTCTGGAATCGGCCCTCCCTGCCGACTCCGCGGGCTTCTGCATTCGCAATGCTGGCTCACGTCAAGGTTTAAAAAGGGAACTGCATTCTGATGAAGAATTTCGTTTTGCTTTAGATACAAATGATATTAAACAGCTTCCTTTTATTGAAAATTAGTTATAACCAGTTCCATTTTTCTTAGGAACTTTTGGTACTGGGGATCCAACTTGGGTCCTCGGGCTTGTGCAGCAGGCGGCAAAACCATTGAGCTAAACCCCCGGTTCAGCAAGTTTTTAATTTTTAATGAGATGCAGTTTGTTGTTCAGGCCGTGAACTCCTGGGCTGAAGTGACCCTCCTGCCTCAGCCTCCCAGATAGCTGGGTCACAGGCATGTGTCACCACGTTCAGCTATGGATGTGGTTCTGACAAAATGTCAAGCCAATCTAATGAAAGTGTTTATGTTTTGCTGTACTGGGGATTGAATCTGGGCCACCACTGGCTAATTCCTCCAGTCCCAATCAGGTGCTGCTGTCAGCTGACTTGGGCTGGGGAGACCGGGCTTCCTTGACACGCTGTGGTCTGAGCACGTTGCGGGGTGGCGGAGCTCAGGAGCCAGGAGCCCAAGGGCGAGGCTTCCCCTCCCTCACTGTCACTGGCATCTGTTGGTCAGCACAGGCCCAGGGCTGAGCCGGTGAAGCCACAGGACAGGGTGTGCGTGCCGGGGTTAGGGCTCTGCTGACTCCCAGAACAAATGGAAATGCCCTGTATTCGAGCACAGATGAACACAGAAAGGGGGAGGAAACTATAGAGGGCTGGGGGTGATGCTCCGCTCAGTGGCAGAGCTGGCCTAGCACCTCAAGGCCCTGGGTTTGATCCCCAGCACTGCAAAAGTAAGCAAGCAAGGAAGGAGGAGGGAGGGAGGGAGAAAGAAATTGCCAATCACACTTGGACTGGTGAGAATGAATTTGCAACCAGGGAAGTGATTTCTGTGCAGCTTGCAGATTAGATTTCTGAGAGTCACTTTCTTGGCTTGGACCACACTAGCCACCTGCTGCCCAGAAGCTGGACCATGGATCTAGCACTGCAGCTCTTAGACGACTGAGCCAAGACAGGAGTCAGAGGCCCAGGCCGAGTGATGGCTGAGCCAACCCCCAGCCCTCGCCTGGGAGCCAGCCACATGGGCCCGCGATACGGCCTTGGCAAGGGCAAGGGCAAGGGCAGCCCCAGGGCTAGCGGGAGTATGCTGCAGCCCCAGCAGACCAGACACCATCCGGAGAGGGCCTGGGAGGAAGCGGAATCTGGATGGGGCTCAGCTTCAAGATGGCCCAGAGGCCCCGCCTGCCTGCCTAACCTCCTGCACCTCCTGCCGGGGACTGTGCACAAGCACCACCAAGACGAGCCTCGAGCCTCCGGGGAGCAGCCCGGTCCCAAGGCCCTGGGAGGGAGGTGCTGACACTGCTCCCGGGGCTCACAGGCACTGAGGTGGCTTCCCTGGGTGGGGCCAAGCAGTGTCACATTCTGCACCCTGAGGCGCAGCGCCCACCTCACTTGGCCCTGGGTGCAGGAGCTTCCTGTCAGCGCCATCGCTGCACTCAGGGCAAAGGCGCCCCATCTCAGCCTGGCTGGTTTACAGTGGGCCTGGGGGCGGTGCTGCCCTGGCTGGGGCTGAAGAGACCTAGAACCTGCAGGCAGCGCACAGCCAGAGCCAGGCGGCCGTGTGGCACTCTGCTAAGGCCCAGGCGGACACGCGGGGAAGGGGGCAGCCTCTCCTGATCCATGTGGCATCCCGCATGGGGGAAGGGCGGGCCCAGCCCGAATGAGGTCAGCATGGACTGTCAGGCTGAGAGCAGAGTCCCGCTTGGCTCGGAATACTGCGGGGGCTGCTAGCCCTCATTGTGCATTTATTAATTTTTTAGAAATGCACTGTGGCCAGCCTCTTTTCCTTAATGCCTAATAAAGGGAAAAACTGTTTGCACAGCACCCGAGGGCCTGACACTGAGCAGCTTCAGTCGAAAAGAACACTCCCTTTCAGAGGTGACACAAGCCAGCAGCTTGGAGGAAAACAACCCTTCAGGAGCTGGCCGTTCCCAGGCACCATGCAGCTGGGCATTACGCTAAGTGAGACAGTCAGGGCAAGAAGGGGTCAAAGCCGCGGGGCCCACTGCATGCTTGGCTTTTGGGGTCTGTGGCATAACCTGCTAGGGATGGATGGGAAGTCGCTGCCGGCCGGCCTGCACATCTGCAGCCCAGAGCCATCAGTGCACACAAACCCTGCTCTGAACATACCGGGAACTGCAGCAGAGCCTGGGCCCACATCTCCAGCACCTCCGGCCTCTGCCCCAGCCTCCCTCCCATCAGACTGCCCCGGGGTCACCTGCCGCATGGTCACCATACAGGCTCGGCTTTCTGACTGCAGACGAGACTCTCCACACAGCCACGGCAGCCAGGCTCTCCGTCGGGACGCAGACTTGCGGTCCCAGGCCGCGTCAGGGCCAAAGGCTCCCATGTCTCAGATGCCCCAGGTGCACAGCCCAGTGCTGGTGCTACCCGAGGGCCTCGTGGGTTTCGCCTCACTCTTCTCACCCGTGTCCCCGACTGGGGACAGGGAGGTGAGAGCCAGGGAAACTCAAGCTCGGGCCAGTCAGCGCACCCCACTTGTGGCCAGCGCACTGTACTTGTTCACTTCCAGAGCAACACTGCTCACCAAGTGCAAACCACACGCTCTGGGGCGCACTCAGTGGCCTGGCGCAGAGGCCAGTTCTGAGACGGCGACCTGCCACCCCTCCAAGTGCACGGTGCACTCTGGGGAGACGGAGCTGCAGTCTCTTCGCCTTTCGACCTTGGAGAGACATGAACGACCTTCCCACCCTCACAACAGACCTGATGCCACATGCCCAGAGCGGGCCTTTCCGGAGATGATGTTCGTCCTGAGCAAGGGGCGCTGAAGCTCGCGGTGCGCCTCCCGTGTCACACTCACTCCCTCCTCGGCTCTGCCCGCCAGCATGCTCCCAGCCCCTCTGAGCGACCCGACCCTCGTCCCCCTCACCCTCGTCACACAGCCGGGGAAGAGCTGCCTCAGGGCGACCCTGTCCAGTCCCGTCCGGACCCCTCCCACCCGTCCTCAGGGCGGAGCTGAACACTGGTGACTCCAAGCCAGCACCTGCCTGTCAGGCGTCACTGTCACCGTCAGCCACCACAAGCCCGAGCAGAGCACCGGAGACGGCGGCTGTGCTGTGTGCCACCTGGGAGGAGGAGCCGCTCTTCGAGAACGCACGGGCACAGGCAGCACAGGAGCAGGCTGGACAGCAATCAGAGGGTCAGGACGCTTTACTGCTTGAGTGCGGCTAAAGGGCGTGTGGAGAGGGCATCGACCGCAGCAGGCCAGCTGGGCTCGGGGGCCCAGGTCAGCTTCCCCGGCCAGGAAGGAGCGCAGCAGGCTGGAAAGGGGCGCACTTGAACAAGCCAGAGGAGCGGTGCCGGTGGCAGGGGCTCTTCCCACAGCACAGGCAGCCAAGCCACCCCTTCCCTGTGCGTGCACTGGGATGGAGCCACAGCGCCCTCTTGTGGCAGGCCTGGGCCACGGCAGCCAGGTGAAGCAACGCACCGTGCGGCCCCTGCAGGCGCAGTAACACTGCGTCACTGGGCTGTCCCCTACTCTGCCCAACGGGAGGAGCAGTGTCTGAGCAGAAGCAGGAAGCTGGGCTGGGTCCCGAGCTGAGCCCGTGCTGGCAGCAGCGCCCAGCTCAGCGCGGCTCTTCTAAGAGGTACTCCAGGTCCGGGGCACGCAGCCGCTGCTCCCTGTTTCTGTTTTTAGTGAAGTCCCTCAGCAGGGCCATGACTTCATTTTCAAATACCTCCGGGGCTGGTCTGGCTTCTGCAAGAGAGGAGTGGACAGAGGGTTACACATTCTCCATCGGGGTCGGTCGCAAGAAGCTGCAACTCGGCACAGCAGCCTTGCTGAGAGCCCAGGGTGGCAACAGGGCCACCTCCACCCTTCCTCCAGCACACAAGACCTGGGCCGCACGGGCTGCACGGGCTCCGCCCAGCCTGCCCACTGCAAAGTCACTGGACAGCTGCTGCCACCTGTTCAAACTGCCCGGGACCACACCTGTGTGAACGCAGGCCAGCAGCCAGGACAGGGACCACGCTGCCGCGAGGTGGGAAGCACATCCAACCCGGGCCCCAGTCCTGGCCGGGCCACTGCCCTCTGCGTTTGCCTTTTGCTGTGCTCTCTGTAGGCTTCACCATCTGCGGTTTCAGTCCCCTGGGGTCACCCACAGTCTTAAAATAGCGAATGGAAATTTCGGGAGGTAAACACAGCACACTGTTCTGATACAATCTCATGGCCTGGCCTGGCCTGGCCATGAATCGTCCTCGGTCCAGGTGACCATGGTTGCCCACCAGCCACTGGTCCCTCAGTAGCCACTTCCCTTCCCAGACAGACTGGTGGTATCCCGGCCTGTGTTCTCACAACCCCAGTTTACTTAATTACATCTGAGAGCACCAAGATCATGGCCAAGAGCCACGGGGCACGAATGGAAGGACAGGTGAACTCTGCACCATTCGATAGAGCTGCCGGACAAGGGAAAAGAGAACACTCAGCACTCAGTGCCACCCAGGTTCAGGCTCCCGTGGAGGTCTTGGGGTGCATTGTGCTTCGCCTTGGGTCTACAGCGTCCCCATACAAGAGCTCTACTTTCTCTAGCAGTTACAGGCTTTGGCTATAAGCGACAGAAATTAAGAGCCAGTAAATGTAAGCAGGAAGGACTTTACCAGAAGGATGTCAGAGGCCCAGGGAGCAACATGACCCTGGAGAACCTGGTGTAGGGGACAGGCACAAAAGGCACCAAGAGCAGAGACCAGAATGGCAGCCTCAGCTTGGGGCCTGGGTTGGGCTGTGTGCTGCCACCGCCAAGCTCACTGTGTCTCCACCAGCAAAGCTCAGAGCAGAGGCTGGGCCACTGGGCAGAGCCCTTGGGTCAGCATCCTGGGGTGTGGTGACCATCAAAGTAAGGTCAAGGGGTCTTGGACTTCTCCCTAGGACAAACAAGAAAAGCCAGAAAATAGCAAGCACCATGACTCTTCCTGAAGGGGAAAATGACACAAGCTTGCTGCCGGGACAGGGCTCTGGAAGCAGACACTGGTGCAGTACAACAGGTGAGAAAACCTCAGCTGAAACCACTGAGGACGTGGACAGTGCCAAGGCCCTGGCAGCCGCAGATCCAGAGGAGCGTGGGGGCCTGGTGGGGCAGCCTCGTGTTGCCTGGCAGGCAACAGGAGGGCGCCAGGGGGGAGGGAGCAGGACACCTGTTCCTCACCGCACGCGGGAGCAGTGCGGTGAGGGAGGGCAAGGAAAGCAGGCCCTCCACCCTCAGGCGGTCACTGGGCCTCCTCAGCTCTGTGGCTGGGCCACTGGCGGCTGAGCGCTCTCCTTCTGAAGGAACAGACACCACACAGAGAGCCCTGGACTGGGAAGGCGTAGGGAGGGGCCTGAGCACCAAGGGTCAGCCTCAGGCCCCAGCCTCTGTCTGTAGCTAAGGGAGCAGCTGGCCATGCCCTGAAGGTAACCAAGGCAAAAACAAAAACCAAACCGAGCTCAACCACTCAGTCCACCAAATGGATCCCCAGAGGAACAACGGCCGAGGACAGTGGTAGTGAACCTAAGGCACACACGCCACAGCCAGCTGCTCATCACTGAATGCTCTAAAAGGGACCAGAAGGGCTGACATCCAGCGAGCAATTACACAATATATGTACACAAAAGAAGGGAAGGAGGACTGCCAAGGGAAAAGCAGCAGCCGCACTCAGGGATGACTCAGACGTGAGAGCTGAAAGTCCCTGGGACCGATACTGCAGCGCTGATGGAAAGGAAAACGAAATGCATGAGCAGGTGAGGAATCCCAGCAGGGGCCTCGAAATGCAGAAAGCCAACCGGAAATGTGAAAAATAAAAACACAGCAGTGGAAATGTAGGACAACTGGAACAGGCTCGTCACAGGATCTGACGTAAGCGAGGAGAGAATCAGCGGAAGATGGGGCAAGAGGGGCCACCCAATGCAAACTGCCAAACGACATGCAAAGAGAAGAGACACAAAACAGAATGGAAGAGCCGCAGGACAATGGTAAAACGTTCTAAGTCAGTCAGAATCCCAAGAGAAGGGATAATGGCTGAGAACGTCCCAAAACCCTGAGCAAACCGGAGACGCTGACCCAAAAGACCCAGAGAGCTGAGCAGGATTAGCACCAAAAGGAACTGATCACATGCGCTGTGGGAGCTTGGCCAGACCAGCTGGCTGCTCGCAGAGTTGAGGCACACGGGGGTTAGGGTTATCTGGGGCTGTGTCTGTGAAGGGGACAGCGGGACACCCCATCCTTAACACGTGTGGCTTCAACCCAGGCTCGGGGTAATGGGGCCACCTAGGCATGGACTGGCCCTCCAAAACTGTAAGCAAACAGGCCTTCCTTTGCTAAGCCAGGGGGCTCATGCCTCTGGTCCCAGCTACTCACAAGGCTGAGGCAGGAGGGTCTGGGCAACAGAGCAAAAGACCCTACCTCATAAATTAAAAAAAAGAAAAGACCCTTTTCTCTTTACAAGCTGATTATCTCTGGTGTCCATTACTGTGATAGAGAGCTAACAATACATAACCACATCCAAACAGCTAGAAGCTGACAGGACACTGGGAACACTGATGATGAAGAAGAGATACACCGTGTACACAGAAGCACGGGTGGGGGCCTCTCCTCAGACCCCAGCAGGGAGAGCAGCCATGGCAGCCGGCACAGAGGGCTCCAGAACTGGCAGTGCCAAGCACCAAGACCACCACTACCCCAGGCCAGTGCCACTACTGACACCCAGAATGCAGGGTACCATCAGCGACAAAGGTGGGCTGGGCACAGCAACATAGGAGGCAGTCCATCAGCGCTTCCAAACGCACGGAGCAAGGAGCACAAGGCCACCACAGTGGTGCAGACCCAGCCTGCTCGCCTACGAGCCCACAGTGGGCGCGTGGGAAACTAGAGAGCGCAGATGTGGAGAGGAGCCGTCGGCAGCCTGACCCACCTGAGCCCACCGACACCTACAGACACTGTGATCGCCTGCATATGGAGCATTTATCAAGACACCCACATCTCAGGGCATAAAACCAACCTCTGCAAATTCTGGAAAATTCCCTCGTACTTGAAACCTCAGTGGTGTACTTCTAAAAAGGGGCCAGGGATGTAGCTCAGTGGCACTGGGCCTGCCTGGCAAGTGCAAGGTCCTGAGTTTAATCCCTGGTACCAGAAAAAAAAAGTCTAAATGATGCATAGGCCAAAGAGAAAGTCAGAAGGAAAATTAGAAAACACTTTGATTTGAAGGAAACAAGAACATAATGCATCAAAATTTCTAACATGGAGTTAAAATGGTGCTTAAACGGAAATTTATGACACAGCATGGAAAAAGTGGTCTCCAGTGAGCTAAATTCTACCTTAAGAAATTAGAAAATACCAAGTAAGCCTAAAGCCAGTGGAAGAAAGGAAATAATGGAGATAAGAGTAGAAATCAACGACTTGAAAACAGAAAAACAGAGAACAATGAAATTAAAAAACTGGTTCACTGAAAAGATAAATAGCATAGCAACTTCTGACCGGACTGATCACGGAATACGGGGAAAATCACATTTACCGTCCACAGAAATAAGAGGACACCCTAGAGCTCCTCAAATATGAAAAGAAAAGTCACAAACACCACGAGAGCCTGGCACAGGAACGGCAGGCAGCGCATGGTCTGCGAGCCGCGCATGTGTGTCAGCGGAGGTGGGCATCCACACTGCGCGTGGCTGGACCTGCAGAAACCTCACGGGGCCCAAGGCATAAGCGGACACCGCTGGCCGCCTGTGATCCAAGATTGCTCTGGACTAACTTCCACCATCTAGGGACAGCTCAAGCCATTCCCGTCCGGTTCCTCTTCGACCTTCATTCTGACCTGTGAGCTTCATGAACCCTTCCACTAAAATCCCGTTTAGCTTAAGTTAGGCAAAGTCAGTTTCTGTTCTGATCCTAGACAAAGAACCTTAACTAGTAAAACAAATTCTGCACATTTTGGTAACATTTGAACCGTGTTAGGGTTGACTATCTATTACATGAATAAAAGACTAAAACTGGCTAGGACTTAATTTCAGATGCCACTCAGCTGGAGTCACTCTAGTTTCAGAGAATGCTACTTTCTGCAGTCAGTACCTGTGGCCCAGTAGTAAATATCCCAGTCGTTACTGGGCTCATTAATCAGGCGGTCATACAGGTTCAGCTGCTTCTCCGTCATGCGGTGCAGATGTTCTTTAGCAAAGAGGCTAAAAACAAGCAAGAGAAAGAGGTTGCAAAGACAGTCTCCAGTCCAAAGGAAGCAACCCGACCTCTCTCCTACCTGAGGAGGATGCAGTTCTCCAACATTCCCCTCTTCCTGCTCTCATAGAGCAGCCGGGCCCGCTTAATTTCTATGGATTCGTCATTTCTCTCCTGCCATGGAGGCAGGGGGATTTCAATCATGTCTTTTTGAGAGTCTGTTGGACTCTCACCTCTGTGGAAGCATCTGAACGATGTCACACTGCGCAGAGGGGATGAGAGATGGTGTCTTGACCACATCTGAAACAAACAAGCCACAGGCATCTTTATAGCAACAATGGCCACCATCACTGTCATTCGGTGACGCCAATGAGGTGCTGAACACACCGGATCTTATTTAGTTTTCAGAGGTCACATTGATATAGTTCCCACTCTCAGTGCAGGAATCCAGGAACCCAAGGCTCAGAGAGGACAAAGAGTCACCCAAATCGAGCTGCAACACATACGTTCGCAGCCAATCTCTCCGCACTTGTTGGGGCAGGAATGTTTTCTCCCCCTTTCTATTCCCAGCAGCCTTTCAGATGGTTTGTATTCCAGGCTCCTGTTCGTGTTGGATGCTGAGGACTGGCAGGTGGCACAGCCTCTCCGCTCCCCATCTAGAGGGCCTGATAGGAGGGGCGGCAGCACAGGGGCAGAGCAGAAGCCCCAGAGCCTCCACCAACGGGGATGCAGACTCGACAATGACCCAAAGATCGACTCTGACTTGGAGAACCCCGGTGAAGACTGCTGCGCCCACGCTGAGGGCGAGCCAGGAGGGTGTGTGGCCACCCCACTCCAGTGCAGTGATGCGGACTCCCCAGCTCCTGGTGTCTACGTGGACTGGAAGCACGTGCCCAGCGATCAGACTCGGTTTACCTGCGGGCCGCTTCTGTTGCCTAAGTGCACAGGAAAGGGCACCTGCTGGGGGCCTTGGGAACACAGGCGACAATGTGCCAGAGTCCCTACCCCTGGCTTAGTGTTTCTGTCCCTCCAGTCTCAGAGCTCTGGCAGTCCACTCCATATGCCCAGGGGCCACTGAAAACAAGACAGCTCGACAGCTTGCTGCTGAGCCAGAGGACCCTAACAGAGCAGGGAGAGGACAGTGCTACCCCGTGAGGTGGAGGAGGAGACAGGGAGTGTGTGACATGGGTGCCTGAGAGCGAGCACGGGTCCGTGCCCGTGCACTGCAGCCATCTAGGGGCTGGGGAGGAAGAGCTGAGCTGCCTGCTCCAAAGAAACTCCCATCTGGCACAGAGACCCGAGGGAGCAGGAGGATACCAGCTCCGCAAAGGAAGCCCTTCAGACCCACCTAGCTGGAAACGGACAGCCAGGGGGCGGAGAGGACACCTCCACAGGAAAGGCAGAGCCCGGGTCCCTGGCCAGCTAACTCGTGTAGGTCTGTCCTCCATGGAGCCAGTCCACAAAGCTGGGCGAGAGGGGCTTTTTCATATGCAGAGATTCCAACACAAACTTGCAAGGTACACGAATACACAGGAAAACATGGCCCAGTCAAAGGGCCAAAGTGACTCTCCAGTACCCAAGCCTAAAGACCCAGAGGTACAGGAGCCACCTAATGACAAATGTGAAATAACTTCACAAAGATGCTCAACAAGCTCAGGAAAATGATGCTTGAATAAAATGAGAATATCAACAAAGAGTAAATATACAAGAAAAAAAAAGAGAACAGAAAATTTGGAGCTGAAGAATACAATAACTGAAGCAAAAAAATTCACCTGAGGGACTCAAGAGCTAATTTCATGATATAAGAACAACAAACTCAAACACAGGTTCCTTGAAATTATGCAGGCAGAGGAGCATAATTAAAAATAAAGCTTAAGGAATTCACAGGAGACCATCAAGCAGACATGTGAACACATTATGGGAGTCGGGGCGGGGGGGGGGGCAGAAAAATTAGTTAAGGAAATAATGGCTGAAAACTTCCCCAAATTACAGAAAAAGATGGACACCCACCTTCAAGAAGCCCAAGAGACCTCTCTTAGCATGAATTCAAAAGAAGTGTGCACCCACACATGTTCTAATTAAACTGTCAAAGTCCGAAGAGAGACACCAGGAATGTGTGTGCAGAGATCTTGTGAGGACACAACGACAAGTGGCCTTGAGAGTACAAGCCAGGAGAGAAAGCAAACCTCTGACACTTCCAGTGTGGACCGCAAGCCTCAGGAACTGTAAGAAACACATTTCTGTGTGTAAGCCAAGCTGTGGTATTCTGCATGGCAGCCCAAGCAAATGAATGGAATGAAGCGACCTGTAATGAACTAAAAGTCAGTTTCCTAAGACCCACCCTAAACATTCTGAAGCAGAACCTCTAGGACTGGGCCCTAGAAACATGTTTTTAACAAGACCTCTAAAAGAGTCTGTAACCCTGAAAAAAGAGCCAAGACCTGGCTTCAATCCTCAGTGCCAAAAATACACACATACATACATATGTACGTACATAAATGGGAGGTAAAGACCTTCCAGATACAGAAGCTAGAAAGTTCATCCCCACTTGATCTGCCTCATTGCTAAGTGGAATCCTTCAAGTAGAAAGGACAGGATGCTATACTATAACATAGAATACAGAAAAGTGCAAAACTTGCTGGGAATGCAAATATACAAATACAAAATATTGTAACATTGCAGGTGGTATGTAAATCCCCTCCACACCCCATATTGGAGAATGAACTCAGGGTCTTCACACTGAGCTACATGCCCAGCCCTTTTATTTTCTTGTTCATTTTCTAATTTTTTGAGACAGGGTCTTGCTAAGTTACTAAATTGTTCAGGCTAGGCTCACTGCAATTCTCCTGCCTCTGCCTCCCAGAGTGTGGGATTACAGGAACGCACCATCAAGTCTGTTTTTGTTTTGTTTTGTCTTATTACAGGTGGGGAACACCTATAACCTCAGTTGGTTTTGAGTATAGCCTGGGCAATTTAGCAAAATTGTCTCAAAATTTAAAGATAAATAGGTAAATAAATACATAAGTAAATAAAGGGCTGGGATGCAGGTCAGGACTCTGTGAGTTCAATCCCCAGTAGTGCAAAAACAAAACCAAACAACAAAAAACAAAACCAAACCTTTGTGACATCCGTAACACAAAAGAGAGAAATGAAAGAACAGAGTTTTTAAATATGCAATTGAGCAATTGAGAGCTTGAAATAAACTTACAAGATATCTAAGGCCCATGGTAACCACAAAGAAATACCTGTAGAAGACGATAATGAGAGAGAGAAAAATGAATCTAAGCATGTCACCGGGGGAAAAAAAGGAACAACAGCAAAAAAAAAAGGGAAAAAAACCTACAAGAGATAAAACAATGAACAAAATGACAATAGTAATTCTTTCCCTCTTAGTAAATATAGATGGATTAAACCATCTAATCAAAAACAAAGAAGGAAGCTGGGCACGGTGGGACATGCCTGTGATTCCAGCACTCAAGAGGCAGAGGGAGGAGGATCGCTGTGAGTTAGAAACCAGCCTGGGCTACCTAGTGAGTTCAACACCAGCCTGAACTATATAGTGAGACCCTGTCTCAAACAAACAAACAACAACAACAACAACAAAAAGAAGTGTTGGGGATTTAGCTCAGTGGCTGGCTGCCTGGCAAGTGAAAGGTCCTGAGTTTGATTCCTGGTACTGAAAACAAAAACAAAAACAAAGAGAATGAATGGACTTAATAAAGCAAAACAAAACCAAGCTCCAACTATACACAGTCTACACGTCTCATTTTAAGGACACACATAGGCTGAAAGTGGAAGGACGCAAAATGGTACTCCAGGAAAATGGTATCCAAAAGAGCAAAGGGATAGCAGACAAAATAGATTTTAAAATTCAATTCAATTCAAGATTATCACACGAGACAATTACATAAGAGCAGGATTTATTCACCAGCAAGACATCACAATTATAAATATGTATGCACCTGAAATTAGAGCACCTAAATATATGAAGCACACATTAACCGAATGGAAACATGAAATCAGCACCGGATAACTGTAGATTTCAAACAACGGAGTTTCAACAATGGCCAGAACACGGAGACAGCCGGCCAACAAGGAAAGGGGACATGAACAGCACTGCGACCAAAGGCATGGGACAGAGAGACACGGCGCTCCACCAGCGCTACACATTCTGCTCAGATGCACATACACGTTCCGCAGGACAGGTCACACGTCCCGTCTCAAATTTAAGACGACAAATCATACAGGTATCTTTTCCAACCACATGAGAATAAAGCTGGAAATCAACAGCAGGAAGAAAACGGGGAAATTCACAAATCTGTGGAAATTAACACGTTCTTGAACAACCCAAAGGTCAAAGAAGAGATCAAAAAGAAATTTAAGCCCTACCCTGAGACAAACTAAAATCCAAAGTACAGCAAATTATGAGATAAAACCCGAACAGCACCAAGCGGTAAGTTTACAGTGATAAATGCCTATAACTTAAAAGAACAAAGACCACAAACACCCCAGCCGACATCACGACAGGCTCTGGAGACCTAAGAACAGGAAGATGGAAGAGGGCGCCCGCGGCTTCGACCTCGGGGACTAACCTTGGCCTGAACTGCGGGCAGGACTGGCTCCCTCCCCTCGGTGACCACGGAGGAAGATGGAACCCAGCCCGGTGCTGCCTGCCCTAAGCCCAGGACTCTCCACCCCCTTACCCGCGCCAGCGTAAACAACACAGGGACCACAGCCATTTCTCCGCCGCACCGGAAGACCGCGCGCCAGCCACTTCCGGTACCCCACTGCGGCGGAGGCCTGAGCCGGAAGAAGCTTCCTTGCGTGCCTGCGTGCGGCGGAAGTGGCCGTGCGCGTGACGCCGCCGGCCGGGGCGGGGCCTGGGCGGAGAGCGGTTCGCGCGCTTCGGGCCTAGTCCGGACTCGCCACCGCCGCCATATTCCCGGTAACGGGGGCGCGCGGCCGGGGCCGGCGGGGCCGGAAGAAGGGTCGGGGCCGGCGCCGAGGCGGGGAGGGGGGTCAGTTGAGCTCAGAGCGCCTGGGGCTGCGGGCGGCGCGAGCCCTCGAGGGAGGGGCGAGGGCCCCGGCCCGGGCTGTGGGGCGGGTGAGAGGCCTGGCCAGGGGCGAGCGCGGGGCCTGCGGTAGCGGGAGCGGGGCGGCGGGGGCG
>NW_004624926.1:809417-837653 GCF_000247695.1 Heterocephalus glaber
GTGCGTGACTGGGCAGAGCGCCTTGCTGCTGAGGGCCAGCTCCCACCAGAACTACACACCCCATGTTTGAAGTTCGGTCAGCTCTAAATTGTGTTTCTGTCTGAAAGCTGGCATGCTTCAGGTTTCTTTGTGAGTCATGCCTTGCACCCACCCTAAAACGTAACTGAGCTACGTAAAGGTGGCTGTGGTCTGTCAGGAGCTGTGTGAGAGGAGGGGTGCTCTGCAAGGAGTGGGCCAGAGTGTTGGAGAGAGCACTCCCTGAGGAGTCCTGCTAGTAGAGAGTCAGTCGCATCACCTACCTTGGCTGGATGACAGTGACCCTAAGTTGATTTTACTTCCTTCATCTGACTCTGTGCTTACCAAGCCACTTTCTGATTGAACATGGTTTCCCAGCTCGGCTCTCCTACTGGGAAGAGAATGTGCCAACACAAGTATCCAGGTCTGCCTGGCAGTTATAATTCTCATTGTAAATTAATAAATTGGCATTCTGGGTTATGACTCAGGCTCTTAGGAGTTTGGTTAGCATGAATCAATCTCCTAGGGTCCACTTAACCCTGGAGAACTGGTGAAATCATGTTTCCAAACCTGGGAAGCCCACGGACCAGACCATGGCTGTCCTGACCTTACCAGGTACAGCCACATGTAGGGCTTGGTGGTGCGCGCCTACAGCCCCAGTGCTTTCAGTGGCCAAGGCAGGGGGATTGTGAGTTCAGGCTCATCCTGGGCAACTTAGTGGTTTTGATTTAGTGAGACGCTGTCTCAGAAAGTAAGAAGAGAGCTGGAGATGTAGCTCAGCAAACAGGCTCTGGTTTACTTCCCAGTGTGGGAAGTGGGAGGTGAAACTCAGTTTCGTCGCCTGTGTTCTGTCACTGCTCAGGTCCAGCTCAGAAACCATAATGTCCTGTGTTGGCCTGGACTTTGGGTGTTGTGTGCTTCAGGTGGGGATGCGGCTGCTCCCATTCCCTCTAGGAACAGCTGCTCTTTAATTTGGGTGAGAGCCGACACAGGCACGCACCTGTCTTCCTTGACAATGCACATTGACAAGCCCCTTCTGTTTTGGGGCCGGCTGTCATTGAGCCGTGTGCCCTGACTTCCTGAGATGCATCGGGAGTGGCCTTCCCTCCTCTCCCTCCTCGCCTCGCTACTCAGCGTTACCTGTCTTTGCTGAAAAGATGGCTGTGACTGAGTGCTGCTTGTCTGCTCTGTTAATTCACTAAGCAAAGCCGGTCGACTTTCTCTGCATACAAACGACTGGTCTCTGGGGACTTGTAGCCATAGATACAGAACTGAACCTTTGCAGAACTGGGAGCGGCAGGTAGCTGGGAAGCAGTTAGCTGTCAGAGGATCACTTCTGCAGAATAACTCTTCAGTTTGTGAGAACTTGAGGAGGGAGCAGGTGGCCGCGCGTTTGAGACAGGGAGCATAAGTGCCCTGTCGAGTGCTGGTGATAGACTGGATGGCTGTCAGTGGGGTTGATCCCTCCCTCCCTAGGCTTCCCAGGGTTGTGGCTGCCTGTCAGCTTTCAGTCTAAGAAACAGCACTTCAGGCCGGGGATGTAGCTCAGTGGTTCCACCTCCTGCCTCCCGCCTCCCAAGCTCAAGATCCTGAGTTTGATGCCCAGTATCAAAAAAAAAAAAAAAAAGAAACAAACAACTGTTCTTTCCCCAGGATTGCTAGGCTGCTTCCTACCTCAAGACCCCCAAGACCATGTGGTCGTGTTCCGTTGGCATCTGCATTAGGTTGCCTGAGCCTGAGAGATCAGTGGGGGAACAAGTTTAGCCAGGGTCCACTGTGTGGCCCTGTTGTGCACTCCCCATGTTAGTGTGCCCTGTGGTGTCCTAGCAGGTGGCCGTGTGGCGAGGTGGTGGGCGTCCCCAGGATTGAGGTGTGCTGCACACCAAGCTTTTGCAGAGTCCTTGCTGTCAGTGGCATGCCATCTGCTGTTCTGTGGGCAGATCTCTTCTTGGCTTGTCCTCCAGTGTCCCTTTCAACCTTCAGTCTGCCACTCTGTGTGTGGGGAGGAGTCCCCACCCCAGTGCCAGTTGGGTACTTGGATAGGAAAAGTGGATCTGTCCCCTGCCCTTCCTTTCCTTCCCCAGAGTCCCTGCCAAAGCTTGATAGGAAAGAGCATTTCTGGAGGATGGCAGGATAGAGAAGGTCAACTAGGATGAGACTTGGGAGAGGCCCGGACTCTTCCTCCTCAGGGCTGTGGGTCTCAGGTTGGCTGGAGCTGGCAGAGCAGCAGGGAACAGGCTTCAGCATCGTCATTTTCTCATGGGCCATTAGGGCCCTTCTGCATGTAGCGTAGAAACAAATGCAGGGTGGATTCGGTGTGTCCTGAAGCCCTTAGGAGTTCATAGTAGTGTTGCTTTCTGGGTTTTTGTCTTAACCGAGATACTTTGACCTTTTTTTCTGCAGCTGAAGAAAAGCCGTGGGTGATTTTTTCCTTTGTCCAGTCTCTTCGGTTACCTTCCTCTGAATGGTGTCAGATGCCTTGCTGAGGAGTGAGCTGGCCCCATGCATGTACCCAAAGAGTGGGCAGTGAGTGACGTACCTGTCCTTTGCCTTGTAGGAATACCTCCACGGGCCCACTCCCGAGACTCTAGTGACTCTGCTGACGGGCGGGCCACGCCCTCTGAGAACCTTGTTCCCTCATCTGCGCGTGTGGATAAGCCCCCCAGCGTGCTGCCCTACTTCAATCGCCCCCCTTCAGCCCTTCCCCTGATGGGTCTGCCCCCGCCCCCAATCCCACCCCCACCACCTCTCTCTTCGAGCTTCGGGGTCCCTCCTCCTCCTCCTGGCATCCACTACCAGCATCTCATGCCCCCTCCTCCTCGATTACCTCCTCATCTGACTGTACCTCCCCCTGGGGCCATCCCACCTGCCCTTCACCTCAACCCGGCCTTCTTCCCCCCACCAAACGCTACAGTGGGGCCTCCACCAGAGACTTACATGAAGGCCTCTACGCCCTATAACCACCATGGCAGGTAAAACCCTGTTGTTGGCTTTGGGTGGGAACCAGGACGGGAGGGCAGACAGGGTGCTGAGCCTCTGGTTCTCCCTGAAGAAGGGAACATAGGTGCTGGCATTTTCCCTTGTAGAAACCATTGTCCTAGTGTTGAGTCCTGGGATGTGGTTTCCTGCCTGCCAGTGTTTAGGGTTTTTGTTTGCATCTTAATTAACTGCTTGACCCAAACCATAAGGAGCTTTTGAGATTGACTGCCCTAAATGGCTGCTGTAGATACTACTGTCTCCAGCACTGTTGAGTCTTGCCGAAGTTTCAGAAGCGTATGCATGACAGATGAGATCTCCAAAGAGAAGAGGACCACATAAAATACGTGGGCAGGCCGAGAACCTTTCTAGGCAGCTGCAGTGATACATGGTTTACGAGCACCGTGCTGTGGGAAGTGGGGAAAGTCACAAAGGTGGGCACTCAGGAAGGCAGTTGTCTTGCAGCCGAGACTCGGGCCCTCCGCCCTCTACGGTGAGTGAAGCTGAGTTTGAAGAGATCATGAAGCGAAACAGGGCGATTTCCAGCAGCGCCATTTCCAAAGCAGTGTCTGGAGCCAGTGCAGGTAACTCACCTTTGCTGCTTGTCTGTACCTTCGGTTTCCCTGTTGTGTCATTTCTACTGCTAAAAGTTCAGCGAGATGAAGACGGGGCACTGTTAGGTTTCAAGAGTGCCATGCTTCAAGCTAGGCATGGTGCTGCACACCTGTGATCCCAGCACTTGGGAGGCTGAGGCAGGAGGATCACCTCAAATTCAAGGCCAGCCTGGGCTATGTAGTGAGTTCAAGGCCAGTCTAAACTCCATATTGAGACCCTGTCTCAAAAAAAAAAAAAAAAAAAAATGAGTGGCACACTTCAGAGAACTGGAGTTTCCAGGTGTTGGTCGATAGAGTCTGTTTACCTTAGGGAGTTTCGGCAGAGCTACCAGCCTCACGAGCCCATCCTGAAGGCAGGTCTGGGGCTGTCATTGTGAGGTGTGTCACACCCTGTCAGCTAACTCTTGCCTTGCTGTCAGTATTAAGTGGGCATGGTTGGCAGCTGTGATTCTGAAGGCGTTGGGCATAAAATCTTCAGTTCTTAAAAGAGAAGCATTGATACAGGAAGTTTAGGGCTGGCCCAAGTTTCACATCGTGACGTTGGGTGTCTTCACTGCCTTCAGTAAGTTTAGCACATGAATATAAATGCTGTAGCCCACCAGGTCTGCTAAGGCATAAGCTAACCCTGAATACTGTACAGCCATCTACGTTCCATAATTTCTCATCTGTGATCTACAGAGTAGATTAAGATCAGAAAGTGTGCATGTTCTCAACTGTTTTTTTTTCCAGAAACACTACATTGAAATCTGAGTGAATCTTTTTAAATTAAAAAGTAATGTGTCCTTGTAATAAATCAAATATATAGCAGAATTTAGAGGAAATGATCAGTTTCGTCCCTGACATCCCTTTACTCCATGATGGTCAGTAACTCTTTATGTCCTTTCCTTTTTGTTTTTTTAATTCCAGTCATTTAGACCACAAATATTTCTTGAAAATGTCTGTAAAACAGATACATATTCCCTACCCAGGTGGAGCTGACATCCTGGTATCCCTGGGCTTCCATGAGATACAGTTCCTTCCTAGTTTTTGTCTGTCCCTTGTGCCCTCCACAGAGACAGCTGCCAGTCCTCTCTTCTCCAAACCCTTGTGTAGATTGATGCTTTTCTATTTTCTACCTTTCATGCTCTTGACTTAGTTGGGAAAAGCACTGTTCAAGACCCTACCCACGACTGCTCTTCCTGAGCCAGGATTGCTCAGATTTGGGAAATGAAAGAACTAAGTATTCATGGCAGCATAATTTTTAAAAATGTGTACATATATTTGTGGGCCACGTTAGAGTGCCTCAGGCATCAGCAGACCACTTGCAGGGCGGTGGTTCCATAAGATGATGTCACCTAGTGATGCTGTGGCTGGCTTGGTCTGTAAATGTGGAGTGTATGGTGTGCACACAGGTGACATTGCCTGGTGCCACACGTATCCTGGTCATTAAGTCACAACTAATTACGTTACATACACATGTTTACAGATACATAGTGTCACATGCGTATGCACACACCTGGTTCAAGAGTTAAAGTAATTCAAAGAAATTAGCAATGTTATAAATGAGAAGCCTCTATATAAGGACCACCAACAAGGCCACCTTTTTTTTTTTTTTTTTGTAACTGGGGATCAAACTCAGAACCTTGCACTTGTGAGGCAGGCGCTGGAACCACTGAGCTAAATCCCTGGCCTAAGGCCACCTTTTTTGACAACATACATATAATTTTGTTTGTTTTCACAAAAGTGGAATACAGTTTTACAACTTTTTTTTGTTTGTTTCTATATCCTGGACACCTATTACATTAATATATAATATTTAACATTTCTTGAGCCCTTACTCTGTGCTGGCACTGTGCTAAGCACTTCACATGAATTATTTTGTTTATATACAAATTTACCTCGTGCTTTTAACAGCTATAGTTATCTCTAGAACCCTTCCTTAATTTGTGTAGCTGCCCCTGTTGAACAGTTCTACAGACAACACTGAAACGTTGCTGTGCATAAATGCTTCCACACACCAAAGTAGAAGCGTTCTTAGAATTGTTGGCTTAAACAGTATGTATATGGCTTATTCTACTGGATGCTGTCAGACAGCCCCTGGACACTGTGCTGTCCGTGTATACATCCTCCAGCAGCAGCTGGCAGATTGTAAACACCGGGACAGTATGTGTATCATCTCACATCTGTCATGTCTGCTTCACCCACTGTACCATGGCTCTGAAACAGCCAGTTCTTGGCTTGTGCCCCCTTGCGTTCTCCTTCCGGTCCACTTGGGTTGCTGCCCCTCCTCACCCTCAGCCTTTCCTGTTTGTCTTGGCAGGTGATTACAGTGACGCGATTGAGACGCTGCTCACGGCCATTGCAGTCATCAAGCAGTCCCGGGTGGCCAATGATGAGCGCTGCCGAGTCCTCATCTCCTCGCTCAAGGACTGTCTTCATGGCATCGAGGCCAAGTCCTACAGCGTGGGTGCCAGCAGCAGCTCCTCCAGGTGAGCAGCACTCTGTGGGGCTTGGTGGGGACAGGGACGAAGCCCAGGGTGTCTGGTGAGGACTCCGCAAGGGTTGTGATGTGTGGCGGCGTGAGCTCAGGGCGGAGGAGAGACTGGTGCGTTTAAGCAGAGGCTTTGGGGCCACACGAGCTTGGACTTGAACCTCTGTTCTGTTGCTGATCATCCGTATGACCGTCTTGAATGTGGCAGTCAGTAACTTGCCAGGCATAGTTTTTCTCATTTTTAAAAAAGGGACACTGTTCCTTACCTAATAGACCTGTTGTAAAGATGAGGTCAGATAATGTGTCAGACTCTTAGTTCTGTGCCTGATACACTAGAAAGAGCTTAACAAATAACAGAGTCGTCATTTTCCAAGAGAAGGTTAGTCCTCAGAGAGCTAAGACCCTGAGACAAGGGCTGGGCAATAGCTCCGTGGCAGAGCACATGCCTACCATGCAGGAGGCCCTGTGCCCAACCCTGACACACTCATGCACACCCACGTACAGAGCAGAACCCTGGGACAGTGGGTCCAAGCCAAGAAAAAGAGTAGTGCGGGTGAAGAATGTGTGGGGCCTCTTGAGTGGAGCTGACACATCTTTCCCACAGGAAGAGGCATCGGTCCAGGGAGAGGTCGCCCAGCCGGTCCCGGGAGAGCAGCAGGCGGCACCGGGATATGCTTCACAATGAAGACCGCCATGATGACTACTTCCCAGAAAGGAGCCGGGAGCACGAGAGGCACCGGGACAGAGAGCGGGACCGGCACCACTGAGCGAGGTGGGGCGCCCTGGTCCTGCAGGGTGGTCGTTTATGAAAGGAGGAGGAGTGTTCACAGGGACACTGTCTGTGTCTGCGGGGTGGTGGGGAGAGGCCGGGCCAGAGCTCTGCCTGTGTGCGGAGCTGCACCCTGCGATGACTGACTGCCTTGGCCGGGTATCGGAGCAACAGGCTCGCCTTGTGCTGAGAGTGGGGTCTCCCTCGACACCTGACTGTGCCTTTCGGCCCCCACAGCAAACGGGCTGCTCTGCCCCTTCCGTCCCTTCCTCTGTACGTGAATGTCATGGAAGCCACTGTCCTCAGGGCTGTCTGACTATCTTATCCATCCATGAGGCAGTGCACACGGAGCACTGAGCGCTCCTCTGCCTGTTGTGCAGTCAGTGAGCGCCAGCTGTCATTGTTGCTGTTACTGTATTGTAACCCCACCATATGTGCAGGTAAAAAATTTGGAAATGGAGTTCAAGGCCAGCCTGGACTGCATAGCAGACCTTTATCTCAAAAAGAAAAAAGAAAAAGGCCGAGGATTTAGCTCAGTGGTTATACCGCCTACCTTGCAAGAGCAAGGACCCAAGTTCGATCTCTGGTACAAAAAAAAAAGAAAAATTGACTAAGGCAGAAAAGTAAGACCACTACCTGCTTAGTTTTCAAGGCACAAGATTAATAATTTTAATTTTAGTTTTATAACATCTATTTTAGTTTTTTTTTTAATAACATCTATTTTAGTTTTTTGTTTGGTTGGTTTTTTTGGAACTGGGGATTGAACTCGGGTCCTTGCGCTTGGGCAGCAGGTGGCGAAACCACTGAGCTAAATCCCTGGCCCTAGTTACATCTGTTTTAAAAGATTTAAATATTGGGGTTTCAGTCAGAGGAGAAAACTGATCTGAACGTAATTCACAGCCGTGAGGCTGTGTGGAGGCTAAGTAACCTTGCTGGAAGGGTGTTTTGCTTCCAGTAGGGTTTTGTTTTGTTAGCACAGGAGCAGGTTGTGCGGTGACACTGAAGTCTGGTGCAGCCTTCACAGAGCCAGGGGTAGGGCGTCGCTTCTGGGCACTTCTTTCTAGAGTCTGGGCCAGGCTGTGTTGGGAAGTGCCCACATCCCCGAAAAGCAGACCAGTGTGGGTCTCGGAATGGCAGGAGTGGACTTGGTTCACCGCCCGCCCCTCTGTGTCAGCGGCAGCCTTTTCTCCTCCTGTTTGAGCTGGTGTGTCTGGGTTGCTTGAGATCCAGAGCCACCGCCGCCCGCCCCCATCACTGGCTGTGCCGTGTGTCCTTTGGAGTCACCAGGCAGAGAGTGGCCGGTGCTAATTGGTCCCGGCAGGGCATGGTCACTTATAGTCTCCAGGGCCCCATCCGAGTGACAGTTAGAAGGCACCGTGTGTGTCACTATACTGGCTGGCTCTGCTCCCCACAGCCTTCCCATAGGGATGCGGTGCGCATGGCCTGCCGCTGGCTGCCTCGGTGCTTTGGTCCTGATTCCTGAGCGAGCTGTCACTGCCTCCTTTCCCCGCCTATAAGATAGGACTTTCTCCCATTACGTGGATGGCTGAATTTTGATAACTTAGGAAATCCTGTACGCTCGTGGCTGGTGAGGCAAGACATCATAAGGAACATTAACACCGAGGCAGGCTTTCCACTGCCCCTGCTGCTGGTCGTTCCCTGCTCTGTCTGAATTACTGAGTTCCAGGCTTAAGAACGAGCTCCTTCCAGGAGAGTTGTTCATAATTTGGGTTCGTTTGTGAGTTGACACAGTATACCTGTGAGAGTTCGCAATCTTTTGTTCATAAGCTGGGAACTTACTGTAAATTCAGTCCAAAAGAATTGAACCAGACCCTGGAGTTGCAGTGTCTCCCACTGTCATCCCGAGGACCCTCCATGTCATGTGGCTTGGGAGCCTCCGTGTGGGGAGAGGTGCGGCCTGCTGGCCTTGCAGACAGCTCTGCAGGCCCTGTGTCCCGCAGTCCTTCCGTAGGAGGAAGTGGTATTGATGGCCTGTGAAGCAGCGTTTGCTCAGCAGGCGAGACTGTCCAGAGGTGGCGGGAGCGCACCCTGCCTGTTTCAGGAGTGGCCCCAACTTGGGGCTTGAGGCTGCGCAGCCAGTGCAGGAATCTGCTCTCTTGTCTGCGTTCACACATTCTGCAGTGTGGCCGCAGGCCCAGGACTGGTGTTCAGAAACACCAGGGTTCCGCTGCATCCTGTGCTGGAAACAGTCCGCGTTAAATCACACTCCAGGTGTGTGTATGTGCTCTGGAGTTTGAGGGAGTTCTTAGGTAATCTGTGGGTTCAGCTCTGATTTTGGTTTTTTTTGAGACAGGGTCCTGCAGTGTTGTCCAGGCTGGCATTAAACTCATTATGTTCCCAGGCTGCCCTGGAACTCCCAGCAGTCCTGCCTCAGCTTCCTGAGTGCTGAGATTACAAGTATGAGCTACTATGCCCACCCTGCCCTTCTCAACTATGTCAGTTGTCTTGATATTTTAGGAAATTTTCCAACTTGAAAATAATTCTCACCTCATTCCTGTCCTGATCCAATCTGTGACCACTGAGTTTTTATTTGGTATTTGCCGGGTTCAGAGATTCAGAGGCTGGCTGGAGGTGTGACGTGCAGACTGCATTAGGGCTTCAGTGGTCCTCAGTAAAGTGTAGATGTTCAGAGAAGCCAGCAAGGCAGAGTCTAGGTCCATGCTGAGATCAGTGCCATTTCCGGGTCAGAAAGGTCAGGCATGTGGATGTCCTGTTCTCCTGGGGCAGCCAGCCCCTCCAGGATTGGTGAGGCCCGATTAAGAAGCTGAGCATTTGTGGAGGCCAGCTTGCTGGTGTGTGCCTAGCACGGAATCCCAGCATGAAAAACCTGAAATTCCAGGCTGGAGTTTAGAATTCAGATCTCCTGTTTTCTCTGGACTTAGTTCTGTTTGTACCGTCAGATGGAGCACACCACCATCTGCACGTTATCAGTACTGCAGTTCTGCACCAAGGGACCTCAAGTTTGGTGGGGTGACAAGTAGTTAAACCAACTCTTACTACTGATAGAGGCTCTTAGCTGCATTTAGGTTTCCTTTCCTCTTCTTTTCTTTGTTGCAGTACTGGGGATTGAACCCATTTACCTTAGCACAGAGCTACATCCCCAGCCCTTTTTTTTTTTTTTTTTGGCACCAGGGATCGAACTCCGGTCCTTCCACTTACACAGCAGGCGCCAAAACCACTGAGCTAAATCCCCAGCCCCCACAGCCCTTTTTTAAAATGTTTTGAGTCAGAGTCTTGGTAAGTTGCCTGGGTTGGGCCGAAACTTGAGGTCCTCCTGCCTCAGCCTCTCAGCGTGCTGGGGTTACAGGTGTGCGCCTCCACAGCTGGCTGCTTTCATATTTCTGCTAATGACTTTCTTTCCTTCTGTGCTGGCCTGGCCAGGTCATTCCTGCTTGCTGGTTCTAAGGCTTGGAAAAGCTCTGGTGCTGTTTGTTGTTGCGCATGCTCATAAGGGCATTGTTGAGAATCTGTTTTTACTAGGGCTTGATTAAAAGAAGACAAAGAGGCCCAGGGACTTAGCTCAGTGGTGCCACTGCCTGCCTCACAAGCGCAAGGTCCTGAGTTCAATCCCTGGTACCAAAAAGAAAAGGAAATAGACAAAAAATAGCCAGGCACAGTGGCCCAGTCCCAGCACTCTCGGAGGCTGAGGCAGGAGGATCTCAAATTCAAGCCCAGCCTGGGTGACTTGGTGACTTAGCAAGACCTTGTCTCGGCATAAAACATGGCAAGAGAAGAAGACGGGTGCATCAGTGTCCTGTGGCAGTGCATGCTCCCTGCTGCCCTCCAGGGCATTTGGGGCTGATGGATTTGGCTGTGTTCACACTTGTTGGTCACCGTGCCTCCCATTTCCACATTTTTGCTTCCCCTCAGGTAAGCCATGCTGCCTCAGAACAGACTATCACACAGGGAGCTCACCGTGCCCCCTGGCGGCAGCTTTCCACACTCTGCCAGCTCACCTCCTCTCCTGCTCTGAGCCCCATTCTGTGTCTGTCCCCAGCTGACAGCCAGCTGTCCCTGCCTCCTCTCGGGAGCTCCCGCCAGCCCCCCTCGCCTGCTCCATCTCCGTCCCTGTCATTGCTCCGCCCTCCAGTGCGTCCTGTCTGTGACCCCTACTTCAGAAGTTGTCAGTGTGTTTCGCGTGGCCCAGCAGAAAGTAACCTGTGTTCTCTTTCTCCTCTTCTGCTGTCCTCATTGCAGGAGTCTGGTTGGAAGCAGTGTTTTTAACGGACTCGCATCTCCACCCTGATCAGGACTAAAGGACGGAGGCCGCTCCACTCTCCCCTTCCTCCACTCCCCTAATCCCACCTGACACCCAGGGAATCCCTCTGCCCCACAGGTTTGAAGATGGCTTGGCACCCTCCCAGCCCCGTGCCTCCCGTTTGCCGGGGGAAGAACCTAAGACTGTGGCCAGGAGGGTGGTAGAAGGAAGCAGGCTCCGTGCCGGGCCCTGGTCTTCCGAGAACGGTGCTTTGTCTGAGGAAACGTGTGTTTCTAACTCCAGGAGCAGTGCATTGGTGAGGCTGGTGGAACGGCTTCCTGTCCAAGGAAACGGATCCTCCGTGCAGCTCTCGGAGGGTGACGGGTGTGCCAAAATATGCCAGGGCCCTGTCCTTAGCACTAGGTTTGATGGGGCCAAGAGGGCCCAAGCCCTTGCTAATGTACCACTTTGTTAACGCTTTCCCCCGCGCCCTTTGAGAAGGGACCAGGAGAACAGACATTACCTAGTGACAGCTCCTTCTGGTCTCGGTTTTCCTTCTTGCATCTTGACGGTTTGTGTCCCTGCCCCCTAGAGGGCTAACCCCTCCTGCTCCCCACTGCCTAGCGCTTCGACCTGCCCCTGAGGAGAGAGGCCTGTGCGTTGCTTGTGTCGGAGCCCTCTTCTTCGTGCTCGGTTGCCTCTCGCAGTAACCAGCTCCCTGGCGTTCCTCTCCCTGGAGCATGTCCATGTAACACATGGTGCCCTTCCCCCAGGAAGGCTGCTTCCTTGTTTTAGAGGAAGTTACTGCCGCTGGGAGACGGCCCTCGGGACCTCAGGAGTGAAGAAGCCTAGCCGAGTACCGAGTACCGGAGGAGTAGGGAGCGGGCAGCCTGGCGGGATCTGGCCCACTTCCCAGGCTTTTCCTTCCTTGGGCTGATGGAAGCCTGGGGTTGCGTCCCCAGGTACATACTTGTACGTATCATGGGATAACCCGGCACTGCTAGGCAGGTGAAGTCACAGATTTGGTGTCCTTCCACCTTTGGACTTTTGACTCACAAGCTCTCCTTCCTCTGCCTGGAGGTCCTTCCTGCCTCTGGTAAGGAATGAGTAAGAAATGGAGCCTCACTAGGCCGAACTTCACCCTGAGTTGTAAGCACCAGCACTGTGGGACCATTTTCCACCCAGGCAGATGGAATTGCTTTTCCCCAAACTTCCTGCGGTGGCTGCTGAAGCAGGCAGCAGCAGCAGGGTCCTGTAGCACCCAGGGTGAGGGCGCCTGCCACTTAGCGCGAGGCCAGCTGTGGCTGAGGACAGGGTCAGAAACCCTCTGGCTCAGGGGAGGGGCTGGTTGGACTGCACGTTCCCAAAACACCCCGGTCTCGGGGGAGCCCCCAGGGTTGGAGAGGCACATTCCCTTGGGACAGGCTGCAGACTGGAGCTTTTATCCCGTCCCCCAACCCTGTCCCCACCTGCACCTCGGCCCATGGCACCCTGCCAACTGGCCAAGTGTTACGTGACGTGCTTACCCTTGAGAGCAGCTCCGGGTGTCTTTTTAAAATGTAGAGAAAACCAAGTAAGGTGGTGGTCTAAGGAAAACAATATATAGAATATCAGAAAAGCTGTTTGCCCGGAGAATTATTTTCTCCCCTTTTTTTGTTTTTACTCAATGACACAATTTTTAGTTTTACTTCCTGATAGCAAAAGGAAAAGAACCCTAACCCTAAAAAGGCTAAGGCCCCGTCCCCCCGTTGTCGGTGATTTGTTTGTCTTTCTGATGGGTTGAAAATTGTGTAATAAACTTGATGACGCTGTCAATCTTTTATACTGCATTGTATTTTTTTCCTTTTGTAACAAAGTATTTTGAAATAATAAATGGGGTGTGTGCTGTTGTATGGATTCTGCATTGCATAGATTTGTTGAGGTGTTGGGTGTGGGTGTGGGCTGAGGTAGATGCTGTGGGATGGCAGCGAACCCCAAGTTCCTAGCAGGATTTGTGTTGGGTACGGGCTTCTCTGCAGCAGAGGAGGCCCCTGGGGCAGACCTTCAGAGGCGCCGCCAGCAGTCCAGCCTTCTGGCCCCAAAACGGCCTGCTTAAAGACCATTTCCAGGTTGTCCCTTACCCTTCACAACTCCCAGGACTTCTTTTCTGAGCCCATTTCCCACCTTGTAGTGTTTGGTTCTGACAGCATGGAGGCAGGAAGGGAAGGCTGTCCTGTGGGAACTTGAGGGCGGGGGCTTGCGTCCCCAGCCGATCGACCCATGGACATGCAGTGTGGCCTCAGCCTCCTTCGCCTGGAAGGTCAGTAGCTGTTCTGCCTTCACATAGGCGTGTTCTGAGGGTCAGAGAACGTGAATGTCTTGGGAATGGATCTGCCGTGGAAATAGGTATAGATTAGAAAGCTTACTAGAAGCCTTGCAGGGCAATCCTGGGTTTCCAGAGAAGACAGCTTTTTAAAGCCAGATAAGCAGAGTGGGCAGTGCAGGGCTGAAGGCCTGCAGGCAGAGATGACTCACAATGTACTGTTCACACGACACAGGGAGCTCCGGCACCAGCGTGTTACTAAAGGTGAGGCTGCTCCCTAAAACAGCCCAAGTGGAGAAATCTGCGGTCCAGCAGTTGGGGATGGTTCCATGACAGGAGCCGCAGATTGGGGCATCCCGTCTTGCCATCCCAGCAGCCACTACCCAAGAAGCCAAAGAAACGAATCTGTGAGAAGTTTTTATTTTTTAAAAAGTGAGGTGCCTGAGAGGGCGGTTCAGTGAAAAGGAGATGAACCATAGACGAGGTAATAACTAGCTATTTGGGAAAGGAGTGGAAACAGCCTTCAGGATTGGGACCTTCAGACAGGCCTGTGAGTTGCACTCTGTGATCGCTGCCTGTGAGCTCCCGTGCTGGGTAAAGTTGGTCCTGCGCTGTCAGCCTTCTCGGGGTATAGGCATCTGACGAAAGTGAGTGGAGACTTGTTCATGAGATTACATTAGGTCTCCCCAAGTCAGCACCAGGGTAGGGAAGGAAAGCACCGCCTTGGATCCAGACATCACCCAGCCCCGAGATGCCGCTGCAGACACCACTGTTGGAGACATGTGAGAAGCAGAAAGGGCCTGTGGCAGCTGCTGTCAAGTGTGGGTGCCTCCATGTCCGTGGTCCGTACAGTGACTTCCCTGCGTTTCAACATGCACAGCCTCACAGACTTCTTGTCTTCCAGGGCTGCCTCGGTTTCCACTGTACAGTGTGGTCAACTGCACACAGCGGTGCTGGCAGCATCTGGAAGAACAAATGTGTGGGCTTTCCACATAACCCTAAGCAAGAGGCGTTTCTGATCATATCCTCATTTTCGACTCATCCTGTGGCAAAAAGAATTTACTGCACCCAGCCTCGCCTTGGGCTGGGAGCTCCACCTGGCAGTAGCCCGCCTCGCACTGCTTTCCTCCCTCAGCTCTGCAGCACCTTAGTGCTAACACTCACCTTGAGCCACCTCTGCACTTCAACTGGACCTTCCATTCACATCTGTGCAGTGGGAAGGGCAACCTTTGCCGCTGAACCACTACGTGAGACTGGGTTGTGGAGGACAGGTTCCCTCCAGTTTGATGCTGGTGATTAGTTCACAGCAAGGCTCAAAACCAAAGCAGCAGCATGAGAAGCAACAGAAAATTGGTATTCATGGGGTCTGTGATTGGCAATTTTGGGGAAGTTCCTAGTAGACCCCTGGACATCAGGAGGCAAGGCCACAGGGCACAGAGCAGTGGGGAATGAGGGGGCATCAGAGCTCTGGGCCATGGAGACCACAGGACCACAGGACGAGAACGAGCCAGACCACGGAAAAAGCAAGCTCAGGAGGCTCAGTGCAGGTCGGGATTCACCTGACATTGGACAGGGCCCTCAGGCTTCCTAAGTGGTTGCTCTCTCAGGGCCACTGGTGGCCTGTTGGGGCTGAAACCATGGCCACTGCCAAGATGTGGAGCACTTCTGAAGATGGCTGCTGAGAAGTGACACACTCATCTACAGGACACCATCCTCCAGCTTAAAAAGTACTCTTTTTACTTCAAAAGTTTTAAATAGGCCAGGGATGTAGCTCAGTATTAAAGGGCTTGCCTAGCATGCAGGAGGCCCTGGGTTTTGTCCCCAGAAACAAACACAAAGAACATTCTGGTAAGCTGAGAACACGCTTCCAATTGCAGTTGCCCTGCCTGGAAAGGAGCCACAGCTGTAAGAGCAGTGAGAGACGAGACACCAGCTGGCAGCCCCAGAGCAGACTTGTAGGTGACATGAAGACAGGATCTGAGCCGGGCATGGTGGTGCACGCCTGTCATGCCAGTACTCGGGAAGCTGAAGCAGGTTCAAGGCCAGCCTGGGCTGCATAGTGAGACTGTCTCAAAAACCAAACGCAGAGATGACGGGATGGGTGCCTCCTGGGATCTGCTCAGGCTGCAGCCACAAAAGCAAATCAGCGGGGCCTTCAGCGCTGTTGCCAAGCGCAGCCTGAGACACGTCCCGGGGACAGTCTGGCCTCTCCAGGGGGATGAGATCTAGGGACAGGTGCTGTAAGGAAAAAGCTGCCACCCCCAAAACAGAAAATAGATATTTATTACAAAAGTGTTTGCTGCGTGATCAGAGTAGAAAAATAACACTGTGCTACACAGAGGCCTGGAGCTCGGCCTCCTGGAGGAATGGCGAGGGGCGTTCACACCCCCAGGGGCCACCTCCTGATGCTCTGTGGCCACACACGGGCTCCCAACGGTGGCACGGCACCTACGGAGCCTCGGTGGTCCACACGAGAGGCTCTGGCCATGGGGAGCAAAGAGGAGGACTTGAGATCCACCAGGAACTGTCTGACAGCGGTTAGAATGGGGCCGGCCTGCCCCTCCCTGTGGTGGAGTGGAGGAGTCTCAGCCCGTGGCCCTGGTTAGGAGACTGCCCACTGGCCTCATTGGGCTGGATGCCCAGGTGTTGGTGCTGATGAGAAGCTGTGCGACCTTTGCCAAGCCAACGTGATCCGCCACTTCTCAGGGCTGGGGCTGTCAGCCTCATGTGCTGCGGGCTGAAACTTTTGCACTTCAAATCTTGTCCATACTGATGGAAGAAAAAAGAAAATGATAAAGAGCAGTGAACAAAAGCAGCTGGCCAAATTGTTCCAAATTCCAAGTCCCTTGGCCCCAAAGAATCCGAAGAGTATCTTCCCTAGAAGGAATGATCCACTGCTGGAAACAGGAAAGGCAGGCCCACCACCTCAGCCTTTCCATCCAGGTGTCCAGCCCACCCTCCCAAGAGCACCTCGTCCTCCATGCAGAGGCCCCGCCCACAGCACAGCACCTGGAGAAAGCAGCTAGGGTGAGCACCTCCAGCAGCAGCTCTGAGCCACAGAAAACAAGCAGGATGCCATTCATGATGGCTTCCAGTCGGAGCACGTAGGTCTGCAGCAGCAGGTAATAGGCGGCCATCATGGCAGACGGGAAGGTCAGGGCCACACTAATGCCAAGTGGCATCTTCCGCTGGCAGAGGTTTCCCTTTGTACCTGCCAGATACAGCCAGAGTCACCTCCAAGTGGCCTCTTCCCCTGGCCACAGGAGAAAGCTGCATGGGATGACTGTGAGCAGAGAAAAACGACTGCGGAGGGGGGTGTTGTACGTGGGGTCCCACTGTACTAAAAAGTCCAGGCTTGGGGGAGTCATGGGAGTGGGGTCATTTACTCCACAGGGCCTACTCCCAGTCTCCCTCAAAAACTGTAATTGTAAAAATTACATTCTCATTGAAAACTTTCAACTAGTATAATCTTAGAAAAGACACAAAAGCATATAAAATATCTGTTCCCCAGGCCCTCTCTAGTGGATGTTGTAAATCTGTTATTGTTGCCAACGTGATGGGTGAAAAAATGCTGCTTTATTGTTTCGGTTTACATTTTTTTTTTTGTACCAGGGATCGAACTCAGGACCATGTGCTTTTGAGTGGTGGCAGAACCACTGAGCTAAATCCCCGGCCCAAGGGCAAAATACTCTAACTGAAAAGGCTTTAGCTGTGTGTTTTCTGTGCTAGAGATCCTTATTCAGAGAAGCAGTGGGATCTCAGTGCTGGGCAGACATGTTCCACCCCGGACAGTCACCACTGAAACTCCTCCCAGCTGACCAGCGAGAGGAGCCAGGCTCTCCTGGGGTGCTGAGGCCTGCAGAAGGGATTCTCTAAGAGCCCATGCTCCACAAGCAGCACTGACCCACAACGTGAAGCAGCAGCTTGAAGCTGCAGCTGGGGAGTAATGTGTATACTGCCTGATCTGATTGCTCACTGACTGGTGAGCCTACTTGTGCAGGCGTCTTGTTAATCAAGTTACAGACCAGCTCGTGTCATGAGGAATGAAAATGCTCTTGAACAACACTCACCAAAAAGCAGTCGGATTACTTCAATTCCAAGATAAAGCAAGAGCATCACCACATCCAGCACCAGGTTGGCCGTGGGGTAGGGCAGCAGGAGACCTAGCAAGACGAAGGGCAGAGTCTGCAGCAACATGACAACACCCGCAGCACTGCACACGGCTGGGATGCAGCGGGTGCAAGGAATAGGCAGTACGCCTGTCCCTGTTCGTCTCTGTGGGGACTCCTGTCCCACTGACCAGGTGTATAGGGGTGCAGAGCCCCCGGAGGGGCTTCTGGGGATCACCAGGGTGAAGTGGAGTTAAGTCTACGTTTCTCAAGCTCAGGCAAGTCTTTCTGAGGGCTTCCTACTGAATCATTGTCAGTACAGGCATCTCATGGACAGACTTCTGCCTCAGAGGGAAGAGGGGGTACAGAAAAGATAGAGACCAAGAAGGTTCTCGGTGGGACTGGCTCTGGGCTGAAGTGGGAAGGAGACATCGGGGCAGGGCAGCCCTACCTTTATACAGGAATATGAAGAGTTCCAGCAGGAAATAGGTAGCATAATACCAGCCGTTCAGAAAGAACAGGATTTCCAGGGGCGTCGAGGACAACCGTTTACCTGAAAGGAGACAGAGACAGAGACGGGTGGGTGGAGGGCGGCGCAAGCTCTGCTCCTGGTAGAGCCACGGTTTAACCTGGAGAAGAGGTCGCGGCGAGGGGCTGGGCCATCGGGGACGCTTCTGGTTGCTGACAGTGAGGTGGCGGGGTACGGGGTGAAGGGGCCGCCTTCCCTCTCCTTTCCCAGGAATCACTGTCAAACTGCTTTTTTGGCTTCGAGGGACAAAGTCAGGAGCTAGCTCGGCGGCCACGCCAGCTGAAAGGCACCTCAAAGATCGAACTCGTGAGTCACCACGTGGGCGGGCAATCGGCACGGAGACCGACACTGGCTTGCTCGTGGCCAGGTAGCTGGTCACCGGACCAGCTAGGACGGCTGGGCGGAGGGTGCGGGCCAGTGCTTCAGCCCGCACGCCCAGACCTCCAAGCACCGACCCCCGCCGGGCACAAACGGGGAGCGACGTCCCTGACGCCTGGAAATGGGGCTTTCGGTCGAGGTATGGGCTAGAAGGGAACGGAGGGGCTGGTGGAGGTCACGGGACGGGGACCAGCGACTCACACACCTGCGGAACCTCACCTCGCGGCGCCATCTTCAGTCCCCATGGAAACTGCGTACGCGGCCGCAGCCGCTCCGGGAGCGGCGAGGAGCTGCCGGAAGCAGGGACGGAGCGGCGCCGGCCTCGGCCCCTCTGCCGGCTGGCGGCACTCTATGGTGTGCGCGCGCGAGCGCGGGCCGCCGCGCATGCGCGGAAGGAGAGACGGCTGTAGACAAGTCTGCGGTCCTCTGTCGCACGGTCGTGGCGTCGCCCGCGGGACCTCGGCTCCTGGAATGAGGGCGTTGGGCAGGGGGTCTGGCCTTAGCCTCACGTTGTCTTTTCCATCAAGCGTGTGGGGAGGAGCAGCGGAAGGGTCGGCCCGGAGTCGGAGGGGTGCGGGGCGCGGGCCGCGGGCCGGCCCCACCTCGCCCCACTCGCGGCGGGGAGCGAACGCCTTTACCCAGGGTCCCCTGCAAGTCAGAGCAGGGGAGCAGGCGTAGAGCCCCGCGACCTGCACCCACCCCACTCCTGCCCCGCACCACGCCTGGGTTCTGCAGACGAAAGTCCGCGATTTGCACTTTGTCTGGTGCTGCTTGTGTGCGAAGGAAAAGGCAACTCGTTGCCTTAGAAACCCTGTGGCCCGCAGCCTCGGGAAGAAAAATGTCCGAGTTCGCCACCACCCCAGGGGCCCAAAGCGGACGGCGAGGTGGAGTCGCTCCGGGCAGACGCGGGCGCCTCCGCTCCGTGTGGCCGCCTGGTCCTTGACCCGCGGCCGGGAGCGACAGCTGAGCCTGCGTGGTGACCACGCCGAGGGTTTCGCCGCCGCAGCTGCGGGGAGCAAGGCCCCGGCCGCGCACCTTCCCCCGCACCAGGCAAATCAAGCCAGCCCCTTCCTCCAGGGGCGGGGCAGCACGTGGTCAGCTTGGCCTTGCCCAGCCACCTCCGCGAACTATTTCGGATGGGCTTTGGTGGACTTTAACGCTTTTTAGGAACGTATTGCATCATCTGCGGACAAAGGCATTTCTGCTTCTTAGGCTTCTTTTCTCGGCGGCTGGTACTAGAGATCGAAGCCTGCGCCTTGTGCTAGGCGAGGGCCCCACCACTGAGCTACATCCCCGCCCTTTTACTTTCTGTTTTGCAGTAGGGTCTCAGTAAGCTGCTCAGCCTGGCTTAAACCTTCAGTCCTGCTGCCTCAGCCTCCAGAGTAGCAGGGGTCATGGGTGTGCGTCACAATACCCAGCTTGTGCATTTTAAGTGCTTTCTCTCAACCTGGTGAGAACTCCATACGATTTTTGCCTTTTATCCAGCTAATGTGATGACACTGATTTTTTTCCAAGGATGTAGCCAACCTTGCCTTCCTGGAAATAAACCTACTTGATTATGATACTGTGCAGGAAAGAGTTAAAGTGGCAAGCCTGCGTCTGCTCCCCTAGAAAGTGCGGCCTGGGCTGGCTTCCTGCTTCGGGAGACCTTGCAGTCTGAAGGATCCCCGCCCATGCAGGGCGGTCCCTGTTCCTGTCTGTGGGGATGCTGAGCATCTGTCATCCTGAGCCTGGATTTTGGCAGAGGGTCCCCAGATGACCTCGCCCAGTGTTACTGCGGACGTGGCTGGCAGCCGGGCCTAGCGTGCAGAACTCAGAGCCGGAGCGAGCGGCGGCCTGTGTGGGTCAGGACAGCGGCCTCTTGGAAGCGCTGCTGGCTTCCTCTGGACTCCGCCCAGGCTGAGTTTTAGTCTTGCTGCCCGGGCTCACAGCCCTGGTCCCAGCTACAGGCCCAGTCCTGAGAGCCCCTGCGGAATCCTTGCGTCCAGATGTGGCCTTGGGGCTCCAGACACAGATACATTATCTGTAACTCGGATTTCACCTAGGGCATTTTTTTTTTTTTTGCTCTTTCGAGGCAGGCACCGGAACCACTGAGCTAAATGCCCGGCCCTCACCTAGGGCATTTTGTTCAGGTCTTCACACATGTTCACGAGAGATTTACTTTCTTGTAAGGACTGTGTCTAATTTGCTAACAAGGTTAAATTAGCTTCATAAAATGAAGTAAAGCCAGGCGTGGTGGTGTACACTGTGATCTCAGCACTTGGGAGGCTGAGGCAGCAGGATAGCCATGAGTTCAAGGCCAGCTTGGTTTACACACTGAAGTCAAGGCCAGCCTGAACACATGCTGGGGGCCCTGTCTCCAAAATCCAGAAAAAAATGTTATAAATGAAGTGTGAAGCTCTTTCTGCTCTCTGGAGGGCACTGCATAAGATAGGTACCATATTATTTCTCCATGAAATATTTGGAAGAATTCCCTGATGGACCCACACACTCCTGAAATTTTTTTTCTTTTTTCTGGTGTTTTTTTTGTTTGTTTGTTTGTTTTTCCTGTACCAGGGATCAAACTCAAGACCTTGCACTTTCGAGGCAGGCGCGGTGCCAATGAGCTAAATCCTCGGCCCAACCTGGAGTTTTTTTGTGTGTGAAAGTTGAAAATAAAACCACTCAGATTTTCTCCTTCCTGAGTAGGGTTTGGATAGTTGTGTTTTGGGACAGTTTTCCCATCTTGTATAAACCCCCAAAGGTTACTGGCATGAAGTTTGGTCCAGGGCCCCATGTCATAGGCTGAGGGCTCCGCAGCACGGCTTGCTCCTGCCTGGCCTTTGGTTTCTGCTCTCAGGGCCGGGGTTCAAATCAAGGCCTCGAGAGTGCTGGGCCATGCAGATGCCCTCCAGCCCCTTCCCTGAGATTCTCTATTTCTTTTTTCTTGTTTAGTTTTGATGTGTTTATCCGTTCTATTAACCTTTTAGAAAAACAATGTCTGGCTTTCTTTTTCCCCACTGTTTTCTATTTTATGCAGTTTTGGTTTTGTTTCTGTCCTCTTGCTTTCTTTCAGTCTCACTTGGTGTCTGTCCATTTCAAGATGGAAACTTGACTCTGACCCTTTCACACCTGCCTCCTCCTTCTCTTTTCTGTTTTTGTGTATTTATTTTTGTGGTGTTGAAGGTGGAACTTAGGGTGTCATTCATGCTAGGCAAGTCCTTACCACTGAGCTATACCATCACTCTCGACTTTCCTCTTCTTTAATATTTGTGGGTGTTTTGTTTTGTTTTGAGACAGGGTCTTGCTATGAAGTTGAATCACTGTGTAGCCCAAGCTGGCCTGGAACTAACTCACAGAGATAGATCCTCTTGCCTCAGCCTCCTGAGTGCTGTGATTACAGGCATGCGCCACCATGCCCAGCTAAGTTTTGTAGGTTTTTTTGTTTTTGTTTTGTTTTGTTTTTTGAGACAAGGTCTTGCTCTGTAGTTCAGGCTTTCCTTGAGCTACTTACCCCAGGTTGGCCTCGAACTCTCAGCAATTCTCCCACCTCAGTGCTAGGATTACAGATGTGTGCCACCACCCTTGGCTTAATTTTTGTGTTTTAAGGCTACAAATTCCCCTTCAGATGCTAATTTAGAGACATCTATGAATCCTGTGACCTTGCTAAATTAAATGCATTTATTAATAGTAGTGGGTTTGTTTTTTTTTTGTACCAGGGATCAAACTCGGGACCTTGAGCTTTCAAGGCAGGCAGTGGAACCACTGAGCTAAATCCCCGGCCCTACAATGGCTTTTAGATTCTCTAGGATTTTAAAAATAATTTTCGAATACAGTTTTGCTTCTTCCTTCTCAATCAGTATGCCTTTTTTTCTCCCCCTACTGGAGTGATGAGACAGTGTAATGTTTTTTATTTATTTATTTATTTATTTTTTGGTGCGGGGGATTGAACTCAGGACCTTGTGCTTTCAAGGCAGGCAATGGCACCACTGAGCTATATCCCCAGTCCCGAGACAGTAATGTTGATAGAAATAGTGGAACCTATATCTATGCCCTTTCCCTGATCTCAAAAAATACTCAGTTTTGCCAGGAGTAGTGGCTTATGCCCATAAATCCCAGCACTCAGGAAACTCAGGCAGGATGATTTTGTGTTTGAGGCCAGCCTGGACTACATATGAAGCCCTGGGTCAAAAAATAACAGCATCAACAACAAAAATTCAGCTTTTAGCCAGGCGCTGTGGGAGAGAGTGTGTAATCCCAGCTACCCCAGAGGCTGAGGTAGGACTGTCAGTTCATGATCAGCCTGGATGGCACCGCAAAACCCATCTCAAAAAAATTATTTTCAGTTTCTCCTCAGTGAGGCCGTGGATATTTCATGGGTGCTTTTCTCCCTTTTGTTGCTGGGGACTGAACGCAGCCTCATGTATCAAAGAACACATTGACCAGAGGTGTACCCTGCCCTCAGAGTACTTTTATCCAACAGAGGGAGCTGCCTTTGGGTTTTTTTTGTTTTTTGTTTTTTGGGGTACTGGGGATCAAACTTGGGTCTTTGCGCTTGCACAACAGGCGGCAAAACCACTGAGCTAAATCCCCGGCCCCTGCCTTTGGTTTTTGTCACGAGCGGGAATTGAATGTTGTCAGGGCTCCAGTCATTTCCTGTCATGATAAAAATGTTTTTGCCCTTTACTCTATTGGTATGGTGAATTTCATGCATTCATTTTTAGTTGTTAAGTCAGTCTTAGGCTCCTGGAATACACCCTGCTGGTTACCCTGTTTGTTTTTATATTGCTACACTCAGTTTGCTAATTTTTTTGAGATAGTCTCACTGTGTAATCCAGGCTGGCTTTGCACTCATGATTCTCCTGACTCAAATTTTCCCAAGTGCTGGGATTAAAGCAACCAGGCTTAACTGTCAAATGTACTGGCATACAGTTGTCCACAGCACTCTATAATACTTTTAATGTATATTAAATATACCATATGTAATTTTAAGTTGAGCACGGTGGCATGCATCTGTAGTCCTAGGTACTCAGAAGGCTGAGGCAGGAGGCTTGCTTAACTCAGGAGTTCAAGACCAGCCTGGGGCAATGTAGACCCTGTCTCAAAAAAAGAAAAATGAATACTCACATGTGTGTCAGAACATCTCTCCCGCTCTTTTGTCTCTTTGTGCACATGCCAGACAAGTGCTGTGCCACCCAGCTGCCCACAGCCCCTTTCATTCTTAACTCTGGGCCTGGTCATTTTTGTCCTCTTTTTCTTGACGATGCAGCCAGATTCATCTGAGGAGCCCTCAAGGAGCTAACTTTGGTTACACATGTCTTCTCTGTTTGTGCACCTGCTCCATGTCTTGTCTGACCTTTATTCTTTCCTTCTACTTTGTTCATTTTCTAGTTTAAAATTAAACCTTAGACACTGATTTTAATTTCTTTTTTTAAAAAATTACTTGTTTGTTTGTTTGAGCCTTTGCATTGGGCTACATCCCTGGAATCACTGGCCATGAAGCATGAAGACTTCCTTCCGGGCCCTGCCACTGTCTGTTTGTGGCCCCTTTGCTTCCGGTCCCCGCCCTGTCCCACTGACTAGGAGAAGTACACCCTGCTACGTCAGCCCTGCCAAGTGCCTGGGCCCGAGATTGCAGAATGAATTCAAAGGGCAACAAAGGTGGAGTGGGAAAGGTTTGCTGGGGAATAGGAGTAGCTCCTGAGAGCCAGGAAGGGTCCAGGAAGCAGGTGGCCACTGAGGGCCTTTGACAGGGTAATTTATGCAGCAGAGTCACACTGGGTACCAGGCGAGCCAACTACATGGAGCATCACAAGTACAGCTGCTAACTGAACACTGACTGCCGCAGCCAAGGCCAAAGATGGCCCTTCGCCTCCTTCCTGCTCCCTTTCTCTCCATAGACTGATTGCAGACCCCGGATGGCGCAGACCCCGGATGACACAGCCCCGGGAGACGGCGACACATGAACCCTTCTTCCGTGTTCCCTCTCTGCGCCTGCCCCGACCACGAGAAAATCACGATGCGTTCAGCCTAGGCCACTGGCACTAGTCACCTGCCTCCTCTTCCTGTTTGTCTTACAGTACAAATAAAGAGCACGCTCGACCCCAGGCAGCCATTAGCTCCCCACAGGCCCTGGCTCCACCTGGTCCCATCTTTCAAGCATAATCTTTTTTGTTTGGTTGGTTTTTGTTTTTTGGTACTGGGGATTGCCATGAGTTTAAGGCCAGCCTGGGCTACAAAGTTAGACCCTGTCTCAAAACTGAAAAAAAGGAATCTGTTATTTCTCTGTTGAGGTTACCCAGTAAGTTAGAAATAAAGGGGTGAGTCACTCCCTTCCCTCTGTTCAACTGTAAGCACCACACCACCCTACTGGTCATCCCTGCTTCCATACTCCTATGACAGGGAAGCTGTGTGAGCCACTTCGCTTCTGTCCATTCAGCCATTAACCAAACACCAGCCCTGTGACTACCGGGGCTTAAACTAGGAGGCCTCACAGGCTCTGAAGTCAGAGAGACGGTGGGGGTGCCTGGGAGCAGTGGTGTCTGACCCTGTAAATCCCCAAGCCAAAGCCGGAGTAATGCAGTCCCTTTTTGTCCCGTCCCCCGCCAGTCCCTCTTGACTTCATCTTTTATCCCTTCGCCCTTCTCCCTGTACCCGCTGTCCTGAGATCCTGAAAGACGTCGCCCCTATGGCACACTACGAGCACTGTGCTTGGCAGTCCTCTCCGTGCTGAACTCCAGAACCTGCACTGCCCCCGGCCCGCTCAGCTGCACCATGCATGCCTCTTCATTCTCCGACGCCACATTCCCACAGATGCTCTGAGATCCTCGTTTGCTGATTCCGGCAAGCAGTCCCCACACGGGCAGCCTTGACCGTCAGTGCAGCAGGCTGTGAGCTCAGATTTGCCTGCAGACTTGGCGAGTAGGCCCAGGGTCAAGCCACCTGGCGAGGCTTGAGTCTGAGCCATGCGGCGGCCGTTCCCTCTCCTGGCTCCTCTTCCTCAGACTTCTCGTCCTCCCCAGAATCAGGGCCTTGCCCCTTCCTCGGAAACTGGGGTTCTCACCAGCACATCCCCCAGGAAGCCTCCGGCCACAAGCAGCAAAACCAGGGAGCACTTCCCGGCCCAGGCCAGGTCGATGGCGGTGTGGAACGGGGCACAAACCAGCACCACGTAGCTTAGGAATTGCTGAGAATCGGCTGCCCTCTTCTTTGGGAGTGATAGGGGAAAGTTTTAGATAACTTAATAGACTGAATATTAAGGTAGTTATAGAAGCAAAATAAGTAATGTGTTCTTTTAAGATTTGCTTTTCCCATAACTCCTTGTTTAGGGTGCAGGCTATCTGACTCTAACCTGTAACTTCATTAACCTAACAAAGTTACCACGCCAGGGTGAATTTACAATGTATATGTGCCTATCTCGTGTCTGTGACTTGTAAATAGAAACTGGAATTGTATTTACACATCAAAGACCACTAGGGATGAGATAATGGCTAAAAAGGATATAAAAAGGGAAACGCTGAACAAAGAGGGTGTGGATACAAACCAGACCTGTTTCTGGTGTTCCTTCCTGCTCATGAGAAGAAATTTTATTATTTTACCCGAATTCTGTGTCTCTGTGTATTTCTTTCCAAGATTTCTGCAACCTTTGGTTCCCTGACCGGGAATCGGGAATGAAATAGCCCTTTTGGGCACCGGCCCGAACCCCACCGGAGGGAGCGGCTCTCTATCTCCTGGAGAGCAAAGGCGCGCCCCTGGGACTAATTTCCTAGGCTCCCCAACAGGACACAGAGACCCGCTCACCGGCAGAGGATCGCCCGAACCCGAGAAGGAGACCACAGAAGGAGGACTGCTGCTCTTGGTGTCTCCTCTGTCTCTTTCCTTTGCCAGGTGAGAAACCCCGGGAAACCCCCTAGTGGTTAACTTCCGGTTTTGCCTTGTGAATTTGTATTCTGTAAGTTTGGGCAAATACAGCGCAGGGGCCTGATCACCCCTTGTGCTTTGCCATTTGGGGAGGTAGCTTCTTTCATTTGTTTTGGTCACGGTTAGGGGTCACCGGGAGGGAATGTGATAACTTCTGTATAAATGTGTGAGTGAAAGAGTTCTGGACAGGAGAGTGTGTGGAACGAGCTGTGGAACAAGACAGAGGGAGGAAGCGCTTGTGCTTAGAGTCCTCCCCGAGTCATAGAATTTGTGTGTGGTCGCGTTTAACGAAGGTACAATGGCCGGGGATTTAGTTCAGTGGTTCCAGCACCTGCCTTGCAAGCCCAAAGTTCCGAGTTCCATGCCTGGTACCAAAAAAAAAACAAACAAAGGCACGATGGTGAGCTTAGGCGACAGCCCACCTTAGCCTGAAGGGACCTTATAATGGCCGAGAAGCCTGCAGCCAGGCAGGCGAGTGAGTGATCCCCACCTTCGTCTGTCTTGGGTCTCCATACAAAGGTACCCATACACACACCTACACTCTGATCGGCCGGTCATGGGGACAGAAACATCGTGTCCTACTGTTTTGGAATGCATGCTTAGGAATTTTAAGAAAGATTTTACTGGAAATTATGGTATTAAGATGAAACCCCCAAACTTAGAGCCTTTTGTGAGGTAGAATGGCCCAAGCTTTGCCCAGCTTGGCCAACAGGGAGATCCCTAGGTGAGGGTCTCATCTGGTCCATCTGGCTAACAGTCACAAATGTAAGACCGAGGGCCTTACCAAATGCTCCGAGGAGCTGACTGCAGTGAAGAACACCCGGGAGGGAACACACCGGACAAGTTGGAAAATAAAACAGACCTTTATTAGTCTGGCCAGACGGCACTCCCAAAGCAAAGTAGCTAAGCGAGGCAACTGGCTCAGAGTCCGAGGCTGTTTTATAGGGGGTTGAGGGGGAGGTTAACATGTAGATTTACAGAAAAAAAGGAACAAAGGTTAGTGGTCGACTGTCACGTACTGATGGTCAGCAGACATACACACTAATGGTCACGACCGTCACATACTGATGGTCAGCAGACACATTGATGGATTGTTCTACAGGTGGTGGGCCTGGGAACATTCGTTCTCCGGACAAACAAGGGGTTGAGCAATTTTACTTAGGAACTCTGTTTCGTTACAGATTCTATTATCCCAGAACTAACAAGCACATTTTAACTATTAATTTACAAGTACAATAGAGGCTAGGGGAATAATTGATTTTGGATTTATGTAGTCCCACACCACCCCTGGACGGGAACATCCAGCTCAATTTCCCTATATTGATTTAGGGCTCACATTGTGCCACAGAATGCCTCCTTGGCTTCATATGTGCGCCCCGGAAGCGAAAAGCAACATCCTGGTCCTCCGTCAGAAAGGGGACGATGCTGAAAAGTAACTGGTCCTTTCAGATCCGGACCAAGAGAATTTAGACTTTCCCCCTCCTTTTGAGTTCCTAAATTCACAGGTTTGGAGGAGGTGGGGACAAAAGCATGAAAACTGCTTGGCTTCAGAGCACCGTGCTGTGGTCAGACTCAGAGAGGATCAAATGGGGCTTATGCTCAAATTAAAAAAAAGAAATTAGAAAGAGAAAATAAGTGGTGGATTAAAAACAGCTAAAAAAGCTCTGAAGGAAATAAAACAAAGCCAGAGAAAGTAAGAAATTTTACAAGGGTTACAAATTTTAGCTAATTGATAAATGTATCTGTTTCAATTTTAAGTTACAAATTTTAGCTAATTGACAAACGTATCTATGTTTCAGTTTGAAAAGTTACAAATTTTTAGTTAATTGATAAATGTATCTGTGTTTCAGTTTGAGTTGAAGTTTAATTGGTGTGCTTAAAGTATTTCTTGTACATTGCAAACTCTTCAACTGTAATTATAAGGTTAACTTGCTCTTTTCTGTACTTTGTTGATAA
>NW_004624926.1:841078-915006 GCF_000247695.1 Heterocephalus glaber
CTGGCCAGACTAATAAAGGTCTGTTTCCCAACTTGGCTGGTGTGTTCCTTCCCAGGTGGTCTTCGCTGTAGCCAGCTCCTTGGAGCATTTGGTAAGGCTCTTGGTCTTACATTCTGAAGGCACCGCTGGGATTCCTGGGTGTGCTCCACTTCAGCTCCTTGGAGCATTTGGTAAGGCCCTTGGCCTTACATTCTGAAGGCACCACTGGGATTCCTGGGTGTGCTCCACTTCAGCTCCTTGGAGCATTTGGTAAGGCCCTTGGCCTTACATTCTGGAGGCACCACTGGAATCCCTGGGTGTGCTCCACTTCAGCTCCTCGGAGCGTTTGGTAAGGCCCTCGGTCTTACAATCCAATGGATTTCAAAATTTATATAGCAGTGCATTGCTGCAGCTCAACATTACCAAATGCGAGTGTTAAGAAATGTAGATAAACTGGATAGAACTTATAATGGATAGAAGAATTATCCTGAAGTAAACAGAGGGAGGAATGATAGGGAAAAGTTTTAGATAACTTAATACATTGAATATTAAGGTAGTTGTAGAACCAAAATAAGTAATGTGTTCTTTTAAGATTTGCTTTTCCCATAACGCCTTGTTTAATGTTCGGGTTATCTGACTCTAACCTGTAACTTCATTAACCTAACAAAGTTACCATGCCAGGGTGAATTTACAATGTATATGGCCTGTCTTGTGTCTGTGACTTGTAAATAGGAACTGGAATTGTATTTACACATCAAAGACCACTAGGGATGAGATAATGGCTAAAAAGGATATAAAAAGGGAAACGCTGAACAAAGGGGCGGGTGGATACTAACCAGACCTGTTTCTGGCGTTCCCACCTGCTTGAGAGAAGAAATTTTATCGGAATTCTGTGTCTCTGTGTATTTCTTTCCGAGATTTCTGCAACAGGAGGAGGCTTCCCAGTGCCTTCAAGTGCTTCTGTATTTCATAGGTTTTTACAGATTTTCAGTAAGCCAGCGCCCCAGGCCCAGCTCAGCCATCAGCAGCAGAACCCCATGTGGTTGAGTCTGCGTTTCCTCCACATTTCTGTTTTCTTGAGCATTCCCATCACAGGCAACTCTTTGTCTCCCTTTCCAACATCTATAGTTCCCTCTTTTTCTCTGGTTGTAAATGGTACGGTCCCGTCTCTCGGCACATTGGTCAATTTTATGAGGCACAGAAATTATATAGAAAAACTTGTAAACTGGTGGCTACAATCCTGTAATCCCAGCACTCAAGAGGCTGAGGCAGGAGGATTGCTATGAGTTCCAGGCCAACCTGGGCTATATCATGAGCTCAAGACCAGCCTGAACTGCAAAGCAAGACTCAGTCTCAAAAAGAAAGAAAAAGCAAGCAAGCAAGCGAGAGGAGCTTGTAGTGCCTGTAGATGTTTCAGATGTTTTTCCACCCCTTCGAGTGGGCAGACAGAATGGAGCAATCCTTACTCTGCTGAGGATCTGTGTGGTTTGAGCTGCACTCGACTTTGTTTTCTTTTCTGTTGCTTTGCGGTTTCAGAGTCACTGCCAGGGCTCAGTCTCCCCACCCCAGCCTGTCCCTGGTGAGCAGCCCCAGCCCTCGTCAGCACTGTCAGCGACTGCTCTGCTTGGCCATGCTTGGGACCAGGCCTGGACCATGGCAGAGCATCTCAAGGGGAGATGGATGCACTTTGCCTCTAAGGCTCCTCAAGTCCTCTCTCTCGTCCTCCCGGCTGGGGTCACCCAGCTCCACCGGCTTCTCTGTCGCAGCCACACCCCATGATCCTGGGGTCCTTTGCCGTGAGCACCCAGGCAGAAAACTGCCCACTCCAGCTCCTCCCCACAGTTAGCCTGCTCCAGAGCACAGGCCTGGGGCTCCCTCGAGCAGTGAGACACGGGACTGTGTCTGTGTGAATCATCTGTCAGTAGCTGAGAGCACACAGTGTCGTGCAGTAAAAGACACACTGCCACACATCCTCCTCACCCCACCCCCACCCCCACCCCCCGCTTTGAACACTTATCCATCATTCTGCCTCAGCCTCCCCAGGGCTGGGACCACAGGTGTGCGCCACACCCCCACTTTATCTCACTGCTCTTGCCACTTTATACAGCAGCTCTGGAGTCCTCTTTCCTAAGTGTCTTTAGTTGTGCTGTCTTGGCTGCCTCAATGCCCTGAATCGATTCAAAGTATTTCCCTTTCATCGTCATTTTGACTGTGGGGAAGAGCTGGAAGAAGCCACAGTGTCAAATCTGGTGAATAAGGTGGATGAGCAGCTGGATGTGGTGGCACATGCTTAAAATCCCAGCACTTGGGAGGCTGAGGCAGGAGGATCACAGTGAGTTCAAGGCCAGCCTAGGCTACATAAGAGACCCAGTACCAAAAAACAAAACAAACAAAAAAGGTGGATAAGGCCACAGTGTCATGTTTTTATGAGTCTGCCTCTCCAGTGGATGGCACTCAGCAGCGGCATTCACCATATCTATCTATTTTTTTAATCACACCTTGTGGAGACATTCAGGAAAAAGGACATGCAGAACGTCTCAGAACGTGACAAAAAAGAGCCAGAAATGGTGTCAAACACCTGTAATCCCAGCACTCAGGAAGCTGAGCCAGAAAGATGGCCATGAGTCCAAGGTCAGCCTGCGTTACATAGTAAGTTCAAAGTCAGCCTGAACTACAAAGTGAGACCCTGTCTCAAAAAACAACAGAAAAAACAAAAGAAAAAAGAGGGAAGGTCGATGCCATGAGTAGAGCGAGGAGGGGTTCAGGAGAGTCAGTGGCAGTACACCTTTCACTGTGATACACTTTCAAAAGTTTATACATTCACCGTGCATATACATACATATATATACACATATATACATATATATTTGGTTTTTTGGTGCCGGGGATCAAACTCAGGTCCTTGTCCTTGCAGAGCAGGCAGCGGAACCACTAAGCTACATCCCTGGCCCGGCCTCACTGTATATTTTGATCGCACTTTACATAGCATATGCTTGATCGTCTATAGTTCCCATGACATATAGCAATAGGTCACAGGGAACTCTACGGGCACGTCAGTGATGACGTCCACCGCTCTGGGCGCTGCGGAGGAAGCCAGTTTCTCCCGAGCGGTATTCCTGGTCTTCTCTGAGATCCCGGAGAAGACTTCTTAGGTTTCCACCTGAGCACTGGCCAGCTGGTTTCCCTCCCGTGCACTTGAGTCCCCGTGCTTCCGAGGGTGTGACGGCCTCCTAAACGCACTCCTCCTGCCAGGACAGCGAGAGACAAACAGGCTGCTTCCCGGCGCTCCGGCCCTGGGCGGGGCCTCTCCTTCAGGACAGTTAGGACAGTGCTGCTGCTTCCAAGGGAAAGAGGGAGTAGCCTCTTCCGGGCCCAACCTGAGTGGCCGCAGCCTGGGACACAGATCCAAGTTGCCCTGAGTGAGGGCTCCCAGGAAGAGAAACTGAGGCAACACATTGGTTACTAGTGCTATGAGAGTCGCACGCAGAGCTCGCTGTGGCCTCCTTCTCCCCGTACCTCCCCTTCCCTCTCCCATCCTCTCTCCCTGTTCTCTAACGTCCCCTGCTACTCTCACGCGTCACACGTCACTGTATACCCAGAGGACGAATGAATACCCTCAGGGACACGGCGGCCACTGCCGGGCTCAGATGGCTCTCAGATGGCTCCTCGCTCGCTCGCTCGTCCTGAGTGGGCAGACTGGGCACCTCGTCAGGTCAGGTCGAGGCGGGGTCGCGGCCTGAGGACAAGGCCTGCACAGCACAGCCGCAGCTCACAAGCCCCCAGAGCTCGCCCTTTCACTTAACCTCTTTTCCCATGATCCGCCCGGCCGGTCCAGGCAGAGCTTTACTGTTCCTCTTGTTTCAGGACTGGAGTCGGGCCCAGGCCCCTGCACGCTGGGCGACGGCGCTGCTGCAGAGCTCCCGCCCACCCTGAGACGAGTTTCTTCATCTCCTCACTAGATTACTCTTTATTACAAAGGAGGCGACTCAGGAGCAGCTGGCCAGGTGCCTGATGTGCTCACCAGCCTGGAACCTGGAAACCTGCTCTGTACCAGGGCGTGCCTGCAGCCCCTCTCCCCCCTCAGGTCTGCTTGGTTCCCCTGGCCGCTGGCCCTTGACGGGCAACCCAGGAGACCTGTCCCACTCTAAGCATCCACGCAGACTCGCTTTGCGGGGCCCGGGTTTTAGGTGTGCGCCAAGCAGAGGTGTCACGGTGTAAAAGAAGGTAGACTATCTCGTGCCTGTTTCCTGCAATCATGGTGTGTGCAGTGACCGCAGACAGTCGGGCTCGGAGAGGCCAGGGAAGCGAGGCCAGTGAACAGCGAGCACGCTGCAGCGTGGATCTGAACCCCGGCCACAAATCCGGAGTCTGGGGTGGAACTGACACAGGGGATGGGCCGACCCGAGACACTGCTGGGGCCCGCTGCCCATCCCTGCCACTGGCGTCTGCGTCGTCCCCATAATAAACTTTAGCCTAAAGGCTGGCCCGGTGCAACCTCCATCTATGTGTGGCCAGGATCCAGGGAGCCAGTGGTGGAGGGAGGATTAAGGCAATTTTCCTTTGTAAAAACCTTCTTGAGATGTTACCCGTTAGTCACAAAGAAGCCAGATTGTCAGCTGGACGAGGCAGCAAGCGATGTGAAGGTTACAGCACAGACCTTCCCATTCGCTTTTCCAAGGCTGGGGTCCAACCCAGGGCCGCGTGTGACCACACCCCAGGCCTGTCGACTTCACTCGGGACCTGGCGCTTTCGAGGGGGGCGGTGCCACGGAGCGACATCCCTGGCTCCTTGCAGACCTTTTTATTTACTATTTACTTGGAGAGACAGGGCCCTGTGAGTAGCCCAGGCTGGCCTCAGTCTCATGATCCTCCTGCCTCTGCCTCCTGAGACCATAGGAATGCACTACTGGCCTCTACTTAAATCTTTTTTATAATTGAATTTTGTGCTATGTAAACGCACTGAGACACACATGCACACGCGCACGAGATTCAGAGACACCAGGTGCCATGAATACGTCAGTGAGGAAACGGGGACTTGGCTGTGCTCAGTGGGTGCGAAGAAACAGAAGTAATCGGGCTGATGCCCTGGGGTGCGGCAGAGTGGCTGACTTTAGCAGCCAGTGCTAAGCAAGGGGCTGCAGTATTCCTCCGAGCCTTTGTGAGAAGATTCAACACCACTCCACGGCTTGTCCTCCCTCACAGAAGAGGTGTAATCAGTGCAGGCGGCAGCCATGCTAGACCTGCGGGTGCTGGTACCTCAGGCATTCTAACTGTTCTAGCCGGGCGTGGTGGTGCACACTGGTAATCCCAGCACTCGGGAGGCTGCGGCAGGACTGCGGTGAGTTCGAGGGCGGCCTGGGCTACACAGTGAGTTCAAGGGCAGCCTGAACTAATAGCAAGACCCAGTCTCAAAAAAGAAAAAAATTCTACCTTTTCTTTTTTTGCGGCGGGGCCTTGCTGTGCTGCCACGCTGGTCTTAACTGGGCACCAGTGATCCTCCTGCCTCAGCCTCCCAGCGAGCTGGAATTACAGACAGGCATCACAATGCTTGGCTTACCTTTTCTAACCTACTTTAAAATCTTTTCTTTCATTTTGCTTTTTTCTGTTTGTTCTTTTGATGCAGGGTCTCCCTATGTAGCCCAGGCTGGCCTCGAACTCGGGGCACTCCTGCTGCAAGTGCTGGGATCACAGGCATCACCAGCGTGCCCAGCATACGTGGCTCACTCTTTATGTACAGTCTCCTCTATTCCACATCTCGTGTCAGAGCAACCCTAGACCTAAATATTTGCTGTCTGGCCCTTTGTTTAAAGAGTTGGCTAACACCTGTGCATTCTTCGTTTTTTTTAGACACAACTTTTTTTTCAGGATCTTATTTTTATTTTTTGAGGTACGGTCTTGCCCTGTAGCCCAGGCTGGCCTCGAACTCTTGATGCTCCTCCTGCCACAGCCTTGCGGTGCTGTGATGACAGGTATGCAGCCTTCCCCATGTTTCACAGGACAGCTGTCAGGGGTGGTCAGATGGAGTTACGGCCGCCCATCCCATATCAGGGCCCGGCCCGGCCCGCTGAGCCCTGCGCTGGGAGCTTCCTTCTGGGTGCTACCTCCTCACTCTGGCAATGGAAATGGCTCGGGACTCAGGACGTCCAATACTTCTGCTGCCAGACAGGAGGAGGCGGAGGCACTCGGGGCAGGGAGAGCACTGCAGCATCAGAAGCCCAAGGTGCAGCTGCTGTGGACCGAGGTGGGGCTCGGGCACCTGCCGGGTACTGTGCTGCGTGCAGTCTGAGGCCGGCCCCATGCCACCCTCCCATGGGGAGCTCCAGTGACGTGGACGGCTTCTGGTCGTTATGAGAAAGGAGTTCAGTTTATTTCCCATTTATAAACGTAACACGTCCCGTGGGTGTGACATCTAAACGTCAGCGGGGCCGCTGGTCAGGAGCAGGGCTGGTGCACGGGGGCCTCAGTCACTGTGCTGGTGCCAGGAGAACGGGGGCTGGTGTCCACTGTCCCCTCAGAGCCACAGGATGGAGGGGCAAGGCAGAGGGCGTGGTGGTGAAGCAGGCATAGGGCGCCCGCCACGTGCAGAACGGCGCTTCCTCCTGGTGCCCTGGGTGCCGTGGGCGCCCAGTGCAGCGGCCGGGCCTCCTCGAAGAGCAGCCAAGGTGCTTCCAGCAGGAGGCGGAGGTCGCCGTCAGCCCTGCAGGAACTCCTTTCGCAGCCACTGTGAGTCGCGGTAGAAGCGGGGGTCAGCCAGCCGCAGGGCGGTCCGCTTGTAGAAGTAGCAGTACAGCACGGCTGCTGCGGGGAGGGAGGCAGGCAGCGCTTAGGCCCGAGCCGCGAGCGCAGGGCAGCGCCTGCTTCGTCCCTGGCGCGGGCTCGAGCTCCTTACCCAGCCTCTGGAGCACGAACAGTGCCTGCAGCCCGCTGGTCCACACGAAGCCCAGGGAGTTCCTCCAGCGCAGGTTCTAGGGAGAGAGGGCCCGGTCAGCACCACACACGGCTCAGCTCCTGAGGTGCCACTGGGAGGAAGCGCCTCACCGCGCTCTCCTCCTCTCCCCAGAGAACCTCAAGACTCCCTGTGCTGTAGAGGACCCTTCAGCCCCGGGAGGACCCTGGGCACTGCCTCCCGGGACTCTCAGCCCAGTTCCCGTCAGCAAAGGCCCAGCTGCCATGCTGTAATCAGTGGCTCTAGTTCATGAGGCCGGAACATCTCTAAGCCCAGCACCAGGGCCAGGCCGGCTGCAGGCGGCACCCGAGGCCTCGGCACAAGCACTCAAGGCCTCCTTTCCCTGGTCCCAAGCGAAGAGGCCACTTTGGGCCAGAGGGGACTGGGACCCCGACCTGGAGCCTGGGGCCTCACTGCGGCACGTGCTCCCCGCCAGCTCTGCCCCAGCCCAGACATGAGGTGCTGAGTGCCGTCAGCGCAGACACAAGAGGCACAGAGACAGAAGAACCTGCGGAGCAGCAAACCTGAAGCCAAGGAGCCCAGGCGACCCGGGCCTCAGGTGCCAAGGGGAACTCCTGGGGCCCGCAGAGGGCACAGGACGCCGAGGGCAGCAGCTCTGCTGCCAGCTGCCCCCCCCCAACACCGCTGTCATAGCCCAGCCCCGGCACGATGATGCCCAAAAGCCCGATGACAGTCAGTCAGCTTCGGGCCTTTGCCTGCCGGCCAGTTTGAGGCGAGACTGACCAAGTTCGGGGAACAATCCCAGCCCTCGCTCAAGGCCCCTCAGCACAGACAGCCAGCTGGTGTGGCTCAGTGGCAGGGCCCACACAAGCATGGCCTGCTTCCGTCCACAGCGCCACCAAAACAACACTATTTCTTTTAATACTGCTTCTGAGCCAAGCACAGTGGGGCACGCTGGTAATCCCAGCACTCTGGGAGGCTGGGGCAGGAGGATCCTAAGTTTGAACCTAGCCTGGGCAACTTAATAATTTAGTGGGACCCTGTCTCCAAAAAAACAGGCTGGGGTAAAGCTCAGTGTGAAGGTCCTGGGTTCAATTCCCAGCACTGCAAAAAAACCAGAGAGCCTGGCGTGGTGGCACACACCTGTAATCCCAGCACTTGGGAGGCTGAGACAGGAGATTTCTGAGTCCAAAGTCAGCTTGGGCTACACAGTGAGTTCAAGGCCAACCTGAACTACATAGTGAGACCCTGTGTCAAAAAAAAAAAAACATTGAAAAAAACCCAAAATCGACAAACAACCCAAAGACAAAACCAGAAGCTTAACTCCAGAGAGAAGGCCGGACAGGAGTCCTCTGCCTGTGCCTAGCACTCCAGCCCAGAACACTCCCCTTCACTCATCTGCTGCAGGGGCTCAGATGACACTGGGCTCCCAGAAGACTCGGAGCCACGCTTACCATGACCCACATGTGGAGGGAGATGCTGAGGGCGAAGTACATGGCCGTCAGGATGATGGTCCCTTTGAACTTACGGAACAGGAGGCTGACCAGGCCGGCCTGGAAGACGAAGGTGTTGAAGAACATGAGGAAAACGATGATGACGTTGAAGAGGATGGCAATGTCCTGGATGCTGCGGACAGAAAACAGAGCACCCACATGGAGGCCTGTGCCCCAGGGCCAGTGTTCGGCCCATCCTTTTCTGTGACAGCATGGGCTGCAGGACCCAAATGACACAAAACTACAGCCACCTCTTGAGTCACAGTAGACACAGGCTGTCCTGCCAAGCACTTCTGAGAGCTCATTTCTTCCCATTTCCTGTCACTCAGAGGCTGGTCCATAAGACAGAGGTGCACTGCCTCATCCTTGCTGGGGCTCAGGGCCTTCCAAGGGTCAGCCCTGTCCTGCCCCCAGACAGACTCTGAGACCCCATTAAGGAAGGCAGCCTCCCTCGCTCTGCAGCATGTGACACACCTCGGCAAGAAACGACCAGACCTTGCCTGACGTGGCCACTGTCCCTCTCCAGAGGAGAAACCTGTGGGCAGCAGCCTCTGGCTGACCACTAACCAGGACCCCAACTGCAGACAGCACACAGCACTGGGGGAGGGAAGCCTGTGCCAGGGCTGTGACATTCAGCTGACAAACAGCCTCGGGGAGCCATGAACCCTCAGCCCTGCAGGGATGGTGAACCTTTTAGAGCTTTCAATTGATACAAACAGCCTGCTGCAGCACGTAGGCCATAGATTCACCACCGCTGGGCTATGGGATCACACACCTTAATTTCTACGCTCACTCTTTAACCTGTCATTTGCTAATTCTCTTGCATGGTAGAGACAACACTGCTACCTGCAGGAGAAAATGACAGGGCAGGAGACTCTCCCTGCTATGTGAACTGTTCCCGTCCCCAGCCCTTGTGAGAAGACACACAAACATGCCTTGGGCCGTCTATGTACCACGGGGAACCAGGACAATGTCCAATTTTCTCCTGGCTGATAGTTCTCTACTAACAACCTTGCTTATGCTGCCCTGGGCCTGGGGTGGAACCCGGGCCCCCACATGCCCGGCACAGTCCAGCCACAGATGGCTCTGACAGTCAGGGAAGCCGCTCAGCCTCCCAGAGCCCCGTGGACTCACATGAAGAGCACCAGCTGGACGACAGGTGCCATCCGGAGGAGCTCGGAGAACGCGTTGACAAAGAGGTCGTAGGCCAGCAGCAGGAACTGCAGGGACAGCACAAGGCTGTAGCTGCTGGTCTGGAGCATCTTCCTGCTGCTTTCTGGGCCCAGGCCACATCCCAGTCCCTCCCGGACACCAGGAGGGGTGCCGACCTCTTCCAGTCACAGCTGTTCCTCTTGTGCTAGAGCAAGGACCTTTAGGGGCAAAGAGAGAGGCGATATCAGAAAGCCACCAATAAACACAGACTGAGCACCTACTGTGTGTGAGGCACCATCTCAGAGACCAATTAGTGAACAAAACCAGCAACCAAAACACCCCCATTTGTCATTCCTCTGAGGAGCCCTCACCCTCAAACCTTTCTCTACCTACACCCTCTAAAGACCGAGCTGTTCCTAACCAAACAGTCCAGGAGGACTGGAAGTCAGAGTGGCCGCCTGCTCCTGTGAGAGCAGTAACTACAACAACAGCTGAAAACCCATCGGGGTGTGGTGGTGTGGCCTGTAATCCCAACAACCTGGGAGGCTGAGGCAGGAGGATCTTGAATTTGGGCTCAGCTTGGGCAACTCGGTGACTTAGTGAGACTGTCCTAAAAAGGAGGAGAGGAAGACTGGGGATGTAGCGGACATCGAAGGCCCTGGAACTAGGGAAAAAGTGAGCACTATGTGTCACTTGCAGTATGCAAGGAGGTCTGTAACCACTAACAGTACTCAAACCTCATAGTAACCTCAGGAGGGGTGGAAGATGCTCTGACTTTACCCATGTTACAGACAAGAAAACAGGAGCCCAGAGGCCTAGACCAGTTTGTCAAACGTTACCCAGCTGGTAAGCAGCACAGCTGAGATTCGGGTGCAGTCTGCTCCTAACTCCTGCACTGCGCTGCCTGGTACTAACTAGGTAGCAAAAGGGTCCACGCGGGATGGAGCTGGTGTAGATGGAAAGCACTGGAAGGAAAAAGGGCTCCGTGAAAAGGTCACATCGTGCTGGGGCAGCAGCACAGGGGCTCGGGTAAGGGGAGCTGGGCCTTTGCTGCCACAGATCTCAAGAGGCACGAGTTCTGGGGGTGCCCTGCGACCCTGCAAAAGGCACCGGGCTGGTGGTGCGCACCTGTAACCACAGCACTCAGGAGGCTGAGGCAGGAGGATCACTTGGAGTTCGAGGCCGGCCTGAACTACACAGTGAGACCCTGTCTCAAACCAAACCAAACCAAACCCGGACTGCTCCGAAGTGTCGGAAGGTGGTTAAGTGAAAACCCGCAAGGCCTTTTACACTTCACAAACTCTGCACACCGCTCAATCCCGGGATCACCTCGGCCACGTCAGCGCGCAGAAGCCCTTCCGCGCAGAGGCGGGAAGCAGAGGTCCCCGTACTGGACGATGGCCGTGGCCGTGGCCTCCACACCCCACCCACCCCCCGTGAACCCACGTCCTTTAACCCGTGCAGCAACTGCGCGTGCGCGGCGTGGACAAGGTCCGGGTTCCCGGCACTCCCCCAGGGCGCCGCGGGCAGGCCCAGGACGCCTAACCCGGTCCGCTGAAGGGAAACGCGCCTCGCATCCCCGCCACGCAGCGCTCTGCACTGCCGGGCCGCCGCCCCCAACCGCCTGCCTTGTCCTAGAGCAGTTTTCATCACTCTTCTCAGCCCACTTAAAAGTGGGGTTGTTTGGCAAAAGCTCAAACCCAAAGCAACGGCGACAACAATCCTAGCTTCCGGTCGCTCTACCCATCTTCTCCTCACCCGCACTCACCTCAAAGAGCCCACGGCGGTTGCCATGGGGACACAGTCCTGCTTCCGGAAGCCGGCCAGAAGTTCCGGAAGTAGATGGCCACCGCTTCACGTTCGGTGTCCGGCAGGCCGCCATGTTTGTCCTTCGCTTTCTGGGCCCGCCTGCTCCTGGTCCTCCCATCTTCCGCTCATTTTGAGAGCCAGCCCCCGGCGGGAGGCTGTACGTCAACCACAACCTTTCTGCTTTTTCGGGATGAGGGATGAGGGACAGAGCGGAGGCGTCGCGGTGCCCGAGGCCCTGACCCCGGGCGTGAGGAAGAAACGCCCGCGGGGGAACTGCGACCGGAGACCGAAACCTTGGTGCTGCCGGACCATGGGGCTTGGACTCCATTTCCCAGGAGGGCTCGCGCGCAACCGGCAGTTCAGCGAGCCTATAAGAGCGCCCCGCGGCGCGCGCGCCTCTACTCTTGCCGACGGCGGCCCCTGTGGATTTTGTACGCTAGTTCCAGGACTTGGAGGAGTGGCGCTGCGGCTCCCGGCGGCGAGAGGCGGGCCTTGGGGGGGGTCCCCGGCCAGTGGCGTCCCGCTCTGGCTAGGGGTGAGAAAGAGTCGGGGCTGGGATGTCAAGACCTGGGATCAAGTGCTGGCTCCGCCGTACCTAGCTTTGCGCTGTCGCTACCCGTCTCGGCTTCGGTTTGCTCTTTTAGGAAAGGGACACTGTTCTCTGAGTCCTTCCTTGCACAAGCGGTAGTTGCGAAGGCTGGAACGCTTTGGGGGAGGTACGGAAAGCAGTCGAAGCCCCCGTCCCCTTTTCCACCCAGGGTTGGCTGGGACCAAGTGCCCAGAAGAGGGGGAGGTATCAGCCCTGACTCAGTCCCAAGCCTGGGTCACTGGGGCTGAGCACCTGGCTTACTTAGCTGGGCTGTAGAGCCGCTCAGCCTGGAGTCCTGATGTTACACGAGCTGCCTTGGGAAAGACCGCACCCTGGGCACAGAGGAGGGAGCACCTGGGTGCTTCCCAGCGCTGCCACCCGCCTGCCAAGTCATTTTCCATCTTTAGCCCTAGTGTTAGGTAAGGTTAGGGCTTGACTCCTAAGTCCTGTTCTCAGGATTCCTGAGTTGGGGGAGCAATGCTCTTTGTTCTGTCATCTGTTTGTGATTCTAAAATTTGAAAGTAATGTGAGAGTTTGGAATACAGTGCAGCCTTTTTCCAAGACTAAGACCAATGGGGCATCCCCATTTCTCATTCCTGAGCCCAGTCCTGGCGAAGCCTAGGACAGTGGTGGTGAACCCAGGGCACGCATGCCGCAGCAGGCTGTTTGTATCATTGAAAGATCTAAAAGTTTGCCATCACTGACCTGGGAGAACCCTTCTGCAAGGGAATTGAAGGAAGTGTTGGATTACAGTAGATTCCTTAGATCAGGGTCGAAGGACTGTAAGTCACAGGCCACATCTGGCCACCTGAATGGTTTCTGCGTGTTGAAATGATTGAGAGAAATGAAAAGCTTTTTTGTATAGGGGTAGTGGGGATTGAGCCCAATTTTGAGGCAGGGCCTCACTAAGTTGCAGGCCGGAACTAGTGATTCTCTTGCCTCAGCCCAGAGTGCGGGGATTATAGGCGTGTCCCATCGTGTCCCGCACAGGATAGCATTTTTTTGACATGTGAAGATGACAGACAGACTCAGATTTTAGTGTTCACAAAAGGTCACTGGAACGCTGTGATGTCGTGCTCACTTGCTAAGTGGTTGTCTGTGGCTGCTCTTGCAGTACGGTGCATCAGCAGAGTGGATGACAAAGTTGTGCAAGCGACCGTGACCTGAAGATTGAAATTATTTGTTACCTGGGCCTTTTGGAAGAGGTTGCTGCCTCCTGTCTTAGAACGGGGCTCTGCAGGGCAGGGCAGAGCAGGAGGCCAAGCTTCGGCCAACACCTCCTGAAGCCCTGCCCAGCACCTACATCAGTGTCACTGCCCCCATTCCAGGAACTGAGGGCTGGTCTGTGTGCTGTGGTCAGCGGCCTAGACTTCCCTGCCCTTGGTCACGAAAGTGCCCCATCATCTGCCCTTCACTCATCACAGCAGTAATTGGGACTTTATCTAGGGGTGTGGATACAGTCCTGTTTGGAGCATATTTACTTTTTTTTCTGTGTATGTGTGTTTTGGGTTTTTTTGTTGTTTATTGAGACAAGGTCTCACTATGTAGCCAGGCTGGCCTCAAACACAGCAGTCCTCCTGCCTCAGTCTCCCAAGCGCTGGGATTAGAGGCATGCACCACCATGCCTGGCTACTTTTCTTTTTACAAAGGAAAAAAAGGAAAAGATTGGGATCTCAGGACTCTGGGAGGCTGAGGCAGGAGGATGGCAAGTTTTAGCCTAGCCTGGGCAACTTAGCACTTAATGAGATCCTGTCTCAAAATGAAAAATAAAGAACTGGGGAGGTGGCTCAGTTGGAAGTCCCTAGGTTCAATCCCCAGTACCTCCCCACCTCACAAAAAGATTGTGGAAATAGTTGTTGTTAGATGCTGGAGCCCGCTGCTGACCAGGGCTTCTTACAGCTATGTAATGTCGCACAGGGGGCCTGGTGCACTGGCAGGAGTTGAGGTGGCAGCACAAGGCTGGGTAGTGAGTCTCCAAGCTCAGTCGCCAAGTCATGAGGCAGGAGACATGGAATTCTTCTGCCACTCCTCCTTGGGAAGCTTGTTCCTCCCTGGCCTGGGATCTTCCTTTCTCAAAGGTTACTGACAGCCTGGGTCACCTGTGGAGCCCAGTTCCCACCCTGGTTATGTGGAGCTGGGTCAGCACAGCTTCCCATCTGGGCTGCTGAGAGGCTTGGGCAGGCTCAGGGACTTCGAGCTTCACGGTGTTGTTTGTTTGTCTTGTGTTTTTGTTTTCATTTTCAGGGATCGAACTCAGGATCTTGCCCTTGCAAGGCCTGCTCCGTCCAGTGAGCCAGATCCCCGGCCCTTCAGGGTTTTGTTTGTATGTTTGTTTTTAGAGACTAGTTCTCATGTTGCCCAACCTGGCCTTGAACTCCTGGGCTCAAATGATCTTTCCTGTCTCAGCCTCCCAAGTAGCTGGGACTGCAGACCTGCGTCACCACACCCAGCTAACTGCAGTTTTTGTTAGCAGTTAGGATAAAATCCTTCAAGAGTGATAAATGGGAAGTGTTGTAATAGTTGCTTCTCAAAATGTCCTTAACATTTTCTCTCCTGCTGACAGCCGTGATGGGGGGAAGTACTGGCTGTGGGCTGAGAAGCCAACAGAGGAGGGTCAGACACCGGACACCCACTTACCGTCCTGACGCGACTTAATGGTTCTGAGCCTGACTCCTCGTGTGTAAGATGGGCTACTGCTGTTTACATTCTTGGTGTTCACAGATGGCGTTCAGCATGGAGTTAGTTCTCACTGCTGTGCCTCTTTCAGGTGCAAACAAGTGCGAAGGCGCGAAGCACCCTGCTCCAGCCAGCCGCCCAGGCCGTGAGGCCCCGAGCCCAGGCCACGCCTCCCAGCTCCTGCCAGGCCTGAAGGTGAGGAATTGGGTGTGGGCTCTCCTGGGTGTCACGGCTACCTCTTCAGAGTGAGGTGCCTCACATGCGAGAAACCAGCTCGGGTGGCCTGAGTCTGTGGGGTGGGGATGGGGTGGCTGCCTTGAGGTCGGGGCCTGTGCCTGTTGCACGTGCACGTGTGTGTGTGTGTTCACGTGTGGCACTGAGCCTGGCGTTCTAGGGCAGCCCTCTGCCCCCAAGCTGCACACCCAGGCCCTGGCCTGGCTTTTCAGAGCAGCTGCGTGGGACGTGGGAGACACGAATACCAGGCCTGAAACCAGAGCTGGCTTCTGAGTTCATCAAGCACATGTGGAAAACCCTAAAATTAACCCTCCTACTTTCTAGGGTGTGAGTTCTCGCTTCCTGTTTCCTTCCCTGGACTTTCCCCAGAGCACAGAAAGCAGAAGTCTCAGGCTGGAGACACCTGCAGGTGGCCCTGCACTGGGGGAGTGCAGTGAGGCCTGGGTGAAGGCCTGGCTCCCGCCTTGGGGTGCTGGGCCTGGAGTCACCCCATCTGGGGAGGAGGACCCTTCTGTAGAAGTGGGGGCCACAGGGCCGTGTCCCAGTGGCCTTGTAATACAGGTTGAGCATCTCCATCCAGAATCCAAAGTGTTCTGAAACTATTAATTGTTTTATTTTATTTTTTTGAGACGGGCTCACTATGCAGTTCAGCCTGGCCTTAAACTCACTAGGTAGCTCAGGCTGACGTGGAACTTGCAGTGATCCTCCTGCCTCAGCCTCCTGAGTGCTAGGATTACAGGTGTGTGCCACTATGCCCAGCTGTGTTCTGAAGCTTTTTGATCACCAAAGTGAAGCTCAAAAAATGCAACATGCAAATATTCCAAAATCCAAAATTCTCAGCTGGATATAATGGCACACACATAATCTCAGCTACTTCAGAGGCTGAGGCAGGAGGATCTCAAGTTCAAGGCCAATCTGAGCAACTTAGCAAGACTCTGCCTCAAAATAAACATGAAAGAGCATTTGGGGATGCAGCTCTGTGGTAGAGCACTTGCCTGGCATGTGTGCACCCTGGGTTCCATCCCTAGTAGAGCAATGACAAAGATAATGAAAATCTCGGAAACCTACAACCCTGCCAGGTGCTGCTGTGAGCTGCACTCATTTGGGGGCCACTGGCCATTGAGGCCTCATGGGCAGGGCCCACGCAGGTGGCAGGGAACTGAAGCAGAGTCCAGGTTCTGGCCCCAGAGCCCGCTGGGCTGTGAGGGGCAGCTGGCCTGGCCCGTGGGGACAGTAACTCTCTTGCCCCTTCCAGGAGCGCTGATGGCGATGGCTTCCAGGGGCTTCTACCTGGCCTGCCTGCTACTGGGTGCCCTGGGGTTCCTCTGCATCCTTGGCACCACCTACTGGGCCCAGCACTGGCGAGGTGGCTTTGCCTGGGACGGCGGCAAGCACATGTTCAACTGGCACCCGGTGCTTATGGTGTCGGGCATGGTGGTGCTCTATGGAGCTGGTGAGTGAGGGCAGCATGGGGCGAGGGCACGGCCAGCTTGTCTGAAGTGGGCCTGGGACTGCCTGGCTGGTGCTGCATGCAGTTGGCATTCAGGGAAGCGTGGTAAGGGCAGGGGCAACTCAGGTACTTGGGGCAGGAGTTGGTGAACTTTCTGTCAAGGGCCAGGCTGCAGGCTTTTAGCTAGGCATGGGGGCGCGTGCCTGGCATATCCTCACTCTGGGAAGCTGAGGCAGGAGGGTCCTTAAATTCTGTCCCAGCCTAGGCAACACAGTACCCTGGGAAGAGTCAGTTTTCAAAATAAAAAAATGAGGGCCGGGTGTGGTGGCACACGCCTGTACTCCCCACACTTGGGAGGCTGAGGGAAGGAAGATCTCTGTGAGTTCAAGGCCAGCCTGAATGCACAGGGAGCCCTTGTCTCAAAAACACACACAAATAAAATAAAATGAGGGCTGAGGTTGCTCAGTGCCCAGTGCTGCAAGTAAAACAAAAACATAGGCTTTGTGAGCCGCGTGCTCTTCGCAGCAGCTGCTCGTGCCTCACTCACTCACAGCCTCAGCGAGTGCAGAGCACACAGGAGCTGAATCGGCAGCCACAGAGATCAGCGTGGGGCTGGGTGTGGCCTGAGAGCAGCAATTTGCTGCCTGTGTGCTGGGAGCCAGGGGCTGAAGCCTCCTGTGGCATAGCCTGGGCCTGACTAGGGTTTGCTTTCTCTTCAGGGCTTTGTCTTTGTCCAGGCATTGAAATCCATGCCTTATGAAATAGAAAGTGAGCCCCCTTCTCCCCTGTAAAAGGGGAATAACAGGAACCAGGCATGGTAGTGCACGCCTATCATCCCTGACCCAGGAGGCTGAGGCAGGAGGATCACCTGTGGGCTATGTAGCAAAACGGTGTCTAGGGGCCAGGGATTTAGCTCAGTGGTGCCACAACCTGCCTCACAAGCAGAAGGACCCGAGATCAATCCCCAGTAGCAGGGCAAAACCCTGTCTCAAAAAAAGTAGGGGTTGGGCCAGGGATTTAGCTCAATGGTACAGCACCTGCTTCGCAAGCGCAAGGACCTGAGTTCAATCCTCAGTCCGGAAAAAAAATGGATTGAAAAAAAGCAGGGCATGATGACACTGATGGCAGCAGCTCACTAGTGCTTTGCAGACTTCCCCTGCTTGGTTCCTACAAGCAGCTGTGGGCAGGCGCTGTTACCCCTGCCGACCAGAAGGAGCCCCAAACAGCTAAGAGGCAGAGCCCGGACTCCGACCTTCACACCTGCATTCTTTTCCTTCTTCATAATTTACTTTTCAGTGGGGTCTCCCTATATTGCCTGGCCGGCCTTGAACTTGTGATCCCCCTGCCTCAGCCCCCCAGGGAGCTGGGATCACAGGTGTGGCCTCTGCCCCCGGCCAAGCCCTGAGTTCTTGGTAGGTGACCTTGGCTGGGAGAATTCGATTTGATGAGCCGGTGCTTTTTGGCCCATGCAGCTGTGTTGGAACTACACTTAACAAACGACTGCCTGACAGATGTTTCCTTCTTTGAGGCTTTGGGGATTGAACACAGGTCCCTGCCCTGAGCCATATCCATGGCCCTCCCCCTTTTTTTCTTAAATTTTGACTATTTTGAGACAGGGTCTCATGAAGTTGTCCAGGCAGGCCTTGAACTCATGACCCTCCTGCCTCAGCCCCCAGAGCAGCTGGGGTCCCAGGTGCCTCGCATGGGCCCTCCCGACCCCTCCAGCGGCTGACTGTTATCCTGGGACCGAGGCCACGTGGAGGGCCTCAAGGCCTGGTGGCTGGGTGGGCACTGGGGCCCAGCGGCTGCTCTCTGTCCTGCAGCGTCGCTGGTGTACCGCCTGCCACAGGCATGGCTGGGGCCCCGGCTGCCCTGGAAGGCCCTGCACGCAGCTCTGCACCTGGGAGCCTTTGTCCTCGCTGTGGTGGGGCTGGTTGCTGTCTTCCGGTACCACAGCCATGCCGGGATCACCCACCTATACTCGCTGCACAGCTGGCTGGGCCTCACCACCACAGTCCTGTTCTCCTGCCAGGTGGGTACCCCCTCCTGCTGCTCCTGGCCCCTCTGCTTGCTGCCCCACAGCTGCTCATCGCTCATCCCGGCGCCCAGGGCGGAGCAGCAAGGCCCCATGGCTGCCCAGACCCTGCCCTCTGGACAGAGGTGGCTTCTACAAGGGAGGGCTTTGTCCAGGGTGCTGGAGGCCAGTGGCAGCGAGGGTCCACGCCTGCGTGTGGCTGGGGGACAGGCGTCCGTGCAGGGCAGTGGGGCTGGGGGTCGCACAGCACCGCAGGGTCCCCTCCCCTCCCCTCCCCCCCCTCAGTGGTTCCTGGGCTTCACCATCTTCCTGCTGCCCTGGGCGTCACTGTGGCTGCGCAGCCTCCTGAAGCCGCTGCATGTCTTCTTCGGAGCTGCCATCCTGTCTCTGTCGATGGCGTCTGTCATCTCCGGCATCAACGAGAAGCTGTTCTTCAGCCTGTGAGTGCGTGGGGTCCCTGGGGCCGAGGCAGGGAGGCCACGTGTCTGAGGTGTACGCAGTGCCTGGTGCTGGGCCCAGCGCGCCACCTGGCCCGTTCCTGTCGGGGCAGCAGGACTGTCCCCTTGGGGCTAAAGTAGTGAGCTGACCCGCAGACACTGACAGAGCTCAGCCTGCTGTGGCCCTGCTGCGAGAGCTGTGACGCACTCCACTGCCCTCCGGCTTCCATGCCCGTCACCGCCACTTAGAGGGGGACACGGAAGCTGGGGCGCTGCCGCGGGCCTGTCACACAGCCCTTGGGAGGCCGAGGCAGGAGGCTGGGGAGTCCAGGGTTGGCCTCAGCAAGTTGGAGGGCAGCCTGAGCTACACAGTGCCGGCCGAGTACCCAGCGACGCCCTGTCCCCAAACAATAAGCGAGGGCACTGAGGCACTAGGCTGTGACTTGGCCAGGAGACAGCTGCAGTGACAGTGCTGGGATTGGAGCCCCCAGCTTGTTTACAGGAGCAGAGTGTCTCAGGTGTTGGTGTGCAGGGACTGAGCAAGTCGGCTAAGGCCCCGGGAGAGCACTCTGCTCAGCGACCTGTCACAGCCACGTTTTGTAACCCTAGGAAGAATGCCACCAAGCCGTACCACAGCCTGCCCAGTGAGGCTGTCTTTGCCAACAGCACGGGGCTGCTAGTGGTGGCCTTCGGGGTGCTGGTCCTCTACATCCTCCTGGCGTCGCCGTGGAAGCGCCCCGAGCTGGGGGTCTTGGCCGACAGACAGGTCTGGCTGTTGGTCCCTGTCCCCAGGTGGCTTGGCCAGGTCTAGGGGTACTGCCTGGGAAGGACTGGGCCTCTCCCCGTATCGCCTGGCAGCCTGGGGGAGCAGGATGTGGCGGTGGCACCAGGCCAGGCGCGGGGGGCTGGGGCTCTGGTGGTCAGACACGCTGTCCAGGCTCCCTCCCCATTTACTATGGTCTGGGGGACGCCATGTGGCCTCGCCTTCCCCAAGGAAGGGCTCTGGCATGAGACGGGCACATGGTTGCCCCTGCTTCGGCTCTGCCAGCCTCCGGGTTGTTCTCGCCAGGCAGGCACCTGACCGAATTTGGGCCCGGGCCTCAGGCCCTCCCCAGAGACCGGGTGCCTGGGGCAAGGGCTGCAGGTCGGGGCCACTCACCCCTGCGCTCTGCCCTCTTTGCAGCCCCTGTTGTGTGACAGGGAATGATGTGAGAAGGAGCTCCCAGAAGTCGCCGCTGTGCCCTGCACCCCTCAGAAGCACGGTGCACCTGCGCCTGCCTGGTGTCGGGGTCTCCCTGCCTTGGGGCTGGCCCTCCCTCCAGCCAGCTGCTGTCTCCACTTCTCTGGGTATTGGCAGGGACTTCTCAGGCCTCCATTTGTGCAGGAGCCTCCTGCCCTGGCCACTGCTGCTTGCTGCTTACTGCTCTCCATGCAGATCGGGGGATCCACAGGAAGTGAGCCTTGGATCCGGCAGAGTCCAGCCGGTGTGGAAGCCAGGACGTGGGTGCAGCCCAGGCGCCGTTACCCAGCTGTTGGCCCTGCGTGTGGCATCACGGCACTGTGTGTGACTGTTTGCGTGGGCTCTTCCTCTTTTAGCTGCTGCTCCCGCCAGGGCGTGGATGCCACCCTTTCTGGGGCTCTCATGCCTGTCACGGCCAGGTGGTCCTAGCAGCCCCGTAACTGTGTCTCCAGGTGTCCCAGGATATCGAGGGAGGCTCCCTTACTCCCCATGCTGGCCATGGGCACCCTGCCCACCCTTCTGTCCCATTGTGGCCCAGAGGAAACCAAGGCGGCCGTGTGGGGCACTGTGCCCAGTGAAGCACAGAGCCTGTAGCTTCTGCGGTCTCCCTGGTCCCCTGCTAGCTGCGGCCCCCTTCCCACACGCTGGCTGGGCTCTCCGAGCCTCTCAGGACAGGCTGTGCTGGCCGCAGACCCCAGGCAGGGAGGCACCCGGCTGCCCGTCCCGTGTGTGGCATCTCCCTGGCTCACAAAGCTCGGCTTTCATTAAACCCCGTGTTGTAGAGCTGACGCTGCCCTGTCTGTTCACCCTCGTAGCCTAGGGGGCAGAAACGTTTCTTCTGCCTAGTTTGGGGGGCTGCATGGCTCTGGTGTCTGGGGGGTTCGAGTCCCAGGAGCCGCGAAGGCCCCTCTGTCAGGACCAGGTGACCTCCCCGGTCTCATGTGGACATAAGAACGTGACGGAAGCCTTCTCTGTGGAAAGGGTGAGGGGCGCTGTCTGACCCGGGGGACTGCGGCCTTGAGCTGCTTCTCACCTCAAGAGGAAGGAAATGCTCCCTGTTCTACATGCTGGAAAATGACAATGCAAAAAAAAAGTGATTGCCCCAGCCAGGCAGCGGCAGAGCTGGGGCCATGTCCACTGGGCACATCTGCCTGTGAGCCAGTGGCAGCCTGGTGGGTAGGGACCCACAGCGGGGCAGGGGAAGTGCTAGGGCAGCTTCCGGGTGTGCCTCCCGGCTGCAGGACAAAGGCCCCAGGAGGCTGCGCTCCATGTGGTTTATTGCTCAGCTTCCTTTTCCGTGCAGACTGGGTTCAGGCTTGGAAGGCCTTCCTGGAAGGGTTAGGGGCAGCGACCTGGGGGCTGTACCCCACCCTGCAAAGGCAGGACCCCACTCCAGCTGACTCCACAGGCCAGTGCAGGGCTCCTGCCACACTCAGGGCAGGTGCAGGCTGGAGGGAGAGGAACTGGCTGGGCAAGGCAGTCACACGGCCAGGCTCTGCAAGGCCTCCAGGATGGCTCGGAGGATGGCAGCGGCAGCCACTGCGCCGGGGTCCGGTTGGTCCAGGCGGGCAGAGCTGATGTAGCTGGCCCTGCCTGCCGCGGCCTCCATGGTCTTGGTGGCCTCAGCTGCGGCAGCAGCACTCTGGGGACGGGCGGGTGGGGGGTAAGGACAGGCACGGCCTGGACACTCTGGTCCATCAAGGGGACAGCATGCCCTGCATGGTTCCCTGTGGCCCTCTGTGACCCACCTGGCTCCCCATGCTACGGCCCACCCACTCACCTGCACTGCTTTTTTCAGGACAGGCAGGAGGCTGGCCCCGGGGTGCTTCCAGGCCTGGAGCTCCTGTCCTGCTGCCCACAGGGAGTCCAGCTGCAGCGGGGACAGAGACGGGGCTGAGGGGAGGCCCTGCACTGAGGGGGCCTTCAGGGATCCAGGCTCCAAGGAGGAGGGTACACACCATGGTCCTGTCGCCTGGTGCAGCCTTTCCGTACCTGGCGGGGAAAGAACCACAGCCTCACGTCGGGGTCCTGTTAGGGGGGGCCGGCCGGCCGGGAGCAGGCACACCGTCACCCCATGCCCAGGGCTCCCAGGGCCCCGGCTCACTTCCGCATGGCATCCAGGCCGGCGTCCATGGCAGCAGACCAGGCGGCCAGGTCGGTCTTGGCCTTGAGGGGCTGGGCAGCTGCGGTCAGGAACAGGCCGTAGAGCTGGGGGCACAGGATGCTGAGACCGGAGCCACCCTCCGACCCACAGCCCTCCCGCCAGGCTGCCACCGCTCACCGCCCCAGAGGAGCCCCCCATCTTCTCCAGCAGCAGGACGGACAGGCTGGAGAGCAGGCGCGCGGGGCTGGTGGGTGGCGGGCCCTGCTCCAGCCAGCCCTGGATGGCTGCAAACAGAGAGCGTGGAACTTGGGGGACGCCCTCCTGTCCCCCTCCCTGCTGCGCCAGCAGCTTGCGTGTCAGTCACAGGGGTGTGGAGGCCAGGCCAGGGACTTGGGCTGCTTTGCTGGCTCTCTTGCCAGGCAGAGCCATGCCACCCTGGCCCGCAGAGGGCGCGTCTGTGCCTTTCCTGAATGAGCGGTGGGCAGCAAAGCGAGTCCTGAGTGGAGGATCCCATTCTCCCGGATGATGGCCCCCACACCTGGAGCACAAGCTCCTTCCTCTTCCTCAGGAAAGCAGAGGAGGGATGCTGGTGTTTTGTGAATGTCCTCACGGGGCGGAGGAAGGTGGTGCCCAGAGCAGCCCTCCACATGCTTTGGGATCTGTCCTGTGCCCACCCAAGAACCAGTGCCCCTCCAGCCCTCCTGCAACCCAGGGCCTGCTCTGACCTTGGGCCGCGCGGCTGTGGGTGGTCCCACAGTCCCCGTCACCGGCTGCCCGGTCCAGGGCGTTCAGGGGCTCCTCCAGGTCCTGCAGGGTGGTGCACACCTGCTCCAGCACATGCACCACCCTGTGTGAGGGCACACCTGCGGGAGGACAGAGGGCCAGGCCACTGGCTCCACACCATCAGTGCCAGGGCCCTGCTGCCCACCCCACATCCCCTGGGGCACCAAGGATGTGGTCCCTCCCCAGCAAGGCCTGGCACCTCCTGCAGCAGCAGCAGCTTCAGGGGCCTCTGGAGGTGCGGTGGGGGCTGCCCTGCTCCGTGTCCGCCCGGTCACGGACGCCCTGGCCATGTGCGGCCAGGCTGCTGCGGTGGTATCAGCATCTAGGACAGCACAGGGACTTCAGACACGCTGGCCAAGAGGAGGGAGGACCCACCTGGCCCTGGAGGAAGGGGCCTCCTGCATGAGCAGGGATCCGGAGAAGGGTTGCCTGGGTGGAGACCCTGTGCCGACCCCTACAGAGCCACATGGGAGCTGGAGACAGCTGGAGAAGGCTGATGGTCAGGGTTGGCTCTGAGGGCTGGGTGCCAAGCCTCACCTATCAGCTTCAAGAGGGGCTCGTCTGCCAGCAGGAGGGTGAGAGAGACGCCGGGCATCTCCAGGGCGGACATGAAGGTGCCCACCAGGGCACGGGCGATCTTCACCTGGCGGCCCTCTGCAGTGCCAACGCAAGAGGCCCATGAACTAACTCGAGAACCCCGGCGGCCCAAATTCCTCCACTGCTGGGTGCCCTCCGTGCTCCGAGCCACCAGCAGCACTGTGACGGTCAGACCCCGGCATAGAAGGACCGGGCTCGGGTCCCCAGTGAGAAGGGCAGTGTCGTGGCTCAGCCGAGGCCGTGACTGCTCAGTCCTGCTCTCGGCCACCCAAGACCCTCCCTGGACCGTCCCCCCTCACTCCGCTTGGCAGGGCTGGGTCCCCAGTGTGGGCTCACCCAGGCAGCGGACAGCAGCGTCAGCCACGATGCCCAGCTCCAGGAACGACAGGCCACCCAGGTTGTTGACCATCAGGACCACCGAGGAGCCTGCGTGCCCGTGAGACGCCCCGTGAGACCCGAGGTGCGGGGTGGCCCGGCACCCAGTAAAGGAGGGCGCTCACCTGGCTGCACAGGCACACGGGACACGTTGGAGGGGTCCGTCATGTGGTCCAGCATGAGCGCGACAGTCTCATCGGCGGTCGCCATCTGTCACGGTGACCAGAGGTGAGCTGTGTCTGGGGGCCTTGGCCTCAGGTTGGCTGGGGACAGGCGTCACCTACCTGGACCCGGCGCACACCTGCTTCCCCATGGATCCCTAAAGAGAGGAGCACTCATGTGGCCTGCCAGGCCAGGGGCAAGCTGTCACATCTTATCAAAGACTGAGCGTGTGGTGCCAGGCCAGGCACCGGGGCGGGGCGGTGAATGGGACTGGTGGTGGGGACAGCCAGAGTCCCCGCGGCTTCAACTAGAGGGAGGCGTGAGCGCCCAGACACGGACACCATCACCTCAGATGCGGGGAGGTGGGGACAGCACCGTGGACGAGGCCAGGTGGCCCTGAACGCCCTGGAGAGGGAGCCACACCTGGGTGTGGGGGATTCGGGCGGGGATCAGGCAGGGTGGCCGGGCCTGGTCTCCAGTACCCCTGGTGACCACTGAGACGCTAGCTGCAGGCGGCCAGGCCCGGGACGCAGGTGCGGCTTACCCAGGCCCAGCTCCACCTCGCTGGCGGCGAGCTCAAAGGTGGGTCTGGAGCCGGGGACGCTGCACGAGGACAGGCTCACACCCAGGGTGCCTAGGACAGTGGGATGCGGGGTGCCTGGCGTCAGGACAGGCAGCAGTGGTGCCTCGGGAGGCCCAGCCCCGACTGTCCCCATCTCCGTCAGGACAGAGACACCAGCTGTGGTCCCCAGGAGCCCTTGCCTCCCACCTGGAACAGGAACTGCTCGAGCCCCCGGGCTGCACTCACCCATGGCCTTGGCGACCTCGCTCACCCGCTCTGCGATCTCCTCCAGCCCCACGCCAGCCTCGGCCAGCGCCCCCGCCACCTGCAGCACATGGCCCAGTGGGAAGGAGTCCCCAGCCACTAGGGGCCAGGGGGCTGAGAGGATCCTGCGGAGAGAATCGCAGGGTCTCCACGCCCCACCTGGCCCCCGGCATTCAGGGCGCAAGTGTCTCCCCTTCATTCCCAGCGTGCCTTTCTGGGTCTTCAAGAATTCTGGGCTATTGGAGCCACCAGGAACTTACAGAGCACCATGTGGCCAGTCGGCGATTCTGAGGGCCATGGCCTGGCTCACTCAGTCCAGCCACCCGCCCGCTGTCACCAAGCACCTAGCGAGCACTGAGAACAGAGGGCGGAGCCACATCCCTGCCTCTGAGGGACACAGGGGGAACCGGCGGCAGGGAAGGAGTCTGCGGTCCACAGAGGCAGAGGGGGGCTCCACAGGAGGCTGCCCCAGCCCCAGACACGTGTTTTCAGTCACCTGTGGTGGCAGCGTGGGGACAGACAGGGCAGTGGGCACAGCAGAGGTGTCTGACCCCAGCGAGGACAGGACAGTGGGGGCGAGGACGTGTGTCACGCAGGCACTGGGTTAGCAGCAGGGCAGGGTGGCTGCATGGCTGGGGCCTGGGCACTCCTGGGTTGGGGGTGGCGGGCAGCATGGCATGGCATGGCATGGCACGGCACGACACGGCAGGGCAGCTCAGCCCACCTTGTGGATCAGCACGGTGCCACAGAGGCCCCGCCGGCCAGCCTTCTTCAGGACGGTGAAGGCGCTGTCGTCCCCGATGACCACCATCTCCACGGGGAGGCCCTCGGCACGGGCCTGCTCACGGGCCAGGCCAAAGTTGAGCCGGTCCCCAGTGTAGTTCTTCACAATGAGGAGAGTCCCCGCTGCCGGAGTGGCCAGGGTTATCAGCGCCTGCCCTCGCTGCCCGTGCACCCTGCCCACAGGAGCCCCATGCCAGCTGACCTGTGCCTGCCTGGGCCACCGCCCTGATGGCTGCCAGGATGCTGCCCACAGCTGGGGAGGTGAACACAGCTCCCGCGATGACACCCGTCAGCATCCCCTTCCCGATGAACCCTGGGGACGCGTGGGCAGGTGTGAGTGCTGGGTGGGGACAGTGCCTGTGTCCCGTGCCTCCCTGCTCGCTTGCCGCTGTGTTCCCTGCTGGCTGCTGTCTGGGCCCCAGGCAGGATGGCGGCCCCAGGACAGCAGGGGCCTTGTTTGTGGGGCTCAGGCTGGACCTGTGCCCAGGACAGGCCGGGCACCCTGGACTCGCCAAGGGAGACGGGAAAGCCACTGACAGCAGAGGCCAGTCCCGCCTCCCGGACCTCGGCCAGCCCTGACAGCTGGAAGAGCTGAGACCCCGAGGCCCAACCTCATGCTCCTGGAGGTGCCGGAGTCCCAAGGTGACTATCCCACTGCCCCACTCGCTCCCCGGGCCGCTCACCGGCGTGGGCAGGCTCGTGGCCAGAGCCTCCACCTGACAGCAGGGCCACCCGGCCCTGGAGGCTGTCCAGGTCAGAGCGCAGGGCCACGCGGTGGCCCTGCAGGAGCTGCAGACCCGGGTTGCAGGCCACCAGGCCAGCCAGGGCGTCGTCCGCGCAGCCCACCACTGAGTTCACCAGCTTCTTGGAGGTCTGTGGGAGAGGGGCGAGGACGTGGCTTGGGTGCAGTTGGTGGGGACCCCCAGCCTGCCAGCCATGCTGCTGTGCTGAGGACCCCTCTCCACAATGACTCAGGGGCTCTAGGGACACAGCTCCACCTTGACTGGGGCCCTACTGCACCAGGAAGGTGATTCTGTGACTTTCCTTCCTTCCTTTTGTTTGGGAGACAGGGTCTTGCCATGTAGGCCAGGTTGGCCTTGAACTCATAGGGATCTTCCTGCCTCAGCTTCCTGAGTGACTTGACAGGCATGCCCCACCACGCCTGGGCTCTGTGACTTTACTTCTTAATGACTCTTTCTTCAGTGCCTAACTGATAAACTTTTTGTATTCTTGCTTCAGCTTGCTCTGAAAAATGGCTTCAGTACAAAGAAAACAGGGGAGTTAGAGTTCCCAGTATAACAGATTAATGAATGTGGGTTGCACGCCTGCTTCCATCACACGAAGAGCCTCAGGCTGCTGCCCCTGGCTAGGGAGAGGACCAGCCAGGCCTCTCACCCAGGGTGAAGGCTTCCTAAGCCTGGGGTCAGCAGTCACAGAGACTTAGGTTCAAATCCCCCTCCTGCCTCTGATGAGCCAACTCACAGAGCTGCATCACTGTTGAGAGCAGTTCTTCCTCTGACCGCTAGGATATAATGTGCACCTTCGAGGCGGAGAAGCTCAACAGGAAGGAGCTGCTCCCTTCTGCGACGCTAACTGAGCTATGGGGTGGGACTCAGCCCCTTCCTTGTCAAGAAACAGCCAGACCCCGCCTCGTGGGCCCAGAGGAGGGTGCCCAGCGCCACCTGGTGGCCTCGAGGTGGCCTGCAGCTCAGCCAGGTTCTAGCAGGTGGCCTCTCCGATTTTACAGCTCCTCCGAGAGCCACCAGCTGGTGGGGGGTTCCTCAGGCAAAACACAGCCTCGGTGCCTCCCTGTCCCGAGTCTAGCAAGGGCCAAGGCCATGCCAGCTGTCTAAGGGTGAGGACAGAAGCTCAGGCCAGGGGCAACCCAAATAGTAAGATCAGCTGTTTGCCAAGCAGTGACTAGGAGCCAGGCCTGTTCTAAGTGCTTTTCAGTGTGACTCATCTAATTCCCCAGCAATCCCATGGGAAGAGGTCAGCCCAGACAGCAGACAGACAGTCACACAGGCAGCAAGGGTCCCAGTCTGCCTGGCTCAGAAACTGGTCCCGCTGGGGCCTTCTGCTGCTTTCCTGAGGGCCTGAAGGGAGACAACAGGGTGGCGGAGGTCCTACCCGAGGAAGGGCATGGGCTTGTGGCTGTAAGTCTACAGGGACAGGGACGTAATGCGAAGCTGTGAGCTGCTGTCAACTCCAAACCCAGCTTCTGCCACCATTCTCGCCTTCCAAGAATCTGTCCTACCTGAGACTCCACCCTCCCTGCCCTGGAGCTAGAGGAGGGCTGGGGACAGCGCCACCTGGCCCCAGTGATGAGGGGGTACAGGAAAGGAGGCATCATGTGAGGCCACGGACTCTGGTCTGACCAACACCTCGCAGCCCCTCGGCAGCAGGTCTTAACCTGCCACACTGCAGATGGAAAGAGGCTCCAAGAGGCCAGGCCTTCCGTAAAAGGTCGCACAGCTAGTGGGTGTCAGGGTGAACTCTGAACCGAGTCAGCTCACAGCTTACTTTGGTGCATATCAGCTTTAAGAGCGGCCTGAAGCAAAGCCCAGGGGCGTGGTAAGCCTCCCACACTGTAGTCAGGCTCCCCGCCCAGCCCACCCCTGCCCCAGGCTCCGCCGGACAGCTCATTCTCCCAGGTTCCTTCTGAGACTAGTGAGTGCCTATTTAGAACAAGTAACTGTCAATGTTCTACTCGAAATGTGCGACCCAGACACGGTTAGGTGGAGAGGAGTTTCAGGGGGAGGCAGAGGCCACCTCAGGCCTGGCTGGGACAGTGGCCGGCAAGACATAGAGAAGCAGGGGCGAGGCCAGCAGAGTGGGGGTGAGCCTCTCTATCAACCTCTGAACGTCAGGAGGCAGCAGCTGCTGGTCAGGTGTAACGGACTCCTGGAGCCCCAGGTGGGGGTGTCCACTGCTTCAAGACCACGTGTCCTCCCCTGCCCTGACCCCAGGACTCACCATGGCGATGCAAAATGCTTCTCCCTCTGCACGGAGCTGCTACGGGCGGGCAGACCTGTGGGTGCTACCTGGTCTGAGCACAGCTGAGCTGGCAGCCGTACCTGCAGGGGGGGACGATTGGAGCCACTGAAGGCTGGAAGCACACTGGCAGTTGAACCTCCAGTGCCTGGGGGATCAGGGAGCTGCCCCAGACTTTGATCCCAGTCCAAACTCTAGTACGTGGGCTAGGGATGGAAAGCAGCGTGCGGCTGACCAAGGTTCACACCTGCATCTGGCTGACAGCGGGCCGATCGATCCGTGTTGGGCACAGGGCTGCCCTATGCCCAGCAACAGCACCCAGTTCACAATCGGGGGCAACGCCAGCCACGTGTAACTTCATCTTATACAGGCCTCTCTTGCAGCAAGGGAGTTACAAAGGTCTCCACACACTTTCTGTTGTTGGCCCTGGCCCCACACCAGGAAGGAGCCACCTTTGTTGCCCTTTGTTGTCTTACTTCTGGGAAACACTCAGTACCCCAGGGATCGTCCAGGGTCAACCTGGTGAGACAGGACTCAGACCCCCATCCAGTCCTTCTCCAAAGCCTATGCTCTTTCTGCTGATAATGCAGTGCTCCCAGTCAGGCAGTCCTGCTGTGGGAACCCGAGGTGTAAACCCCACTCATATGTGTGTGTGCACGCACACGCGTGTACAACCCAGCCCTGGCTCTGCACTAGCGCTACCTGGACTTATGCGGGGCCTTTAGTAAACCCAGTCCCCTGAGCCCCAGCTTCATTTGTAAAGCAGGAGCAAGCTCCTGCCAGCATCCTGCACAGCGGATGCGTGGCTGAACCTGAAGGGCCTTTAGGGTCACCAAAGTCCCCACCAGCCAAACCCAGGGTCTGGGGTTGGGATCTGTGCCGCAGTGGGGGCGCTGATAATGCCAGGCCCTTACGAATAACCGGCGAAGAGGGGCCAGGCGGAAGCACCGGAGGGTGCAGAGGCCGGTCAGCCCGGGTCGGACACACGCTGTCGCCTCGCGCCCCACTACTCTGAGGTCCTTCCGGTTTCGGGGAAACAGCTCCGAGGGTTCTTGGAGCGATGGAGGGGCAGAGTCGGGGGGCTCAGGGCGGGCTGGGGACGCGCACCAGGAGGGAAGGTAAGCTAGGAAGGCGGCCGGGGACCCCACCCGCTCTCGCCTCTTGCTCCGCTACTGGAGAACCCGAAAGGCGCGCTCTCATCCGGGACCTCGGACACCGGGGGCGGGGCGTCGGGGGGTGGGGCCTCCCTTGGTTGGCCGCCTCCGGCTCCGCGAGTCCTCCCGGAGGCCCGGGAGGTCGTCCCGTGATGCCCCGCGCCGGCCGCTCTGGCCTGCAACGTGTCTCGGGGAGGAGTTGGCTTCGCGCGGGCGGGGGCTCCCGGTCTCTCCGCGGTGTCCATCCCTCGATCGTCGCTCTCGGTCCCGCCGGGCCGCCCCAGGCCTCGACATGTCGTACAATTACGTCGTGACGGCGCAGAAGCCCACCGCCGTCAATGGCTGCGTGACCGGTGAGGCAGTCGGGGACCCTGGAGAACGGGAGCAGGAGGGACCGAGGCCTAGGGAGGCCCGCGAATCTGGGCGGCGGGAGAACCGGGCCAGCATGTGGGCGCGCGGCCCGCAGCCTCCCCGGCCCGCGACCTCCAGGGAGTGGCCCCAGCGTCCGCGAGGGGCCCGAGGAGCTGCTCCCGCGGGTCCCCTTCGTCCTAGGAGGTCCCTTGGCCTCCGGGGCCGGGCGGCCCGTGGGACCCCGCGCGAGTGTGAGCTGTGTGTGTAGTGTCTGCTGTTTGAGCCCCGAGATTGGCCTGTGGTCAGGGGAAGAGACGGTGGCGATGGCACCTTTGCGATCAGAATTTAAGGTCGGGGAGCCGGGGTGGGGGACAAGGACGTGGAGGAATGGGAGCCTTGCCAGCCTGCGCTTAGCAGGGACTGGAGCCCTTTCCAGACCCACCCTTCCCCTGGGGCTGTTGTTTACCGGGAGGACTGGGTTTTTAGCCCGGTCTTTGCTGGGTTTGCCTTGTTGATCATGTGGGAGCATCATTAAGGACATAGACGCCCCAAACTGGCGAGTATTCATCCTGAACTCACATTCTCAGCTGGTTATGCAGCCCCCAAACCTTTGTGTTTATGTAAATCCTAATCGTGATTGCAGAACGGAAGTCTGTTGTTCAGGGACCTGTGGGAGGCTTAGAATGGTAGAGGTAGATTGCCGGGAGGGGAAGAGGTGTGGAGGAAGTATGGAAAACGGAATTTCTTCCTTTGACCTGGCCTGTTTGGCAGAGGTGTTCTTGTGAGGCTTTGGATGAGGACTGGAAGACGTGAACAATTCCTGTACCATCCTCAGTTATGCTCCCTACTATACAGTGGTAGGAGAGTAAGATTTAACAGGGTCATCTTTAAGGCTTTCACAGTCGTTTGTCAAAGGACACACTGCTCTTAGGCCTCCAGTCCAGTTTTCTCAATCTGACTATGGAAGCAGCTCTGTTGAATGCATGGAGACCCTTCGAGGTGCTGGATTTGCAAGAAGGAATAAATGGAGGGAGTCAGGGAAATCTGAAGTAGATGAGAATTCTGGAGTTAATTAGGTAGGCAGTGGTAGGATTGATATATAAGGGCTTGCAGGGCCTTTCCTCCAGCTTTAAAAGTTAGAGGATCTAGCTGGGTGTGGTGGCGCATTCCGGTAATCCCAGCACTCAGGAGGATAGCTGGGAGTTCGAGGCCAGCCTGGGCTACATAGTGAGTTCAGGGCCACCCTGAACTACAAAGGAAAACCCTGCCTCAACCCCCCCCACCCCGAAAAGTTAGAGGATCTATTCTTTCAGGACACTTTACTTCAGCGGAAGACTTGAACCTGTTGATTGCCAAAAACACAAGATTAGAGATCTATGTGGTCACTGCCGAGGGGCTTCGGCCAGTCAAAGAGGTGGGCATGTATGGGAAGATTGCTGTCATGGAGCTTTTCAGGCCCAAGGTAAGTAAGTGTCCCCCACTGGGACAGTTGTTGGTCATAGGTTGCTTTACATGATCGCTTAGGATGGGTGGATGGCATAAGGCTTAGAGGAATTTGCTCCTTTTTTTTTTTTTTTTTTGGTACCGGGGATCAAACTCAGGTCCTTGCCCTTTCCATCTTTGGCGGTGGAACCACTGAGCTAAATACCCAGCCCTTCACTCCTCTTTTTGAGTGGCAGATTTCTGCACCTACTCTTCCTAAACAAACCTTGACAAGTAGAAAAGATTTCCTAGGGGAAATTCTGTCAAGTTGACTTTTCTGAGAAGAAGAATGACAGCAGTTGGAAATGTGGGTCACCGTATTGCCTAGTGACTGAGCGGGTAGCAAATGGGGTAGTCTTTGCTTCATTCCTTTTTTTTTCATTCCTTATTAATTCTCACATTAGGTGTCGCTTTAGTTGTCACTTATGACACCTTTCAGAGCCTTGATTTCTCCATCTACAAAGTGGGAATAAGAGTGTCTAATCCCCTTTAGTTCTTGTGAAGATTAAATGACTCAGTAATATAACCTGGTAATAACGGGTATTCACTGTTAACAGTTTCCATCACCAGCATTTATCATGATAACTCAAATGTTTGTCCAGTTGACTCCCACATTGCTTTATTGTATCTTAAATGTATCTAACAAAAAAGCATTGGGTTCAACTGTTTAATTATAACTCTTTCAACAAAACACTCATGTTTGTGAGGTCTATGTTAAATAAGTAAGACTTTGAAGATCCATCGTAGCTTTCATTGTTATTACCACATTTTTTCCTTTCTCTAAATACTTGGAGAGGAAGGGGACAGGCATTAGATTCATCTTTCAGAATTTGAATGACAAGATTGAGATTAGCTTGATCAAAATAGGCGAAGACAGTGTATTTAGAGCCGAGAGCCAGAGAGTCAGAGTGAGGACTAGCTGTTTACCAGCTTTAGTTCTGGCCTTTAGTACATTCCCTGAGGGCATGTGTGTGGCTGGGACAACTCATAGCTAGTGTATTTTCTCTTTTAGTAGAGAAAGAAGTATTGGGAATGTTCTTAAAGAGCTTAGCGCGCTCAAGGAATGATCGTTTAAGGCAGGACAGGTTGTTCCTGTTTCTGCAAGAACCTCTTGATGGCATAATTTTGGTTTTCAGGGGGAGAGCAAGGACTTGCTGTTTATCCTGACAGCTAAGTACAACGCCTGCATCCTGGAGTATAAGCAGAGTGGTGAGAGCATCGACATCATCACACGAGCCCATGGCAATGTCCAGGTGAGGCAGCTGCTCAGGTTGAGGCTTTCCCAGGAAGGGCGAAGTGACTCAGTGGTCCAGCGAAGAGCACAGGGTGTCAGGGCAGCCTCAGCGTGATCAGAGAAGCAAGTGGAAGGCACACACAGTCACTGAGCTTCAGTGTTGCGCGGGATGTGCATGCAGATGTGTGGGCTTCCTGGCACGGCAGGCAGGTGTCACCAGTTCACCACCTCTCCTAAAATCATCCCAGGAAAGTGTCCTCTGTTAGCGTGTGGGTGTCGAGCCTCCTTCCTAATCCCCATTTTGTTTCTCAGGACCGGATTGGCCGCCCTTCAGAGACTGGCATTATTGGTATCATTGACCCTGAGTGCCGGATGATCGGCCTGCGACTCTACGATGGCCTTTTCAAGGTTATTCCGCTAGATCGGGACAACAAAGAGCTCAAGGCCTTCAACATTCGCCTGGAGGAATTGCATGTCATTGATGTCAAGTTCCTGTATGGTTGTCAAGCACCTACCATTTGCTTTGTCTACCAGGTAACAAGGTGGGGGAGAGCGGGAGGAGCTGGTTGGGAATGATGGGGTGGGTTTCTGCTAACGGAGAGTCTGCACTTGGTGGTAGCACTGGGAAAGGGCGAGAAGGTAGGTTAATGCCTGTGTCCTGAAACGTTTTGAACAATGCAGTTAATGCTGTAGTGCTTATCATGGACGTGACAGGCTTTCTGGGGCTTGTAGCAGACTTAATCCTGAGCTTACCCTCTGCTTGTAGGCCTTGGAGCTTTTGTATAGTGACCCAGTTTGTTCTTTGTCTGAGTCTTAGGGGGTTATGGAAACTTGGCTGTAGAGAAGTGATCTAGAACTTGCCTTTATAAGCAAAGAGGAATGTCTTTTTCTAAGAAGAGGTTTGTGTTTTGTCTAGCATTTGCTTTCTGGAGCCTTGCTGGCTCCTGGCTTTTATTTTAGTCTGTGTTTGAAACTGGCAGAGCTGATTCTGGGCGGCTGCTCCCTGGTCCGGATCTGTGCCGTGGGGTTGGGGGCTCCAGACTGACAGCCAGGGTCTCGGTGATGTCTCCGCCTTCTGACTGGGGCCCAGGCTGCGTGAGTTCGTCTCTTGCCTGTGGTTGAGGAGCTGGCAGAAGAAACGATGGCTCGTAGGACAGCAGCTGCATCTAGTAGTGCAGGTGCTCGTGTATTCCTGTGAGCGTTGTGGTGTCATCACAAGTGCTGTGGCCCTGAGGCTAGTGAAAGAGGGTTCATTGAGTAGAGTTGGAACTCTGCTTGATTTTGTTAAGTTTCTCTCCCTGCTTCAGTTTTCTTTTTTTTTTTTTTGGTACGGGGGATCGAACTTGGGTCCTTGCGCTTGCGATGGTGGAACCACTGAGCTAAGTCCCCAGCCCAGTTTTCTTTTCTTTTTCTTTCTCTTGTTTTGAGATGGGGTTTCGCCATGTAGTTTAGGCTGGCCTTGAACTCGTGCTAGGATTATAGATGTGTGCCTCTGTGCCCTGCCCTCTGTAGTTTTATAAACATCAGGTCGCTGAAACATTGATGTTACTGAGTACTCGAGGCTGACTGGCCCCAGCCCAAGGTCTGCTACTTATAAACAGATCTGTTTCTCTGTGTGAGTCTCAGGCCCAAGTCCACTCTGGCTTGGACTTTTGGTGAAGTCATTGATGGGAAAAATGTCATCACGCTGTCTCCTGTTGTATGCCAGTTATTCAGTTTGACCGGTATCTCCGTACCTCAGCGAAGGGCCATCACAGTGACGGAGATGTGCTCCTGCGCTGCAGCAGGTTGTTGGATTCCTTCTGCAGCGCCTTAGACTCCGTCTGGCCTTTAGTGGCACCATCTTCCATTGGTGAAGCGCAGCCATCTGCCTGTCCCCGCTCTTTAGTCTCTCAGAGGTGACTCTGCAGCCCCAGGACTGGTGTGAGCCATTGTTCTGTAAAAGGAGGGGCAGAGTCATGGTTCAGAAGAGGGAGGAGATGGCGCTAACAGTGTCAGGCTGGAGGACAGTCTGCAGAGGAGCGCTGCAGTCTCTCCAATGCTTGGAGGGATTGGGTCGGGTTTTTTAAATCTCTGAAATGTGGCTCCTCAATGAGTTTTTCTCTTTCCTTGGGGCAAGGAATGGACATAGGCACACCGGGTCTCTTCCGGTGTCCAGTACGGTGTGGCAGGTTCCTTTTCCCGTGTGAACCTCTCTTGGTTGGCTGAGTTGGGAGGCAGTCAGTCCCAGATGTCAGCAGGTGACTGTCAGTGTCCTGACGATGAGGATGGAAGGGAAGGCTGACAGGACAGGCTGGCAGGCCCGGGGAGTGCGGGTCGTCCCTCAGCCTGGGAGTCACCTTTCTTAGAGCGAGCCGCTCCACCCCCCAGGACCCTCAGGGCCGGCACGTGAAGACCTACGAGGTGTCTCTCCGCGAGAAGGAGTTCAACAAGGGCCCTTGGAAACAGGAGAACGTGGAGGCCGAGGCTTCCATGGTGATCGCAGGTTGGTTCGGGACGTTCCTCGCCCTGGGTCAGAGCGGCCCCTGTGTGCCTTCTGTTGCCCACCTTCCCGCCTTCGTCCTGGCGTCGGGCTCTCTCTGCGTGTCCTGTCTGCACGGCCTGCTTTCGCTCCTCCATGCTGTCCTGGGAGCTCTGTTCTTGCTCCTCCGCCCGGGTGTGGGGTGCAGGGCTCGCCTGGGGAAAGTTGGGAGGATTTTGTGGAGTGGTAGGTGGAGGTGAGTCTGTTTCCTTGCTGGGCAGGGCGTTTAGAAACTGCAGGCCCAGCTCATCTCATCCGCCTGCTTCATCCACAAGCCCAGGCCCACACACCAGGGATGAAGCCCGGTGGGCGTCCTGGCCTCGCAGGGGCCACCTCACTCCTGAGGGAGAATTGTCTTCCACATAGTGACCCTGATCACGAAGGAGATGAAGCTGAGGAACAGGGTGCAGAGAAGTCACAGCGCAAGCTCTCAGTGAGAAAGGGCCTGGAGTTTAGGAGAGAAATGGGGAGACCACAGGGAAGGGCGGGCGCTCAGATCATGCTGCTGTGTGTGCGCTGCGGCAGCAGGGGTGATGCAAGGGGGTTACCTGGGGTGGGGTCCCAGGACCCAGGGGCTGTGATGGGAGGGTCACTTGAGTGCAGCCTGGGCAGCATGGCAAAACCTGTATCAAAGAGCAGAAACCAGCCCTTGCTGGGCTGGGGCATAGCTCAGTGGTGGAGGCCAGGACTGGATGCCAGTACCACCGAGAGCAGAAAGAAAACAAAACCTACCGGGATGAGACAATGCCAGGCCAAGGTTCTAACACGGGCATCTCAAAAGCTGTTGTGTTTCTTGGGCTTTGATAACCCTTTTTAAATGATTTTTTCTTTTTTTTTTTTTTTTGGCTGCTGGATATTGAACCCAGAGCCTTTGCACTGAGCTACATCCCAAGCCCTTTAAAAAAGTATACTTGTTGTTTTAGACAAGGTCTTGCTAGGTCATTAAGATCCCCAAGCTGGGCACTTGTCCTGCCTCAGCCTCTCCGAGCACTGGGATGATAGTTACGTGCCCCAAGCCTGGCTTAAAGATTGTTTTGAAGTTGGCCTCAGGGCTAAGCGGACCTGTGCCCTTGCCTGTGGTTTGACAGGTAGGTCTACAGTGCTGAGGGTTCTGATGCTGCTGTCTTCCTTGCAGTCCCTGAGCCCTTTGGAGGGGCCATCATCATCGGGCAGGAGTCGATCACCTATCATAATGGTGACAAGTACCTGGCCATTGCCCCTCCCATCATCAAGGTGAGCGCCTGTCCTGTCCTTTCTCTTCCCTAACCTTTGCCTGCTCCTCCTCCCTGTTTCCCCATTTGTCAGGTGAGACTCCGTGGACAGATGCTGCCTGCTCCTGCAGAATACAGCGAGGCTGGCCTGGCTTTGCTGGCTGAGATCTTGTTTGCTAAGTACAGGAAATAACAGTCAGAGTAGGTTTGTCCTTCCCAGCTACAGGGGCACCTTTGAGGCAGTTCTGGCAGATTTTATTGAAACTAGTATTTTCGGGGCTCCAGTCAGGCCAGGCAATAGGGATGTGTCGTACAGACTTCAGAAGTTAAGCCTCTGCATTTCAGTTGTGGAAATGAAACCGGACAAGCTCAGCTGTGCTTCCTTTTGGAGGGCATGGAGCCTGTGGCAGAGTTAGGGCTGGGAGGCAATTAGTGGGCATCCACAGAAACCTGCGGTAGCAGTGGTGGCCCAGTGAATACTTGCAGCTGCTTCTTGTTTCCTTTTTCTTTTTCTTTTCTTTGTGGTGTGGGGATGGAGCACAGGGCCTCTCAAATGCCAGGCAAGTGCTCGACCCCCCAGTTACACCCCAGTCCCCTCTGTACGTTTCTGCTTTCCACAGAGTAATGTGTGCGTGAATCTTTCAGGCACCTGGTTGAGCTCCTCAGAAAACTGTCTTGTCCTCACAGTAAAAGCTGCTGGTGTCCCTTCAGAGCAGCGCCCTGACCCGAGCGAGTCCTTGAGGCGCAGGGAGTCCTCTAGGGCCTGCTTTCTGGGTTAGAAGGCATGGCCTCTGATGACTGTTCGCTCCCTCACGGCAGCAAAGCACGATTGTGTGTCACAACCGTGTGGACCCAAATGGCTCGCGGTACCTGCTGGGAGACATGGAGGGGCGGCTCTTCATGCTCCTGCTGGAGAAGGAGGAGCAGATGGATGGCACCGTCGCCCTCAAGGATCTGCGTGTGGAGCTTCTCGGAGAGGTGGGCCGCCCTCGTCCTGCGGGTGCCTGTGACCCGAGATGTGTGCTCCTCACCCTGCCCTGGGACTTCTGCTGCCGAAGGGATTTCCCACTGTTACCATGGAGACTCCTGGCTGCCGGCCACCACCTCAGGCTTAAATCGGAAGGAACACAGGATGCAGTCCAGCACCAGTAGCTCACTGTTGTGGGAGAGTCCCTGAGTGTAACACTCACATGGGGCCCTCTAGAGGCTCCTGGTTTTGTGCAGAGTGGAGCTGCCGAGTTGGATTGAGCTCGGAGCAGGCACCTCTGAGAAGAAGCTGTGAACTTTTCCGAGTGGGGTGGGTGAAGGGCAATCACAGGCTCCATCAGGCACGGGAAGATTGGCTTGCGGGAGTCGATGAGGCTCCTTTCCCGAGTTAGGCTGCGGCGGGCAGTTCCTGGGGTCCGGGTGGGTGGACGGGCCTGATCTCTGCTCTCCCCACCAGACCTCCATCGCCGAGTGCCTGACCTACCTGGACAACGGGGTGGTGTTTGTTGGGTCGCGCCTGGGCGACTCCCAGCTGGTGAAGGTGAGAGGCTGTCCCGGCTCTGTGCTGCTGTCCTCGTGCCTCCCCCATTCTCCGGGTCTGACTCTCTCCCTAGGTGATCTTACACCCTGCTCTGGCCTCCAAGGAGCTCTTGTCTATTGTTTTCTTCTAAGTTTTTGTTTGTTTGTTTGGTACCAGGGATGGAACTCTGGACCTTGAGCTTGCGAGGTCTTCTAAGTTTTATTAGTGGACGTTTGCAATACGTGATGTTCGTGTCCGATTTGGTAACTTGGTGTGTGTGTGTCATGTGTCTTGGTCATTTTCCACGCCTTGGCTCCCTCCGCCCCCAGGCAGCTCTTTTTCTCAGCCCTTCTTCAGCTCCCGAGCTAGGTGCTGTGGGTTCTGCGAGGAATGAGACACAGTGCTGCCCTGTAAGTCACAGCCTGATGTCACGGATCCCTTGTAGAATACGAGCTTTGGCCCTTACGTGCATACTGACATTTGATGTTGACTTTGAAAGAGTCAGTGCTTCTGTGAAGTCCACGCTTGGAGCTCCAGGGTTGAGCCTGCGGGCTGGTTAGTGGTCACCCTTGGGACCACTGGGTTCCTCAGTCCCTTCCAGGAGCCCTTGGAGCACAAGAAGGACAGATCCAGCAGGATCAGGGTCTTCTTTTGATCACAATATTCTCATTCTCTCTCTCTCTCTCTCTCTCTCTCCCTCTCTCTTTCCAGTGGCAGTGGGGATTGAATCCAGGGTCTTTGGACTGACCTATGCCCCCAACTCTTTTTAAAGATTTTTGGTTTTGGTACTGGGGATTGAACTCGGGACCTTGCACTTGCGAGGCAGGCACCGGAACCACTGAGCTAAATCCCCAGCCCTTAAAGTTTATTTTTAAAGTTTTGACATAGGATCTACCTAAGTTGCCCAGGATGGGCTCAGATTTGTGATCCTTCAGTTTCAGTCTCCCAGAGTGCTGGGATTCTCTCAATCCTGAAGATTGAACTCAGAGAGCACTGAGCCATATCCCCAGCTCTTTTTTAAAAAATCTTACTTGACAGAAGATCTCACTGCGTTGCCCAAGCTAGCCTTGAACTTGAGATCCTCCTGCCTCAGCCTCCAGAGTCGTGGGACTCCTGGCTCGTGCCATCACAACGTGCTTAGTCATCTCTGTAGGGCGGAGACTGTTGGGGCACTCCAGGACTACCATCATTTTTTCTTCTTAGCTCAACGTTGACAGCAATGAGCAAGGCTCCTACGTGGTGGCCATGGAGACCTTTACCAACTTGGGGCCCATCGTGGATATGTGTGTGGTGGACCTGGAGAGGCAGGGGCAGGGGCAGGTAAGGGCCATCTGGAGGCCTGCTTGGTCCAGTCTGCGAGGCACTTCACACCTGAGCACCCCGTTAGGGGTCCTTGGCCATCCCAGAAGTGCAAAGCTTAGGGCTGAGAAAAGGCGAAGGATTTGTCCGAGGTCCTTCCGTTGCTGCGTGGCAAGGGCATCTGCTCCAGAGCCCGAGCTCTTCCTAGTAGATGGGGTTTCAGACCTGTCTGCCTGTCCAGGAGCATGGAGAGGAGGCTTCTGCTCCATGTCTGGGGACTTGGGGACCACCTTGGCTAGTCTGCACCTCGCTCCCAGCTCGCAGCTGGGGGCCGGCTGCTGGGCTGCTGCAGTGTGACTGCTGCACTCCAGGGGGCTCCTCGGGACCCTTTCCTCTGCTTGCAGCTGGTCACTTGCTCCGGGGCTTTCAAGGAGGGGTCCTTGCGGATCATCCGGAACGGCATCGGGATCCACGAGCACGCCAGCATCGACTTGCCGGGCATCAAAGGTAGCCTCAGTGGGGGATGTGGTCCCTCAGCTTCCTTCCGTGTTGTGGAGGCTGGAAGGGCACAGATGGGGAGTGAGAGGTGACGACAGAGGGGTGGCAGGACCCAGATACGTTTTGCAGGAAAGGAGAAAATTTAAGAATCCTCTTTATCAAAATGGGCATGGAGTGGAGCAGCTGAGGAGGAATAAGTGACAAGTTAAATTTTAAGTTGTAGCTGGGCATGGCAGCACATGCCTATAATCCCAGCTCTTGGGAGGCTGGGACAGGAGGATCACCATGCCTTTGAGGCCAGCTTGGGCTACATGTGAGTTCAAAGCTAGCCTGGACTACACAGCGAGACCCTGTCTCAAAAATTTTTTTTAATGTTGTTTATATAAGTGCATTGATAGGATCCTTAAAGCAAGAGGGACTATGGCTATCACAGAGAGGTAGATTATAAATGTAACTTAAAGCAAAAATGTCAGAGCAGCTCTAAATTCCAGAAGAATTGTAATTCAAAACAGATTAGAAAAGCCCTGTGTGGTGGCACACATGTGTAATCCCAGCGTTCTGGGAGGCTGAGGCAGGAGGGTTGCAAGCTTGAGTCCAGCCTGGGAAATTTAGGGATTTAGCAAGATCTTCTCTCAAAAGTTAAAAAATTAAAAATAAAAGGTTTGGCCTGGGGATTTAGCTCAGTGGTTTCGCCGCCTGCCTCACAAGCGCAAGGTTCCGAGTTCGACTCCCGGTGCCAAAAAAAAATAAAAGGCTGGAGATGTAGCTCAGAGAAAGCTTACAAAGTGACACTCACAAAATTGCCATCAAACATGTCTGTCGCGAGTGCCTGTACATGGGCTAAACTCACCGCTCTGAGCAGAAATGATCAGTTAGAATCATGAAGCAAAACCAAGCCAGAGTGGCACACCGGAGGCGTACATCTTCCAGAAGTAAGGCTGGGAAGAGATGAGTCAGGAAACAGGCGCGAGATGGGAACGGGAGAGATCGAATGATCCCGACACCCATGATAACCAGCTGCGGTACTGGCCAGCAGCTGAGCAAGGCAGCGGGCGGTGGCGGAAGGTGGCAGGGTCAGTAAACAGGAAGTGCAGGGAGGCAGAGAGGCTGTTAGGGAGACCAGAGGTCAGACACTGAGGGATGTGCAACACCCGCACAAGGGTTAAGCGCGGAGGGTCAGCTGCAAAAGGCACGTCCAGGTCTACAGATGAGTGTTAAAATTGCTCTCTCTTCCTTTTGTTCTGTTTACTACACCTTGACAGAAACAGTTGTAGGTTTTTTTCCTTGACTTGGACAATTCCAAGTGGAAAAATCAAGAAGCTTCACTGGCAAGGAAAACTTGAACTGAGAGATGGGAGGGTCGTGCCTTTGCGCCTCAGCCACTCTTGCTTGCCTAACACAAGCCAGGTGTGGGGTTTCATCCCTGCCCTGTGAAAGGAGGCACACCCCTACAGTCCCAGCTACGCAGAGGCTGAGGCAGGAGGGTTGCTTGAGCCTAGGAGTTCAGGGCTAGCCTGGGCAACATAGTGAGGCCCTGCCTCAAAAAAAGCTTTTTAAATTTAAGAAAAAAATTTTTAACAGCCGGGGATGTGGTGCTGTACCTGTCTGGCAAGCTCAAAGTCCTGAGTTCTATCCCTAGTACCAAAAAAAAAAAAACCTAAGAACTTTATCTTCTAGGTTTTTGAGATGGTCTTGCTGTGTAGCTCAGGCTGTCCTTGAATCCATGATCCTCCTGCCTCGGCCTCCTCAGTGCTGGGATTACAGCCTTATGCCACCATGCCCATTTCTGCATTTGCTTGTAAGACAGTGCTTATTCTGCTTCCTTAAAAAATCAAAAGGATAAACAAGAAACTCTCACTGGTTGCTACCCCGAGAGATGAGTTGGAAAATGTGTGATGCCGGGGTCAACATGGTTTTTAAATCGCACACTTGTCCAGAGTCTTGAAGTCAGGAAAGCGTGAAGGGACTTGAGCTGGGGACTTTGAGCAGCGTGTGGAGCCCTTTGCTGGAGCCACCCTTGCCTCTGACCTTTGCCCTTGCTCTAGGCCTGTGGCCGCTGCGATCCGACCCCAGCCGTGAGACTGATGACACCCTGGTGCTGTCTTTCGTGGGCCAGACCAGGTAGGGGCCTCGTGCACTGCTCCAGTGCGGGTGAGGGCTGCGTGGGGTGCGCTGCTCCCGGGCTGAGCCGGGCATCCTGCTCAGGGTTCTCATGCTGAACGGAGAGGAGGTGGAGGAGACCGAGCTGGTGGGCTTCGTGGACGACCAGCAGACATTCTTCTGTGGCAACGTGGCGCACCAGCAGCTCATCCAGGTGATGCGGGGAGGGGCTCTCCCCTGGCCGAGGTGGCTGAGTCCACCTAGGGGCACCGTCGGGGGCACTGAGCTCAACACAGGCAGGCTTTAGGGCTCTGAAAATGAGGTAGAAATTGTAGGGAAATTACCTGTTTATTTTCTGAGAAGTAACTCTTGACTTTGGACTTGCTCCTTGTTGGTTTTGCTTTTCCTTTGTAAATGTTTGAATATTGCATTTATTTACATTTTCTTTCAATACACATACCAATATGTTGGCTGGCTGTGGTGGCACAGGCCTCTAATCCAGCACTCAGGAGGCTGAGGCAGGAGGATCTCCATGAGTTGGAGGTCAGCCTGGGCTACACAATTCAAGCCCAGCCTGAACTATGTAGTGAGACCCTACCTCAAAAAACAATTTGGGGGGGAGGTTTAGCACTAATTATATCCTCTGAGACTCAGAGCTTTTACCTCTATTGTAACACTGCTACACATGTATTTGAAAAATTTGGAAAATACCAAAAAGCACAAAGAACATAAAAAATAATCAGGCTTAATGCTGCCACTGGTATGACTTTGGCAGCTTTGCCCACGTAAAAGTACAAGCAGAGCCCTTAGGCCAGGCCGCTCGGGTCCCAGCCTGAAATCTCCGCCATGTGAGCAGAGCCGCTGGCCCGCTGTGGGAGGTCTGGTGTCGGGTGCCCCACCGTCGCCTGCTGCCCCTGCCTTGCAGCTGTTCTGCTCGGGCCGGGCCATCCTTGCCCGTGGTGGGGAGGGCACTCATGCTTGGGTGTGGACCAGCTGTCCTGTCCTGACCCCGGCCTCTCCACAGCCTGGCAGGGGTGGTAGGCTGCAGCCGGAAGTCAGCTGCTGTTGGACTAGGGACCCATGGGGCACCTGGGTGTGGTCTGCGGCCCAGCTGGCTCCCTGTGTCTTGGGAGCTCTCCTCCCTGCGACATACAGGGCAGTGCTGCCGGATCGGAGCGGAAAGCAACATCGCCCTGCTTTTTATTCCTGCAGTGGCAAAGAATCGCTGAAGCCTTTGGTGGGGGCAGGCTCAGGCAGGGTGAAGAGCTTGGGTATTTTTGAGGTCTGATTTGGGCTTGAGACAAACAGGCTGGTGGTTGGTGCAGTTCCGGAGACCTCCCCAGGGTGCAGCCAGCGCCACCCTGGGGAGCCTGGCAGGGTCATGGGCACGAGAGCAGCAAGCAACCCAGGTATCTGAGCTGCTTCCTCACAGATGATGTCGCCCACTCTGCACCCTGCATTCACCCAGCAGGGGTTGGGATACTTGGGGGAATTGTGTCTGTGTCAGACGTGCGCTTGTCCTTGTCACTGTCCGCTGAGCCACACAGTGTGACACCTGCTCACCTGCTTCACCGGGTGGGAGCTGTGGGCGTCTAGAGGTAGTGGTCTGAAGGAGGATGGGTACACCTACCCCGCTGTCTGGAGTCTGGGGGCTGGGACTGCACTGGCTGCTGAGTGATGACTGCAGGTAGCGGCAAGGACAGAGCTGCTCAGGCTCCGCTGGGCCTCGAGGCACCTTCTGCTTGCAGCGAGGTCCCTGCAGGTGCTGGAGTCCGCTGCCTCTGCCCTTAGATCACGTCTGCATCTGTGCGCTTGGTCTCCCAAGAGCCCAAGGCACTAGTCAGTGAGTGGAAGGAGCCGCAGGGCAAGAACATCAGCGTGGCCTCCTGCAGCAGCAGCCAGGTGGTGGTTGCCGTGGGCAGGGCGCTGTATTACCTGCAGATCCACCCGCGGGAGCTGCGGCAGATCAGGTTGGTGTCCGATGCCGCCTCCTCGCCGTGCCCAGGGCCGCCTTGACTCGTGGCTTCCTCCTGCTGCCATGTTCCTCTCTGCTCAGCCAAACCGAGATGGAACACGAAGTGGCCTGCTTGGACATCACCCCGCTGGGGGACAGCAGTGGGCTGTCCCCGCTGTGCGCCATCGGCCTGTGGACCGACATCTCCGCCCGGATCTTGCAGCTCCCATCCTTCGAACTTCTGCACAAGGAGATGCTGGGTGGAGGTGTGTGTCCTGGGCTCGGGGGTCCGCAGAGGGTGGCACGGACACTCACCAGGCCTCTTCTCGCAGAGATCATTCCACGCTCCATCCTGATGACCACTTTTGAGAGCAGCCACTATCTCCTCTGTGCCTTGGGTGATGGGGCCCTGTTCTACTTCGGGCTCAACATCGAGACGGGTGAGGCCATGGGCGGGGCCGCTGTGCCCTGGGACCGCCGGTTCTGTTCTCTCTCCTCTTCCTCTTTGCTGATGCCATTCCTCCTGTAGGCTTGTTGAGCGACCGGAAGAAGGTGACCCTGGGCACCCAGCCCACAGTGTTGAGGACTTTCCGATCTCTGTCCACCACCAACGTGTTCGCGTGCTCCGACCGCCCGACTGTCATCTATAGCAGCAACCACAAGCTGGTGTTCTCCAACGTCAACCTCAAGGAGGTGAACTACATGTGTCCGCTCAACTCCGACGGCTACCCCGACAGGTGAGCCTGTGAGCCTCGGGAGCCCCTGCAAAGCAGTCGCGCTGTTTCCCTCAGACCAGACCCTCCCTGTGCCCAGGTCAGTGAGCAGCTGCAGTGGGGGCCCAGGGCAGAGGTGCTGTTAGAGATGCCGACAGTTTGTTCGTAGCAGTGCTCGGAATCAAACCCAGGCCCTTGTTTGTGTTTGTTAAAGACGTGCACTTTTCATGGCTGGGGCGTAGTTCAGGTGGAACACTTGCCTAGTATTGGGTTCCATCCCCAGCACTAAGAAATAGAATTCTGATCCGGCCGGTCTGAGGTGGGCTCCAGAGTCTGTATTTTCAGGGAATTCTCAGGTGATTCCAGGGGTCATTCAGCTTCTGGATCTCCAGACCGAGACTGAGGGATCACAGCGTCTCCCCTGGGGCAGGGTGCCCAGGGGCCAGCCAGCACCCCCCGGATGGACTGACAGACTGACTGACTCGTGAGGAGATGCGTTCCCTCTGGGCTGGACCTGTGGCCCATCCTGGTGACACAGTAGCTGGAGCAGTGCTGGCCCATCCAGAGCAGGGAGACCTTGTTCTGGAGGGTGGGTGTGAGCTGTAAAGCTGTCAAGCCCTGTGAGGCCTGGCTGGACCAAACATAGGGTCGGAAAAGTGGTTCTTAGGTGTTGAGGGTCGCGCATGACCAGGGGCAAGCTGTGCGCTGTTGTCTTGCTTCCTCCCCGTGGGCTGGCCGTGGACTCCTGTCCTGCTCAGCCTCAGCCAGACCCTTCTTTCCAGCCTGGCACTGGCCAACAACAGCACCCTCACCATCGGCACCATCGATGAGATCCAGAAGCTGCACATCCGCACGGTTCCCCTCTATGAGTCTCCCAGGTGAGGGTGGGGCTGGGCGGCTCGGGGCACACCGGGCGCCTCTGGCCTCTGAGTGCACCGAGCTCTGCTGTCCTGCAGGAAGATCTGCTACCAGGAAGTGTCCCAGTGCTTTGGGGTCCTGTCCAGCCGCATCGAGGTCCAGGACACGAGTGGTGGCACCACGGCACTGAGGCCCAGTGCCAGCACCCAGGTACGGGTGGGCAGCCTGCTGGCCTTTGTGGGGCAGCTTTCTGCCTGGGCCCTGTGGTGCGAGCAGTCTCGTGCCCCGTGGGCGTGTGTGACTGAGGGCGGTCCCATCCCCGGAGCCTGGCCTTCAGCTGTCTCCGGTAGAGTGAGGATTGAAATGGGACGGCCAGGAGCCGCCCAGGGCCCGAGTCCTGGAGACCAGAGCGGTTGTTTCCCTCCATGTGTTCTCTGCTCTTGCTCCTGCATGTCTGGCAGAGGCTCCTCCTCCCTTTGAGGGTGGAAGAGTCTGTCACTTGGTTAGGTCCCCCGAGTTCCCCTCTGGCCTTGCTGGGTTGGCTTGTGGCGTTGCCTCTGCTGACCCTTAGTTTTTGGACGCGTGTGTTGGTTCTGTGTGCAGCCAGCTCCTCCTCCTGGGTGCCTGTGTCCGCTCTGTGTCCGCCTGCAGCCCTCGGGCCCCGCTGCTCTAGCAGCAGTGGGCATCGGCCTCGCTCGGGCTGCCTGTGTCCTCATGCCGCTCTGACCTCTGCCTGCAGGCCCTGTCCAGCAGCGTGAGCTCCAGCAAGCTCTTCTCCAGCAGCACCGCCCCGCACGAGACCTCCTTTGGGGAGGAGGTGGAGGTGCACAACCTGCTCATCATCGACCAGCACACCTTCGAAGGTGCAGGCGCGCTTGCTGTCCTCCTCAGCTGGTCTGCCTGAGTGCCGGGCGGGTGGGCAGGTGGGGTGCGGGACCCGGGCCGTGGGCAGGTGAGATGCCATCAGCCAGTCCCCTCCTGCTAGTGCTCCATGCCCACCAGTTCCTGCAGAACGAGTACGCCCTCAGCCTAGTGTCCTGCAAGCTAGGCAAGGACCCCAACACATACTTCATCGTGGGCACGGCCATGGTGTACCCCGAGGAGGCAGAGCCCAAGCAGGGCCGCATCGTGGTCTTCCAGTACTCGGATGGTGAGTCGGTGCTGTGTTATAGTCCTCTTGGCCGCTGCTGCGGGAGGCAAGGCACAGTGAGATCCCGCTTGGCTTCTCCCTGTCTCCTCTCGGAGGGCAGAGGAGCGTGAGGTGAGCAGCCGGTGAGGGGTACAGGGTCAGAGCAGGGTGCTCTTGGCCCTCAGCCTCGCACTCTGCGTGTGCCGAGTGTTTGTTCCTCCGCATCCTCGCCCGAGCTTCTGGGTGTTTCTGAGGTTTCTGGCTTGTTATCAGCCAGAGCGCTCACAGGTGGGGTCAGGGTGGGCCTTGGTCCCCCGTGTGGAACCTGCAGGTTTGGGTTCAGATGAGGACATGCTGGGCCCCACCCGTGCAGTCGCTGCTGCTGCACAGTGCTCTGAGGCCTTGCTGTGAGGGGGCAGCGCTCATACATGCTGACTCCGCCTGCTGCTCCCCGCTGCTGGCATTGCCACTGAGCTACAGCCCCAGCCTTTTTTTATTTTGCATTTTTACGTGGGGGCTCACACTTGTCATCTTCCTGCCTCAGCCTCCCAGAGTGCTGGGAGGATGGGTGAGCCCGAGGAGGGGTTTTAAAGGCAGGAAGTAGAGGCAAAGGGCCAACCAGAGGACTCTTGATTAGAGATGGAGTGGGTTCAGCAGCAGGATTCAAGGACGTCTTTCTCCCAGGAAAGCTACAGACCTTGGCTGAAAAGGAGGTGAAGGGAGCCGTGTACTCCATGGTGGAGTTCAACGGGAAGCTGCTCGCCAGCATCAACAGCACGGTGAGCCACAGCGCCTGAGTCCTGGGCTGTGCGGGGGCAGGAATAGCGGTGTGAAGGGCGGGCTGAAGCCCAGGCAGGTGAGAGGTGTGGTCCTGGGACCCCGAGTCCTGCACCTAGGTGCCGGCTCAGATGCCGGGTGCCGTGTGGAAGCCAGGGCAGCGCCTGTGCACCAGCGGCATCCGCTCTGCGGCCATGCCACCTCTTCCTGCAGCGGATGAGCTCTTCCAGCTTCATCGGAGTCTCACTGGAGAACGTTACATACAGCGGTACCTCGGTTCACGAATGCTTTTGTTTGTGAACAGTGTGGTTCGCAAACAGAAGTGCTTGGCAAAATTTTGTTTTTGTTTGCAAACTGCATTGGGTGACAGAACATGACTGCGGCCATCTTTCCCACACAAACACAAAAGTGGTCGTCTTTTCCAGAATCGTGGAACAAATTAAGTTCATGAGCCAAGGTATCACCTTATATTTAAGATGCATAACTGAAGGTTTTGATACATTTGTTTGTGTTGTTGAGACAGGGTCTCACTATGTAGCCCAGGCTTGCCTCAAACTCATGATAATCCTCCTGTCTCAGCCTCCTGAGTGCTGGGATTACAAGCATGCACCACCTCATGTGGCTGATAAAAATGTAAAAAATGAGTTTCATGGTCAGCTGGATTTGGAAAATGTGGCCGTGGCTCTCCTCTTCCAGCAGTGCCACAGGCCGTGGTAGCTCACTGGGGTGGGAAGACAGGAAATGGTGCCTGATGACTTCCTTTGGAAGCCCCCAGGGATCTGCTCACTGAGAAGGTGGCAAGTGAAGCCTTGCTGCATTCATTCCAGGGCTGTTCGGTAGTGGGACTTAGTAGTAAATGTAAAAAAGGACAAGGAGGCGTGGTGTGGGTGACCTCGGAACTCCAAAGGGCGCCAGTGGACGCCAGGTGAACGTGAGCTGTGTGCAGGGGCACAGAGGTCATCGCTGGTCCACAGAAATGCACGGGAAGCCGGCGTGTGCTGCATGCACGCCTGTCCCAGCTGCTCAGGTTGAGGCGGGAGGGTCAGGAGCCAACTTAGACTGTCTCAAAACACATGCGGGTGTGATTTTAACTTTGCTGGTAGTTACATTAATGTAAGAAATAGGTTCGGTTCTTCTTAGTAGTATAGATTATGTAACCCAACACCACTGCCATACTTCAAAGCGTCATGAGTGTGAAGGCTTCATGAGAGCTCACACTTCTCAGACCAGGACTCCAGCACTGAGCCTGGGTGCCCCTCAGCCAGGAATGGGTGGCGGCCCTCGAGGGCGTGGCCTTGGCTCTGACAGTTGGGGGGCTCTTGCGCTGGGCTGCAGTGGGGCTGTGGTAACAGTCACAGGGACTCGCAGAGGGCATAGCTGTGGAGCAGCAGCCTCGGACACCCTGAGAAACAGCATGCTCTGCTCTGCTCTGCTCTGCTCTGCTCTGTCCGAGAGCTCCAGGTACAGTCCCCTGGCCCTGGGCTGTGGTGGCTGTCTCTGCCTGTCCTCATTGGTCACAGGACAGCTGCCTTCTCTGGGAGACGTGGTGTCACTACTTCCCGAAGGAAGCATGGGGTAGTGCAGGAGGGGACAGCAGTGTCTCACATTTAGTGGAGTGTCAGGGGCCGACCTTTGACCAGTTCTTTGGATCCTTTTAGTCGTTGGCAGCCTTTCTGTTGGACCTTTCCATTCTGTTTTCTCCACTCCTTGGTTGAATATTAAAATGTTCCAGGAATGGAGAGTTTTGGTTTTTTGTTTTTTTGAGACAGGATCTCACTGTGCAGTTCAGGCTGGCCTTGAACTCACTATGTAACCCAGACTGGTCTTGAACTTCAGGGGATCCTCCTGCCTCAGCCTCCTGAGCGCTGGGATTATAGGCATGTGTCACCAGGGATGTAGTTTTGAGAAGGGTTCAGAGAAGGTGGTTGTTGGGAGGTGATCTTTGTGCTTTCTGATCAGAACACTGGAGGGGGCTCCTGTCTTGTGGACCATTTCTGTACCTCAGTGAGCCTGACCCATCTTGTCCTGCACTCGCTCCCATCACTGCCCTCTGCGTGCAGGCACATCTTTCATGTAAACAGGAGCTTTGTATCCCAGCTGGCTGCTTGTTCTACTGAAATGAAAGCATCCCCCACCCACCGAGACCACCCCCTGCACACCGCCTTCCGTGGAGCGGGTGCAGTCCCACCCAGGCCTTGCCCTGGCTGAGCCCCGTGCCTCCCCAGGTGCGGCTGTACGAGTGGACCACGGAGAAGGAGCTGCGAACCGAGTGCAACCACTACAACAACATCATGGCGCTCTACCTGAAGACCAAGGGCGACTTCATCCTGGTGGGCGACCTCATGCGCTCCGTGCTGCTGCTCGCCTACAAGCCCATGGAGGGCAACTTTGAGGAGGTAGTGGCCTGGGGCCCTGAGGCCTTGCTGAGCCCCAGCCCGTGAGGCTTTGGTGATGGGGTCCGATCAGGTGGGGGGTTCCCCAGCAATGTACGTTCAGTCCCCACCCCGAACCGGGCAGGGCCCGCTTGGCTAGAGATGGAGATGGCTGTCTCGGCCGTTGTGAAACCCAGGGAGGACCCCCGGGCCCAGAACCGACCTGCTAGCTGCTGATGGAGTGTTCTTGTTGCACCTTGTGTGTTTTAAGATTGCCCGGGACTTTAATCCCAACTGGATGAGTGCAGTGGAGATCTTGGATGATGACAACTTCCTGGGAGCTGAAAATGCCTTTAACCTGTTTGTGTGTCAGAAGGACAGGTGAGCGATCCAGTCTGGGGGCCCAAGGGTGTCGGGTGCTCGATCGGGCTCAGGTGGAACTTCCTGAGGGGACCAGAGGCCGCAGGACAACTGAGGTGGGCTCCTGGACCCCCGGCACACTGGCCACCGTGCAGGCCAGGTCAGGCCTCTGGGACAGCAGTCTGGGCGGTGACTTCTCCTCTGCCTTTCAGTGCTGCCACCACCGATGAGGAGCGGCAGCACCTGCAGGAGGTGGGGCTCTTCCACCTGGGCGAGTTCGTCAATGTCTTCTGCCACGGCTCCCTGGTCATGCAGAATCTGGGCGAGACCTCCACCCCCACGCAGGGCTCTGTGCTCTTTGGCACGGTCAATGGCATGATTGGTGAGCACACAGCTTCCCGAGGCTGCCCCCAGGGGGGCAAGGGGAGGAGCAGGTGTCTGCCTGGCTCTGGAGCTCGGGCGGTTCTCACTGTCCCTCCCTCTCCAGGCCTGGTGACCTCCCTGTCAGAGAGCTGGTATAACCTCCTGTTGGACATGCAGAATCGCCTCAATAAAGTCATCAAAAGTGTGGGCAAGATTGAGCACTCCTTATATCCTTCCAGAGCCGTGTACCAGGCCCTGAGTGCTGCACTACCCTGGCCACATCCTGGCTTTCCCTTGTCCCCGTTTCTGTCCTTGAACCTTGTGTGTGGAAAATGCCAAGCACACACAGCAGGAGGACGGCACTCCCTGCGACTTGCCTCCACTGCATCTGGGCTGGGTGGGTCTGCAGTTCTGCCCCGGCCTTCCAGGCTGCGTGGCAGATGGACCAGGGAGCAGGGCCCCCCCCCCCCGGGCACAGCCGTGTCTGGGCCTAGAAAGTTTAGCATGGAGAGCAAGAAGCGGGGACTCCAAAAGCCCCAGGGGCAGCCTGCGGGGCGTGCGGGCAGCTTGCTCAGGTGACAGGAGCCCTCCTTGGTGGGCGTGGGTATGTTGAGGAGCCTCAGTTTGCTCATCCAGGGAGCACTGGACTGGACTCAGGCGAGTGCTTCTTTCCGGGCATGTACTTCAGATTCGCCTGGAGCACTTTTTAAAACCATCCAAGCCAGGCATGGTGGTGCACGCCTGCCATCCCAGCACTCTTGAAGGCCAGGGCAGTAGGATGGCAAGTTTGAGCCCAGCTTGGGCAGCATAGTGACTTAGTGAGACCTTGTCTCAAAAGATAAAAAGTTTAGGGCCTGGGATTTAGCTCAGTGGTTTCGTTGCCTATTGTGCAAGCGCAGGGACCTGAGTTTGATCCCCGGTACCAAAAAAAAAGATAAAAAGTTCTTGGGGTGTAGCTCGGTGTGAAGGCCCCAGTCTTGATCCCTAGCAACACAAATAGCAGAAACAGAACCACCTGTATGTGTCCAGGCTGCAGGCTAACAGGGTCTGAGCTGTAGTCCTAAGTGTCATTTTGAGGCTCCCTGCAGTTGAGAACCATCGGATTAGGCAGTGATGTTTGCATTTCCCCTTTCAGTCCCAAAGCGTCCAGAGAGTAGTGTGAGTTGCAGTGAAACTGCTGTCCTGTCCTGACCCTGGTGGTCCCCGGAGGCCATGGGGAGGCTGCGCTTACTCAGAGGCGCATGCTCCTTAACTCGCGTCTACCTGGAGGTCCTTCCACACCGAGCGCAAGACAGAGCAGGCCACGGGCTTCATCGACGGTGACCTGATTGAGAGTTTCCTGGACATCAGCCGCCCCAAGATGCAGGAGGTGGTGGCCAACCTGCAGGTGAGCTGGGCCAGGGCCCTGCGGGACCCTGGGTTCCTCCTGGTGGGAGGGGAGTGGCCCTCCTGTGCTGCCACCTCTGCCATTTGGCCCTGCTGCTCTCGAACTGAAGGCAGCTGGGCTCACCCGGGACCCCAGGGGCAGGAAGTTGCTGTAGATCTGGAGTTTGGGGTGTCGCTCCCTGGGGCCAGCTTTGCCCCACAGGCCTCGATGACCACAGCATTCCCGTGGCTGGTGTGGAGGCTGCTCCCGCTTGGCCCTCACAGCCCTCCTGGTCACCTTGCAGTATGATGACGGCAGTGGGATGAAGCGCGAAGCCACAGCGGATGACCTGATCAAGGTGGTAGAGGAGCTGACCCGGATCCATTAGCCCAGCGGGCCCTTCCGGCCTCCCCACAGGCTCCGCCTCCGCCTCCACCCGCCCTTCCTCTCCAGGAGTCCTGGCCTCCAGCCAGCTACCAGAGGCCACTGAGTGGCAGCAGGGCTTATGGGACTAAGCCCGTTCAGGAGATGAGGGGCCGCCGCTTAAGGTCCCCCTGGATTTTTACTGGTTGTACATGAGTCCCTCTCACCTTGGACCGCCCTCCTCGGGGAGGGCTTTTGCAGCTCTGCTGCTGACAGGAAGCTGTGTGTGTGTGTGCGTGTGTGTGCGTGTGTCCCAGTGCCACCCTCATGCTTCGTCCTCTGCTCTTCTGATGTGGGTGGTGGGTGTGGGGGGCTGCGGGTGCGGGGATGAGGGCAAGGGGCTGCTCGTCCTGGGCGGGAGCTGCCCTTGGCTTTCTCCTCCAGCCTCAGGGTTGGGGGCTGCCTGAGAGGCGGTGGGGACCCCGGCCCCAGCCCTTCTGGGTGGGAGGCTCCCTTCTGCAGCAAGGAGGCGGGCTGTGTGTTGGTTGGTAGTCTCAGAATCTTACCAAATAAAGTAGAACGTGAGAAGCCCCTGGCGTCTGCCCCGCCCGGCCGTCGGGCGCCCGCGTGTGCCTGCTGCTTGCTGTCCCGCACCACGCTCCTTGCTTCTGAACACGAAGTGGCCTCTGGGCCTTTCCCTTGGTACAGGGCTGTTTCCAGACTCCAGGGGTGAGGGGCATCAGGCTTTGAAGCCTCAGCGCTCCCTGTGGTCGTCTGATTCCTGCGACCTTGGGTTCTGCTTCCTCTGCTGGGCCTTCCTGGCCATGGCAGCACCGGGTCTGGTGTGCCCTGGCTTCCTGTTGCCACACACCTGTTCGCGCTGTGCCTCTGGTCTAATGATGCAAACGTGGTGTGTGAGTCCGGCAGGCAGTGCCTGTTGCGTCACCTTCCAGCTGAGCCAGAGCGGTCCCAAGTCCACAGTGTCCTGAGGGGAGGAAGTGCTCCGTCCCAGCAGCGCATCCGGATGACCCTAGACATTGCAGCCCCTTGAATGGTGTCAGGAGATGGGTTTCAAGTTCAAGCTTAGAAGGGGAGTGGCGAGGAATCACCCCGTTTGGGGTCTTCCTGAGCGAGCGCACATTTCCTGTTTGCCAGCCCTTCCTTCTGCGGCTCTTCTGGGGTGTGGGGGGCTGAGGGATTCAGAGGGAAGCTAACCAGCAAGTCAAGCCACATTCGCCCTGAGACGCAGTGGTGGGACTTGAACTCAAAGCTGGGGCTGGATTGTGGGAAGGGCCTGCCCCATGCCAGGCCCAGAGCTAAGGCTGGCAACCACAGTCAGACCGTGATGATTTCTACATTGGAGTCCTGAGCGCCAGGCTGACCGAGGTGCCCACCCACGTTAAAACTGGTGGGCTGAGCTCCTTGGGGGCCTAGACTGGATTTGTCTTCTGAATCCAGTCATCCTGTGGAAACACTGCTGCCACATGGCCACACCCCCTCAGCAGGGAAGCCTCAGGGTGAAAGGCCAGCAGGAGGCCCTGCTGTGAGTTGTCAGAGGAGGAACCCTCAGGGCCTCTGCACGCCACCCACGGAGGGCCCGAGGGCGTCCACAGCCAACCGCTCGGATCTGAACTCGGGCAAGGGTCCCTTTGGTACCCGAGGAGCCGCAGCCTGAGGAGGGGAAAGGACATGAGCTCCTGTGCAGGGCTGTGCCCAGCCAGTCCGTGAGAGTGAGCAGCGAGTCAGGCCCCAGGGCCAGGTCGAGAAGCCTCAGGCAGCAGGGTTGGAGGGGCCAGGGTGTTAGGGACAAGGCCAGTCCCTGTCACCAGAAGGAAGGGAGCAGTGAGCGCCTGGGGGAGAAGGGGTCTTTAGGCTGCTCACTGGGCCAGGAGTTAGGACAGCCGGTGTGCACCTGTGTGTGCCTGCAGGGCGGAGAAGGAAGCCCGGCAGGAGAAGGGCACCTGGTGACTGGGACTGTTGGTGGCAGTGGAGGGCAACCACAACCTTGGAGCCAGAGGCAAAGCTGTCCCAGGAGTCTGGCAGATGGACCAGGTGCAACAGGGCCTACACGAACGTGGAGAAGTAGCCGCTTGCCTAGCAGCAGGTGCTCTGTCCGTCCCACCAACAGAAAATGACAACACCTGTGGTGTGACCACCGCACGCTCAGCCTTGTGGGCTGTGGCATCATGGCCTCATGACAGCCAGGTCCCAGGGGCCATGCGGGCAGGTGTGGTGTCCAGGAAGGAGAGCAGCATCGGCACTGCTGCCAACATCAAGGACCTCAGTGGGCAGCTGGACCAAGGGAATGGGGCCTGTTTGGGTGGGAAGCAGACACTTGAGACAAACATCGACTGTTCTTCAGAGCCCAACTGCACAGCTGTTTGACAGAGCCCTAGCTGGGGCTACACAGAAGCTTGGCTGACTGGGTCGGGGTGGCCAGGGCAGAGTCCTCCTTTCTTTCTGTTTCCCAGCCGCCTTTGACCACCTCTGTCTGCCTCTCTCCCTCCGTCCCTCAGAGTCTGCACCGGCGGGGCGTCCGGGGAGTCTTCCAGTTCTGATCCTGCGGCTCCATCGCCCCCTCGTCCCCCGCCCCAGTCAGGCACCTGGGTCTTTCCCGCTGGTGCCAGGTAGCCCATGGGGTCAGGCCGCGTAGTGTCCCCTGGCCAGGAAGCAGCGGCTCAGCCATGCGTGCACCAGGGTTGGGGCGACCCTGGGTCGGACTGCTCGGGTTCACCTTCCTTCTCCTGACCAACCGAGGGGCCGAGGGGCCGGCCCTGCCCCTGTCCCGAGGCTGCTCCTTACCAGCGCTGCTCGGCAGCTGCCCTCTACCCTCCGCCCTCTGCAGGAATCCACTTCATGAGGCCCGGGTGGCCGGCTGGGTGTGCAGGCGAAACCCCGCCCTGGGGTCCCGATCTTTGCCCCCTCCCGCTGGCCGCGCCTCCCAGCACGGCGGGCTGCCCGGCCTTTGTGTCTGGCGGAGACGGCAGCTGCTGCACGGGAGGAGGCACGGGCTGTGCAGTGGACCCAGGCCATGGGGGCTGGGCTCCTGCTCCGGGCCGCCTGTGCTGCACTCCTGCTCCTGCCTCCCAGGGTGCCAGGCCGAGGCCCCTCGGAGAGGACGCAGCCCCGGCCCTTTGCAGCCGAGAGGTAGGGGCCGCGGGGCTGGGGCGGCCCGGGGCGGAGGACAGGAGACCTGGCAGGCTGGGGGTGCCTGCACCCCAAGTCCGTGCCCTCCAGGGTCCCAACAAGGTGGAGCGCACACAGTGCTCACGGTGCGGGCCGGGACGCAGGGACCATGGCGGTGTCCTGGCGTGTGGCCACGCCCTGGGAGCCTCCCACAGCTGCTGCCACCTGCCCCAGCCTGCAGGTTCCCTGGGCCCCTGGCTGGCACCTGCCACTTCATTGGCCTGGCCGCCCCTGCAGCCTGGTGTGGGGAGCAGGAGCACTGGCCCTGGGGTGGGCGGGGGACAGTGTTGCCAGCAGCCTCCTCCCTGGCAGCTCCAGAGGGGGCCTTGGGCCAGGGACCCCACTCCGTGCTCGCCATCCCCTGTGCAGGACACATCACATGCGACACACATCACTGTCAGCCCGGTCCGCCCCTGTCCCCAGTGCCAGGCACACAAGGCGGGTGCTCTGAAAAGTGCCCGTTGGCACAGTGGCAGCTTCCTCGGCCTCTGAACATAGTGGAGCCCATGGCTGGACAGCTCCTGCCTGCTGCTGTGTGATGTTGGGCTCCCGGGCCTGGTCCATCTCTGTGACCTCCTGACACCCTGGCCACCTGTTCCTCTCGGCAGGGAGGGCACCCAGGAGCCCCCAGTGCTGTCTGTCTCCGCAGGCGCCGCCTGGGCCCCCACGTCTGCCTCTCGAGCTTCGGAAGTGGCTGCTGCCCTGGCTGGATGCCCTCCGTAGGCAGTGGGCACTGCACCCTGCGTAAGTCCTGTCCACACACTGGCCCGACCCAGTGCGGGGCCGACAGTCCAGAGCCAGCCTCTCACCCGGGTCTCTCCTTCAGCCCTCTGCTCCTTCGGCTGTGGGAGTGGCATCTGCGTCGCACCCAACGTCTGCTCCTGCAAGGATGGAGAGCAAGGGGCCACCTGCCCAGGTAACGGAGCAGTGGCTGAAGAGAAAGCTGAGTTAGCCCGGGAAGGCGGGCGGGTGGCCGGCACCTCACGCCCACTGTGCGGACTGGAGGTCGGGGCCCTGTCTTGCCCCCGAGGGCGGGACCAGGAGGGGGCAGAACTGGGCTGGCCTCAGGCCCCTCCCAGCATATCTCGGGACACTCCTCGGGCAGGGGCTGGGCCCTGCCAGGGCTCACGGGTGCCACGCCTGCCTAGACGCCCACAGCCCCTGCGGGGAGTACGGCTGTGACCTGGCCTGCAACCACGGTGGGTGTCGGGAGGTGGCCCGAGTGTGCCCCGTGGGCTTCTCGATGACGGAGACCGCCGTGGGCGTCCGGTGCACAGGTGGGAGCGGGGCCCAGGAGGGTGGGCGGGGCCCCTCGAGTAGGCAAAGCATGTTATAGAGGCAGCCACAGCAACCAATTTCTTTCTTTCTTTCTTTTTTTTTATTGGTACATTTTAGGTATACAATAGAATATTTATATTTTAGGTACACAATAGAATGACATTCATCATTGGAAATTTGCACCTTTCCATAATCTCTCTTGGTTCTTATTTTTCCCCCTCCCCTGCCCTCCCTTCACCCCCTCCACCCCTCCCTATTTACAAAGACTTTGTTTCCATTTTCCATTTTCTCATATTAATTCCCTTCCCTTCTTTCCTTTCCCCTGCCCCTCCCACTTCTCCAATTTTTTGAGTGTTTTCAGAGCAGTGAACCCTTTCTTGGAGTTTCTTTTTTTTTCTGAGCTGCATGGAGGTCTTTTTCATTTTTCAGTTTTCATTTTGAGACAGAGTCTTGGAAATTCCCGGGCTTGGCCTCTCAACTTGCAAGTCTTCTGTCTCAGCCTCCCGAGGAGCTGGGCACCACTGCGCCTGGTCTCTTTGGAGTTTTGACTTTGTAAACATAATGTTTTTCCTCTGAACAGAAAATGTAAATTGGGATCATAATCTTGGCAAGGTGGCGAACACCTGTAATCCCAGCACTCAGGAGGCTGAGGCAGGAGGACTGCAAGTTTGAGCCCAGCCTGGGCAATTTAGCAAGACTTTCCTGGTGCCCACTCTCTCTTTCTGGGGTACGGGTGTGGGTCCTAGCCACGCTCAGAGCTGCTGTTCGAAGGTTTCCTCTTCCCAGACATCGATGAGTGTCTGAGCTCCTCCTGCGAGGGCCGCTGCGTGAACACGGAAGGCGGGTTTGTGTGTGAGTGTGGGCCGGGGATGCAGCTGGCTGCCGACCGCCACAGCTGCCAAGGTGAGCAGGCGGAGTGGGGAGGGCAGCCCTGGGGCCGCCTTGTGTGTCCCCCGAGGAGGTGCTGGGCCAGCCCAAGTTACAGATGGGGAAACCGAGGCTGGCCAGGCAGTCAGAAGTGGAGTCAGGGTTTGAAAGGCACTAGGGCGGAAGCAGTGGACCAAGGGTGAGGCCAGCACCTGCACGTGCACTGGGGAGAGAGTTCAGTTAGTCAGTGGAGGTGAGGCAGGGAGGGAGCCGCAGCAGGCCGTGCCTGGGGGCCTTGGCTAGGAGTCTCTTGGTCAGGTGACCGACTGCACGAGGGTCTGGCCAGCCCCAGGGCTCAGAGGGGTGGGCCCGGGATGCCAGACTTGTCCTGACCCGGCAGACATGGACGAGTGCCTGCAGACGCCCTGCCAGCAGAGATGCAGGAACAGTGTGGGCAGCTACAAGTGCTCCTGTCGGGCCGGCTTCCACCTCCACGGCAACCGGCACTCCTGCGTCGGTGAGCGGGCGGGTGGCTCTCCCGGATGCAGGGAGCTCTCGGGTCCCTGAAGCCCACTCGCTGGGCCTGCTCGCCGGGCCTGCTCAATGGGCCTGGCGGCTCCTGGGGAAGGCAGCCCGAGTCCCAGCCTTTCCAGCAGAGCCAGGGTCTGTGCAGGAGACCCAGAGCAGGCAGCGAGTTCTGAGGAAGAAGACGTGGACACAGCTGCCCGGGCAAGGCTGCGGGGTAGAGCTTCCCGGCACTGTCACTGGCCCGGGCAGCTGCATGGCAGGGCTGGGCTCAGCACAACTGCCTGGGCTGGGAGGGAGGAAGGGGCGCCCCAGCAGTGCCCGGCAGCCAGGCCCTCCTGCAGATGTGAACGAGTGTCAGAGGCCACCGGAGAGGCGCGTCTGTCACCACGCCTGCCACAACACGGTGGGCAGCTTCCTGTGCACCTGCAGACCCGGCTTCCGGCTGCGAGCTGACCACAAGTCCTGCGAGGGTGAGGCCAGGCCAGACCCGCCCAGTCACAGCCCACCTTTCCCCGCCCCTGAGCAGTAGCCACGCCCTCCAAGCCTGACCCTGCCTTCTTGGCCCCAGGCCCCGCCCTAGCAGCCGCAGGCCCCACCTTCCTACCCTTTTCTTCAGTTCATCGCGTGCATTTCCCACTTTTTTTTTGGGTACCGGGGATCAGACTCGGGTCCTTGCGCTTGCAAGGCAGGCAGCGGAGCCCCTGAGCTGAATCCCCAGCCCGCATTTCCCACTTTTGGCTTCCCCCTTGCACTTCTTTATCCATTCCTCTTCCCCTTCCTTGTCACGGTTCTCTTTGCTTTCACCGCTCCCGGCTTCCTGGCCTGCGCTGTGGGTCTGCGGCCCTTGGCAGTGGTGCCCGCGGGAGGCGGCTCTGTCCTGTCGCTTGTGCTGGGCCACCCCCATCCTGCCCGGGGACGCTGCAGCTGGGACGCAGGGGTGCAGCTGGGTCCCTGGGGGCCTAGGCCTAGGGCTAGGGTTAGTGAGAGTTGGGCCTAGGGCTAGGCTGTGCCCGTGGGAGCGAAGCAGGGGAATCCCGTGCAGCCGCCCCTGTGCGGCCCTGTGTTCCTTCAGTCTTCCGTGTGAGTGTCGGCCGTGGCGCAGCCCCGTGGCTCCCCTTATCCCCAGTGAGCCAGCACTGGAGGAGGGCAGAGCCCAGGACCCAGCCCCGCCTCCGCCCCTGAGTCCCTCTCTGGAAGACCCTGTGGTTCTCTTGCAGCTCTCCCCAAGGCACTGTCAGGGCCCTCGGCCATCCTGCAGCCCAGGCCCCCCGGAATGGCCCTTCTGCTTCCGGAGGCTGGCCGGCCGGGCCTGTCCCCAGGACACAGCCCCCCTCCTGGTGCCCCGGGCCCCCTGGCCGTGGTCAGGGCCACCCGCCCTCCAGCCCCTGCGTGGCTGCCGTCCACCCCGATGGCCACCCCAGTGCCTGCTGCCACCCTGCTGGGGACCCTCGGGCCCCCCTTCCTCCTCCACGGGGGGGCGCTGGCCACCCCTTCCTCCCCCCCTGGCCCCAAGGACCGGAGCCTGCCACCAGGACCCTCTCCCTGCTGGCACCTAGGAGTCACGTATGCCTCAGGGAGCCGCTGGGCCAAGCCGGGGTGCAGGCAGTGCTGGTGTGAGGTGGGTGTTCAGACCCCGCAGCCCGCTCCGTGTCTGACCTGGAGGTGGCTGCAGCACCTGCTTTGCTTCCAGGACGGGGAGGTGACCTGTGGGGAGGTGAGGTGCGAGGCCACGTGCTCCCACCCGGCACCCCCGGAGGAGGGGAGGTGCTGTCCCTCGTGCACAGGTGAGGGCCGGCCAGGGCACGTGTGCACGTGCACGTGCGTGTGTGTGCATGTTTGTGTGTGTGTGTGTGTGCGTGCACGTGTGGCAGTCCTCTGTCCTCCCAGTACCCTCACCCCAGGGCGGGTCCGGTGTCCGCACCTTCACACCGCCTGGACGGCAGCCCCACTGCTGGGCTGCACCCGGGACACTGGCCCAGCAGTGGGGCTGCTCTGGGGCATGCTGTTTTGAGCACTTGTCTACGCTGTCATTCCACGAGTGTGCCTAAATCCACGCTGCAGCCCCCAGGCTCTACCTGAAGTCGGCCTCTAGCTTTTGGCTTGCCCCCTGTTGCCAGTATTAGAAGGGACCTGAGTTTCACCAGGGCACCCAGCCCTGCTCTGTGCTGCCTTCTGAGGCCCGTGTGATGGGGGCCTGCAGTAGGGACCCGGCCGACAGGGCAGAGGCCCATGAGGGCCCGGAGCTCCTGGGGGACAGCAGCAGTGACGGCATCCACCGGGCCAGCCCTGGCTCATCCCCAGCACTGCGGAAACAAAACAACACAAGCCCAAAAAGCTCTTGCCATGTTTAACCCAGAAAGGCTTTTACTGATTTTCCCAACAAGAAGTGTGTGTTTTTACTGCATCCCCGCTGGTACTGAGCCCTGACAGAGGGTCCGTACCGGGTACTGGACACTGCTGGGTGCACGGTGACGTTTACCTTTCACGATGAAATGCAGAGCCGCGGCGGGGCTCAGCGACATGAGCAGGGCCGTCCTGCTGCCCTTCCTGCTGGGTGCCATGGAGCAGCTGTGCTCTGCAGACCCAGCGCCCAAGGCCACAGGTGCCTGGGCCCTTGCAGACGTCTCGGGTCACCCTGGGTCCCAGGCCGTGTGGCTCAGGTGTCCTGCTGGGCGTCAGGCGGAGTGAGAAGGTTCCAGGTGCCCACGCCGGGGGAGCCCTCCGGTACCCTGAGTGGCCGCGTCCCTCGCTGTGCTTCACAGGCTGCTTCCACAGTGGCGCTGTGCGGGCTGAAGGGGCCGTGTTCTCTCCGCCTGGCAAGAACTGCACTGTCTGCGCCTGCGTGGTAAGAGTCAGGTCGCCGTCTGGGCCTTGTGGTGTTCTCCTGGCCTTCCGGTCTGGCCTTTGGGGCGAGGAGGGGAGCCCAGGCCTCAGAGGGAGCTGGTGGAGCAGGGAAGGTCTTGGGCTGTGGGTTTGGGTTGGAAGCTGTGGAATGGAAAGCGGGGGCGAGTAAAGCTGGTCACTGGGCTGCCCGTGTGGACACTGTTGGCAAGGGGAGGCTCAGGGGCCTGCAACCTCCCGGGCTGCTCTCTCCAGGCTAAAGATTTGCCCCACAATAAGAGTAGCTGTGTTCGGGAGGTAGAAGGCTCATTACCACACCCAGCTTGCTGAGAAGTTCTTTATTTTTATTTTTTGCACTTCTGAGGATTGAAAACCCGGGGCCTCTGCACAGAACTACACCGCAGACCGTTTTTATTTTTTATTTTGGACAAGGTCTTGCTCAGTGGCTAAGTTTCCCAGGCTGGGCTTGAACGCCATCCTCCTGTCTCAGCCTCCCGAGTAACTGGGGTTGCAGATGTGCGCCATCTTGCTCAGCTCAGTGTTTTGCTTTAGGTAGGGGCGAACCCCCAAGGGTGGTTAGTAAGCACCCACTGCGTGCCAGTATTGTGACTCTGCGCCCCTGCAGGCCAGGCATGGGGCTTGGCCTGCTATCTGTCTCCACCCCAAGGTCCCACCGGCTTCAGGGCCAGCCTTCCTGTCCCTGCTACTGCAGGGATTGGGCTGAGGTCTGTCAGAGTCCCGAACCCAGCTCTGTCTGCCCCTCACTGCTCCCGCTCTGCCCACCTTTAAAAGTGGCTCCTGGCCTGGCTTTCACGGTGGAGCCTGTGTCCACATAGCCCAGGCTGCCCTTGAATTCATGTCAACCCACCTGCCTCAGCCTTCCGGATGCTCAGGTCACAGGCGTGAACTACAAAGCCTGGCTTAACTTCACGTTTTAAAAATTTGTCTTTTAACTTCCTGCTTTGCCCTGTAAGAGCCCAGGTTAGGGCTCAGATGTGTCCACAGGGAGTGGCCGGTCCCGCCTTCCCGTCATGAATGGTGGGAGTGGCTCCACTCTCTGGTGTCAGGGAAGGGTCCTCTGACATTCCAGCATGAGCCTCAGTGGCAGAGGTCATGCGCGGTGGCCCCCTGAGGTCTCCTGTGGCTTCCCTTGGGCGCTGGGGACAGCGGCCAGGCCTGGCCCCGCCCCACCCCGTTGCGCTCTGTGCAGGCGGGGAATGTGTCCTGCATCTACCCTGAGTGTCCTCCTGGCCCCTGCGAGGTGGCCTCGCCCTCCGACTGCTGCACCTGTGTCCCAGGTGAGTGGCCCTGGGATCTGAGCCTTTTGTGCTTCCCCGGGAGGCTGGGCGGGGCTGGCTTCTGCCTCAGGCACTCTGGTCAGGCCCCCAGTGAGTGCAGGGTCCACTGCTGTGTGTGCCCGCTGCTTGGCCCTCGAGGTAGGCGGGAGGGGCTGAGCCAAGAAGGCAGGGGCCCCTGGACCCACTGACAGCTAGGGCCTGAGGTGACTGCACCACTGCCTTGGATGTCCCCAACACCCTTCGCCCCGTGGGTGGGGCACCCCGAGTCCTTATACCACCTCTATCTCGTTCCCTCGTTTGGAGGAGGAAACTGAGGCTCAGAGAGGTTGTGTTATTGCTCAGGGATACACAGCCAGTTAGCAGTGGAGCAGAGTGATTTCAAAGCTGGTGTTCTTTTTTGGGTACTGGGGATTGAACTCAGGACCTTGTGTTTGCCAGGCAGGCACTGTACTGCTGCGCTACATCCCTGGTCCATGGTGTTCTGCTAAAATATTATTTCCCTAACTTTTAAATGTTATATTATTATTGTTGTTGCTGTTGTTATTTTGTGGTACCAGGGATTGGATCTAGAGCCTTTGAACTGAGCTGCATCCCCAGCCCTTTTTATTTTTTACTTTTTGACAGGCTTTGGCTAGGTCACTAAGTTGCCCAGGCTGGGCTCAAACTCTCGAGCCTCCTGCCTCAGCCTCCTAGAGTGATGGTATCAAGGCCTGTGTCACCAGGCCTGGCCTATTATGCTGGGTTTGTTTGGGGTTTTTTTGGTACTGGAGATGGAACTCGGTCCTTGCGCTTGCATGACAGGCGGCAAAACCACTGAGCTACATCCCCGGCCCCTGTTATGCTGATTTAATTAAGTTCCTTTGAGTGGCCAGTAAGAGTCCTCTGGGGTAGGAGATGTTGTCAAGCCAACTGCACAGCGGGACAGAACTCTGTCTCGCCACAGTCAGTGACTGTGCGACTGGGTTTGACCTTGTCTCTCTCCCTGCAGTGAGGTGCTTCTTCCATGGCCACTGGTACACGGAGGGGGCTGTGTTCAGTGGGGCGGGTGATGACTGCACCACCTGCGTCTGCCAGGTAGGGGCAGGGTGGCAGGGAAGGGGGCCCAGGCCCGGCTGTGATGGGGCCCAGGCCCAGCTGTGACAGGGCCCACTGGGGCCAGGACTCACGCAGGCCACCTGGCATGGTGTCTGGATGCTGCCGTCCGGCAAGGTGGCTGGCTGGTCACCAGCTTGGGCCTCCTGTGCCCTGGGTGACAGGGCTGTCACCTGGGGGGGTCCTGGGGGACTGAGCAGGAGAGAGGAGGTGCGGTGGGGTCGCGGGGTGAGGTCTGAGACACTGGCATCAGGGGCCGAGCTTGCAGGGCACAGAGGGCCGTGGGCTTCACACAGGGAGGGGACGGGCAGGGCCACCACGGGGGGCAGGAAGAGCGGTCCAGAGTCAGGGCCAGGGCTGAGCGGGGCCATGGAAGGGCTCAGCACCCTGTCCCTGGAGAGGCCGCTCGAGGGCGAGGGAGGCGGCAGGCTCACCTCGAGCCCCTGCCTTCCAGCACGGGGAGGTGACATGCTCCTTCACGCCGTGTCCCGAGCTGGACTGTCCCCGCCAGGAGTGGCGGCTGGGGCCCGGCCAGTGCTGCTTCGCCTGCCGAGAGCCCACGGCCCGCTCAGGTGAGGCCGCCAGGACCGTGGGTGCCCAAGTGTGGGCAGGGGTGTCTGTCTGGGACCCCTACCCACTGTCTCCCTGCCTGCCTGGCCAGGCTGCTCCCTGGATGACAATGGGGCCGAGTTTCCGGTGGGACAGATCTGGTCGCCCGGCGACCCCTGTGAGTTGTGCATCTGCCAGGTGAATGACAGCCTGCTCGCCTTCAGCTGCTTCCCGCTGCCCTGCCTGCGTCCCCTTCCCCATCAGCCGATGCCCTGCTGGGCTTGCAGAGCCTCGTGTGGCCCTGGGGTCCTCCTGGGCTTCCTCCGGGGCTGAGGCGGGTGGGACCTGGGGTAGGAGGAGATGCTGCACCCGAGTGGGTCGGCTGCAATGCCAGCCCAGCCGCTCACCTCACTGTGGGTTTCGGCTTCCTTTCCGCTTTCTCTTTCAAGATGAGGTCCTGCTGCAGCGGTGCAGTGGGCGCCCCTGGGAGCCCCTGTCAGATCTGCAGGACCCCAAGATTCCGTGCACACCAGTGTGTGAGAAGCTCTGCCTGCCCGTTTTTGTTTTTTGTGGTTCTAGGGTTCAAGCCCAGGGCCTTGCACATGCTAGGCGAGTGCTCTACCACTGAGCTATACCCCAGCCACTTAAAAATTTTTATTTTGAGATAGACAGGGTCTGGCTCAGTTGCCCAGCCTGGCCTTGAACCTGCAGTCTTCCTGCCTCCAGCCCTTAACAAGCTTGAGTGTGCTCTGTGAGAGTTAGATGGGGAGGAGAGCCGCCCACCCAGTCCGCTTCTCTCCTCTGTCAGTGATTTGGCACCCGCTTCACCGGAGAGAAGAAAAGGGCATGGACATTTAGATTCTTTAAAAAGAGCAACAGGAGAGAAAGAATGGGGATGGGAGGAAGGAAGAAGCGGGGAGGAGAGGATGAGAGAAAGGAGTCTGGCCTGGCAGTGCGGCCTCCTGATGCAGACAGTTCTGCTGGGATCGCTTCCTATAGGGACAGGACTTCACTGTCCTCCCTAGGTTTGGGGCAGACTGAGGTCCAGGGAACTCGGAGGCAGGGCTGTGGCTGGGCTGACAGGGTGGCCTTGGCCGCCATTGCAGAGGGACGGGAAACCAGGCGGCCCAGTGTCCCCTGCTGGGCTGTCCCGACCCTTTGGGAAGCTTGTGCCACCTTTCCAGGCAGCTGACTCTGCAGGCCCTGCTGCCCCAGCCCAGTGTGGCACTGCAGGCCATGCTGTGTGCACTGCCCTCCTCTGGCTGAAGTCCCCCTTCCTGCAGGCAGACGGCTCGGTGAGCTGCAGGAGGACAGACTGCGTGGACTCCTGTCCCCACCCCATCCGGATCCCAGGGCAGTGCTGCCCGGACTGCTCAGCAGGTGATGCCCCCACCCCAGCAGATTCTCAGGGTTCTGGGTCCCGGGCACCCCACCCATCCAAGCCTTACCTCCTGTCAGACCCCAGAGACCTGGGTCACCCCACTTCGCAGAAGAGGAAACCAGGGGCCAGGAAGTAAAGCAGTTAGCCCCCGGAGCCCTGTCTTGGCTTCCCTGTGTGGTGGGATGCGGGGGGCACAACCCACCGGGAACTGTACTTGAGCAGTTAGGACCTCGTGCGTGTTTGGCAAGTGCTCTGCCCCGAGCCACAGGCCAGCCCTTCTGGAAAATTTCATTTTGAGTAGGGTCTTGCTGGGTCTCCCAGGCTGGGCCCCAACCTCCCGTCCTCCTGCCTCAGCCTCGTGTGCCCCGTGCCCAGCTGAGCCTGTGGTTTTTAATAGTCATTTTTATCTTTTCCACTCTCTCAACATGAACAGATGGTTGTAGAAAATTGAGAAAATACAGAAAGCAAAATAAGTAAATAAAAGAGGCCCTCCAGCACAGTTAACTCCGTGGCTAGGTCTTTCTGGTGTCTTTATGACACACTTAACGCTCACTAGATGTCTCTTAGATGGGTTTTGTTCCTGCGTCACCCACTTTTCTGCTCGCCAGTGTGCAATGCCTGGCATCATGGTGGCTTCTGGGGTCAAAGTGGCGTCTTAGCTTGAGCCCGGGGGTACCAGGAGCCAGAGGGGCAGTGTAAGGGGAGTGGGTGAGTGGAGAACTTGTGTTTCCTGGCCCCACTGCACCTGAGACCCTGGGGGTAGACACTGTGGTCCCCAGCAAATCCAGTGCTGGGCAGCATGGCCTGACTCTTGTACCCAGATAAGCTCTGAGCTCTGCTCCACGCCCGCCCCAGCCTGCTCACCACGTGTCCCCTCCACAGGCTGCACCTACACCGGCCAGGTCTTCTACAACAACGAGACCTTCCCTTCGACACTCGACCCGTGCCTCAGCTGCATCTGCTTGGTACGCACCTCCCTGCTCTGGAAGCCCAGCAGCTCCTGGAGCCAGAGGCTGAGCCCAGCCCCGTTACCTGCCCTGCTGGTCCCTGCAGGGTCCTGGGAAGTGCACCCCTCGGGGTGCCAGGGAGAATCTTTGCCAGTGTCCACATGGCTGGGTTCACAGGGACAGTCCAGGGAGGGCGCCGGTGGTGAGGGCTGTGGGCCAGGCTCCTGCTGAGGGCGCCAGCTCCTTTTCCCAGCCCCAGGGGAACCAGCACGTGTGTCCTTTGGACATTCTGCGGGTGCCCCCAGGCGTCCTGTTCCTCAGACAGCACCGGGCACATGGGCAGCGTCACCTGCCCATGCCCCCACGGCTGGTCAGGCGTAGGGCTGAGGCTGAACCATGGAGTCTGCTCAGAGCCCCCGAGCGTGGGTGGCCGGGCGCAGCAGGTCTGGGGCAGAGGGGAAAGTCCTGCCACTCCTCCGCACAGCTCACTGTGGGTGGGCAGAAGCAGACAAGGCCTTCAAAGACTGCAAAACACAGGGCCAACAAGCGCTCCAGCTGTGTGGTCGGCTTGTCCTCTGGTTGTGCCGTGCTGGCTGGACCCCAGGCCCTACCCTGTCCCGGCCGCCTGCTCCCAGTCCCAGCACTCACCATTCCCTGCGGTCTGTGGGCGTTTGGTCAGCAGGCCCCCGCTGACAGCAGAGCCGTGGACACCGCCAGGCCTCGCACTTTCGAGGCTGTGTCCTAGCAGGGTGGAGGGAAGGCCGCTCCTGCCCGAGGTCTTCCCGACACGGCTGCCGAGCGCCTGTGCCCACGTCTCTTGTCCACAGCTGGGTTCGGTGGCCTGCTCGCCCGTGGACTGCCCCATCACCTGCACCTACCCCTTCCACCCTGACGGCGAGTGCTGCCCCGTGTGCCTCGGTGAGTGGGGACCCAGCACAGCCCGGGCTCCCATGGGGCTGGGCCTTCACGCCGTGTCCTGTGCCCCCAGACTGCAACTACGAGGGCAGGAAGGTGGCCAACGGCCAGGTGTTCACGCTGGAGGACGAGCCCTGCACGCGCTGCACGTGCCAGGTGAGCTGCACCCCTAGCATCGAGGGCAGGGGACGCCTCTCCTTGGCCCTCGGCCTCCTCACACACCCTCTGCTCCCGTAGCTGGGAGAGGTGAGCTGTGAGAGGGCCCCCTGCCCTCCGGCCTGCGCCCAGCCCACCCTGCCCACTCCTGCTGGGCACTGCTGCGCCTCTGCCTCCTGCCCAGGTAAGTGCCAAGGCCTGGCTGTCGCCCGCTGCCTCCCCCCTGGGTTTTCCTCCCAAAGCAGAACTAGCAGAGGGCTGCTGGGGAGAAGCCCCAGCCCAGAGAGGGGGTGTGACTTGCTGGGTTTACCCGGCAGGCTGGGGGCTGATGCACACCGGTCATCCCAGCACTTGGGTGGGCTGAGACAGGAGGGCTGCACGTTCAAGCCCAGCCTGGGCAACTCAGCAAGACTGGTTTCTAAATAAAAAATAAAGGACTGGGGTGTAGCTAAGTGCAAAGGCCCAGGGCTTAATCCCCAGTGCTGTGGTGGGGTCTCACGCGCGCGCGCGCGCACACACACACACACACACACACACACACACACACTGGGGCCTCGAGGCTGATGGAGCGGGAGAGTCCTAGGGTGTCCATGTGAGTGGCATCTCCCAGTCTCCCACCATGCATCCTGGCAGGGGCCCTAACGGAGGAGGATGAGCCGGTGATGGAGATGCCTCATGCATCCCCCAAGGCATGTCAGAATTTCGGCTTTCCCTGCACGGGGTCCGTGTGTACCTCAGATGTGGCTGCTTTTCATATAGGGGACAATGTCACTCTCAGCCTGCTAGATGTCAGATACACAAGCTCTGTTCCCAAAGCTGAGGGATGAATTCCAAGGAAAAACGGAGGTTAAGAGTAGGAAAAATTGAGCCCGGGAGGTAGTTCAGTGGCACTGCACCTGCCTCGCAAGTACAAGGTTGTGAGTTCAATCCCCAGTACCAGAAAAAAAGATTACAAATGTAGCCGCTTAGGTAATCTTGATCCAATGGGGAAACAGGTTACGTGACAAGTGTACATGGAAAGAAGACCTTTTTAGGAGGGGATGGGCCGGGAGGTCCTGGTCACCCCTGGGTGACTGATGTCTGTCTAGACTTTATTGGACCAGGTGGTACCAGTTATAGTGCAATCTCAAGTTATTGCTTACCCCTTGGGGAGGAACGTAGGCCTGGTCATCCCATCTTTATCCTGAGGCCTGGCCTTCAAGCGACCGCCTCCAGCCACCGCTGTAATGTGTGCTCAGCTGCACTGACTCCCTAGAGGGCCCAGCCCTGTCTGACTGCCTACACTGTTGTTTCTACCTAACTTAGCTGTCTGTCAGACTTCGAACGGGTTTAGACCCCTAGGAGGATGGCGCTCTCACTGACTGGGCCTGAATTTCCTCCTGGCCTGAGGTGGCCCAGCCTGACTCCTGGAGGGCAGCTCCTGAGCTCTGTGTCCTGCAGCCCCCAGCCTGCCTGCCCCTGCTGGGATGGGCGTGGCCACCACCGCAAGCCCCTTTGCAGGCAGCGATTCCGCCGGCTCCCTCCACTCACTGACGGCCAAGGGCCAGGCTTCACCCAGACACAGTCTCCGCGTGGCTCGGCGCCATGGGAGTTCAGAGGACGCCAGCTGCTGTTGCCAGAACGCAGGGCTCCGGCTATGCCTGCCGCGCCTCTTCGCAGCCAGCCAGCCCTTAAGACCCAGCTTTGTACTGAGGCGGCCGGGCGTTGCTCCTCTTGCTGATTGAGAGTCATGTGGCAGCTCCCGAGATGTAACTCGGACCACGCACACGAGTAAGCGCGCCTCCCGGCGGCCGTTAGCTGGTCGCGGAGCTGAGCCGCGCCCTCGGCCGACTTTCACAGCCGCCCGGTTTTCCTCCCGAGGGCCGAGTGCCGGCGTGCGCCCGCAGCGTAGCTCTCCCAGGACTCTCCCTGTCTTTGGCTTCTTCTTTTTCCGGTTTGTTTTTTCCCCCTGAAGGTGTGCCGGGCTTTAAAAACAAAACAAAACAGCCACGATTTTTTCCGTGTTGGGATGAACCCAGGTCCTGGCATGCTCGGCGAGCGCTCTGCCGCCGAGCCACCACTGAGGCCCAAGTGGCAGCTTTTACGTAGATTTTAGCCAATACCCTGGCCTCAGAGGACAGTGGAGCCGGCGGGTGGAGCTCCATGGTGCACTTGTCACCGGCAGTGCATCGCCCTGTCGCACCGTCAGGGCCCGCGGTCTGAGCTGGCGCTGAGCTCGAGGCCTTTCCCGCCGTCCCAGGTCCATGAGGAAACGGAGGAGCGGGGGCTCCGTGCCCTGCGCCAGCCTGCACGGAACTTGGCGAGAGCCGCCGGGTCCGGGCTCCTCTCAGTCTCTGTCTGGAGCAGCAGCCGCGTGGTCCCCTCAAGCGCCCCCTGGCCGCCCCAGAGCCGCCCTGAGCAGAAACCCCGTGTCTGCCCCCGTCCTTCGCAGGGTCCCCGAGTCTGCTGGACGAGAAGCCGGGGATGTCCTCTGCTGGAGCCGCCCGCAGCCCCCATGGACACACGGAGGCCCCTGGCACCTGCAGCTCCTGCCCGGGGCGGCCCCCAGCAGCCCGGCCGAGGCCTGTACTGCCGCTGCGCCAGCTGCTCTTCGGGGCCAACGCCTCTCGCTTGCTCCCCGAGCGCACAGGTCGGCAGGAAGCCTGGGCCTCGCCGCAGTGGGAAGCAGGGGGCCCTTTCCCAGGGGCGCCTGGCTCTTCCCCAGCGCCTCCAGCCTCCTCTCTGCCTCCGGCCCCTCCAGGGCATCCCCGTCCTGCCTCGGGGCCCACGCTCCTGGCCGAGGCTTTGCCGTCCTTGGTGACGGTCCCCAGCCCGGCTAGGACTCCCGCCACCGCCCCTGGGCTCTCGGAGGCCACCCCACCGCCCAGCTCCCAGCAGCCCTCCACGGGGACCCCCGGAAGGAAGAGTCCCCCGTCTGAGGCGCCCCTGGCCTGAGGGACTGGGGGTGAGGCCGCTGAGGGACGCAGGCCAAGTCCAGGCACAACAGCAGGGCCGGCCGCCGGGCTGTGGTGGGCTGGCTCCCAGCTGTCCCATGAGAGGGAGGGGTCTGCGCTGCCTGCCCAGGCCTCCCCGGGCCACAGGGAGGCCACGCCGATGGCTTCCGAGGGGCCGGGGCTGCCCACCGCAGTGCCCTGAATAAATGGCTTGTTTCGCCAGTCTGCCGGCTGCTTCAGTTGCCCTCTGGGGCCCTGTCTTGCTCTCCATGTCCTGGACATTAACAGCCTTGGCAGCGGTCAGGGGCTGTGTGGGAAGGCCGTGCTGAGCGCCCTTCGGGGTGGTGGGGCTCAGGGCTGGGCTGAGGCCTGGCTCAGCCCCTCCGCCGGGCAGGGCAGTGGCGCTCCTGACCTTGTGCTGCCGTCAGTGGCCCAGCCTTCAGGGTCACAGAGGCCCTGGCACGCGCTCGGGTGCCCCGTGCAGCAGCTGAGCGACCTGATGACCTTTCCCCCGGTGTGGACCTGGGCCGGGTCCTGGGCTGATGTTCACCTCCGGGGTGGATCCGCCCCAGACATCGGGTCCCGGCCTTGAGCTGGGCCACAGTGGTTCCTGGGACGCTGAGTGTGGGGCTCAGAGCCCCCTCAGACGGCAGTGTCGCCGAGTCAGACTCAGTGGGAAGGCGCTCCGCCCCGTGGCCCTGGTTCCCAGCCCCTGCCTGGCCGTCACCAGGGGTGAGGAGGGGCTATGGCTGGCCCGAGTCCTCAGCACCTGGGCCTGACATCGCAGCTCTCCTAGCCTCAGTTTCCACCCTTCAAGTTCCAAGAAGCTTATGGGAATGAGAATGGCTCTGTGGCCTCAGTTTCCCCCATCCTGGGAGCGTCCCAAAGGCGGGGTCCAGACCTGCTTCGGGTGGCCGATCGTGGAGGCTGAGACCACCGGGCCTAAAGACAAACCACAGTTTCTGATCAGGATGAACTCCTGGAGGTCACAAAACAGCTTTAAATAACTCGCTCTGGTTGTGTAGAGAGCCCCAACCCCCAGCGCCAGTATTGGGAATCAAACCCAGGGATGCCCTATGCTGAGCTACACCCCTGGCCCTTTTTCTTAATTAATTCTTTTTGAGACAGGTCTCGCTATGTAGTTCAGGCTGTCCTTGAACTTGCTATGTAGCTGAGGCTGGCCTGGAAATTGAAGCGATCTGGCGAAGCCCATCCGACCTCCAAGGCTGCTTGACAAAGTTCCAGCTGGGGAAAGAAAGGGTGGAACACATCGCACCCTCATGTTTTGGTGGGTTTTTTTGCCATAATGTTTATAATTGTTCCTCTGGCCACAGGAGTCATTGTGTTTGTGACTAACAACAAACTCTCCATGAGGCAAATTGGCAATGTTGTATTGAAATCTGATCTGGCTCAAAAGTCCCAAATTCCAGTTTCTCTTAGTTCTATTGCCACATCCACTCCTAAAGAAACCTCTCCTAAAACCCCCTCTGTTTCCCCACTACTATAACTCCCCCTCTTATTGCTGACCTTCTTATTACTAAAGGGGTCTTACGAAGAGATTGGAAGGACAGACTTTAGATGTAAGAAATAGTGGGAAGTAAGAAATAGAGAGAAAGTTAAGACAGGTAAATACACTAGGAGGCAAGTTACTCAGTTTTTCTCAAAGTACTGTAAACATCTCCTGCTCATGGACCATGAACCCAAATAACACTTAAGTAAGATGAATAGAGGTATAGGAAAATAGAGAGCTAATAGCAAACTATATTAACCATTGTGCAGTTTCTCAAGGGCCAGCTGGTGACCACAAGTTTGATATTTAATTAACTAAATCTTGCCTGTACCCCCGCTGATATAGAGATTTTGATTAAGTTACATTCTGTTCTGCTTAGGTGTGGGTAAATAAGGGGACAATTGTAATTTTTAAAATATATTCATGATGTTCAATGAAATGAATCAGCTTAGAAAAAATATACCCTGTTTAGTAAAAATAACCTTTACCTCACTAGATGTTGCTAAGGCAACCTAAAATGTAAACATGTTCCGCCCAATGCTCCCTAGCTAGTGCTTAGAGATATAAAAATAAATCGGACCCTGAGACTTCTCAGAGGGAACCTGCACATTGCTTGCGAAGGTTCTTTTCTCATCGCCGGCCCGAGACCTCTCCCCTTCCTACCCTGCATCGACTGCAGCTGGTGTGCGGCAGGGATCCTCCCACCTCTGCCCCCTGAGTACTGGAATCACAGGCCTGTGCCACCACACATGGCCATCATTTTTTATTTTGAAATAAGGTTTTGCTAAATTGCTCAGGCCAGCCTCTAACTTTTGATCCTTCTGCCTCCACCTTCCAAGTAGTTGGGATACAGTGTGCACCACAGCACCAGCTTCGTGTCCTTATAAAGTCCATGGCGGCCCTGTCTCCGGGCCCAGTGCACAGGTTCCCTTTTGCAGCTGCACCCCTTGGACAGACCCTGGGGTTGCTGCACACCTGGCTCCAACACAGTGCTACGAAGCATACCTGCAAGTGGGTCCTGGGATCCATTCCCAGAGGTGGAGCTGCCGGGTCGAAAGGTGCAGGACTTTCCAGTGTTGGTGGCTGTCACGATGTCGTCTTCTTCAGGGGCCGGCCAGTTTGTCCTCACCCCACAGTCGTGAGGGGGATCTCGGCATGGGAAGAGAACGGAACGACTCTCCTGGCCACAGTGCTGGGAAGATGCACGCTCTGCTCCAGGCTGGATCCAGGCGGAGAGCACAGCTGAGACCTTCTTACCCCTTCCTCCCTCTCTCCCTTTCTCTCCTTCATTCCTTCCCTCCTTTCTACCTTTCAAAATTTTTCTAGTGCTGGGGATGAACCCAGGGCCTTGTGCATGTCAGGGCCAAGTGACAGCTCCAGCCCCTGTTTCCTTTTAAAAACCCGTCTCTTCAACAGGCACAGTGATGGATGCTCATAATCCCAGCACCCTGGAGGCTGAGGCAGGAGTTTGAGGACAGCCTGGCCTGCACAGTGTGTCCAAGGCCATTTTGGACTACACAGTGAGATCCTACCTCAACCCCCCCCCCCATAAACCACAAAACACAGAACTGCAGAGCTGTGGGGAGTGGGCTAGGAGTGGTAGGAGGGCCTGGGACATGGGGTGCTGACACCCACCCCAACCCTTCCCAGACTCTGTCCCCAGCAGACAACCTGAGCATCGAGAGCGGTGGCAGGGCCAGAGCGGGAGGGACAGGTAGACAGATCACCAACACAGGTCGCCGGTGGCCAAGCCATGAGAGCCGCAGTGCCTCAGCTTGCAGCAGGACTTGTCAGAGCCTTTGGCCAGGTCCCAGGCCTCCAGGCCTTGGAGAAGGGCAGGGAGTAGCACACTGGATACAGTGCTCACTGTGAAACTGTTTCTCCTGCCAGGGATTTAGCTCAGTGGCCCTGTGCCTGCCTCTCGCCTGCCTCCCAAGCACAAGGTCCTGTGTTCGATCCCTAGTACCAAAAAACAAAAAACTGTTTTTCCTGCCATATTTTACCACCAAATATCCTTTGAGAAAGGCAGTGCCCACCATAGTCCCAGGTCGGAGGGCATGTTTGGGGCCGGTACTGTGGTGGCACAAGGATTTACCAGCAGACCTCAGGCAGGATGAGAGGTAGTTCTGCTCACACTGTGAGGAGGGGCAGCAGGTGAGAGAGAGAGGGAGGGAGGGAGGGAGAGAGGGAGAGAGGGAGAGAGGGAGAGAG
>NW_004624926.1:915737-926599 GCF_000247695.1 Heterocephalus glaber
GCACCTCTGCCCTTTTGAGTTTTTGTTTTGAGATAGGGTCTTTTTTTTGGCACCGGGGATCGAACTTGGGTCCTTGCGCTTGCGGGGGGGGGGGGGTCGGCGGCAGAGCCACAGAGCTGAACCCAGGCTGAGACAGGGTCTTGCCAAATCACTGAGTAGCCCAGGCTGGGCTTGAACTTGAGAGCCTCCTGCCTCAGCCTCCTAGAGTGCTCGAATGCTAGGAGTGCACCCCAATTCCCAGCTTGCCCTGATGTTCTGACCCTGGGGATGGGAAGGGGAAATCCAGTGAAGAGAAGCAGCCTCGCAAGCATTTTGGGGGTTTGTTTTATTCTATGTGACTGGCATGGCGATGGCAGGAATCCAGGCCCCTGGTCCCGACAGTGTGGGGCCCCTGGAGAATTAACTGTACACATTTACAGCGGCCCTGAACAGGGGCCACATCTTCCTGCAAATGCCCAGGAGCCCTCAGACATGAACCCTGAGAGCCAGGCCTACCGAGATGACACAGAGCCGCCACCCCGGCCCCTGAGCAGCCCTGCTGGTCTGGAGAAGACAGAGAGACGGGAGGCTCAGCAGCAACAGCTGCACCCGGGCCGTGTCTGGGCTGCAGTCCACATCTCACGGCTGTGTCTGGATGCCCCGGGTCTGGAGTTTGTGACTGATGCCTGGTGCAGTGCTTGGCCAGAGGGCACAAGGATTAAGTAGTCTGAATAAGATAAAGGGAGGCCAGGGAGGTAGCTCAGTGGTTCTGCTGCCTGGCAAGGTGACGAGTTCGATCCCCGGTACAAAAAAAAAAGAGAAACAAAGGGCAGAAAGACGCTGTCAAGGCTCCTTGTTACTTTGCTGTTTTCTGCTGCCATGGACTGTTGCCCCCCTGTCACCCTGCCTCGGAGCCAGCCAACTATAGACTGAAACCTCTACAGCTGTGAGCTAGATAAACTTCCTCCTTTAACTGCGGGTGTCGGGTACTTTGTCTCAGTAAGGAGAGAAAAGTGACTGACACACTGTGCGTACGGCCGCCGGCAGTGACTCCTAGGCAGGCAAAGGCCAGACTGGCTCTCTGCAGCCAGCCCAGTCCTCCATGATGGTGATAGACAGACGCCCGGAACACCTGTCTTCCTGTTCTCGCAGTGTCTGGGCTGGCAGAAGCCTGGGCGAGCCACCTGCCCTTTCAAATGAGCAAGGGTGCCCCCCAGGAACATTCCTCAGTTCTCCCTCCACACAGGACTGCAGGGCAGCGACCACGCCCAAGACACGAGGGTCCAGCCCAGCCCCAGGAGGCAGCCCATGCTCCTCCCGCCTCGTGCCTCGGTCTCAGTGCCCAGGTCTCAGGGGGCAGCACGTTCGGCACCATCACAGGAGGGCAGGTGGCAGGCTCAGGTAGTAAGGACCAAGTGGGCCGTTAAAAGAGCAACTGCGCCGGTCAGGAGGCTGGTCATAGGGCTGTCAGCAGCCCACGAGAAAAGCTGCATGAAACCACGGGGTGAGTGTTTTCATTAAAATGTCACAGAAGGGAGATCTCGAGTCAGCCCCAAATTGATTAAAACACTTGGCTTCCTGCAAAACAAACGATGTAAAAGCCCAGAAGAAATGTGCAGAGGCAGAGACTCAGGAGGCACCGAGAAAACGGGTCGCTGCCACACAAGCCTCATTTACTCCTGACCCAGACTTCTCCCCGGCAAAGGAGGAGCCCGAACGTCAGCAGAGGAATGGGCAAATGCTGAGAGCAGATACACAGAGCGGAGCAAAGCTGTGCACCGCCCGGGGGTCCCCAAGTTCACCCAGAGGAGAAACGCACGAGGACAGCGACATTCTCCCCTCTTCTCAGAGGGCGCCCCTTTCTCCTTAGTGCCTGGGTCAGCACTGGGCGGAGCGCCGGGAGGGCGCCTGCGCATCCTGAGGGAGCGCTGAGAACAGCGCCACCAGGAGCCGGGAGCGGGGACTGCAGGGGCCCGGCCGGGGGTGAGAGCTCTGGAGGGCGGGGTGGGGGGAGCCGAGAGGCGCTCGGGGAAAGCGAGGCTGGGCTGCCGGAAAAGGACGATTCTGCACGAAGGGACCCGAGTCCTGACGAAAACGGCCGAGTGGGGTTCGGCGGAGCCGAGGCTGCGCTGGAAGAGCCTGGGTTGTCAGAGCAGGCAGAGGCGGCTCCGGCGGGCGGTTCGGGCACAGTGGGAGTGTTTGGGGTCTGAAGTGGCCAGCGGGACCGAGCAGAGGGTCGAGGTGGGGGTCCGAGGGACCTGCCCTGGGCGCAGAGGTCCTAGGCAGGGCGGGTTGTGGGGGCCCAGGGAGAGAGAAGAGAGAGTCAAGGAGGCGTTGAACAGCAGTGGTGACAGTGGACGTCCGCGTCTCCTTCCTGATTTTAGCGTGAAAGCTTTCAGTTTTTGTCCATTTAGTATGATGCTGGCTGTTGGTCTGTCATAGATGGCTTTTACCAGATTAAGGCAAAGACCATCTATTCCAATTTTCTGTAGGGTTTTTTTGGTTTGTTTTATCATGAATGAGTGTTGGATTTTGTCAAATGCTTTTTCTACATCTATTGAGAGGATCATGTGGTGATTGATTTGCGTGTGTTGAGCCGTCCCTGCACCCCTGGGGCGAATCCCAATTGGTCAGGGTGTGTGACCATCTTGATGATCTGCTGCATTCTGTTTGCCAGAGTCTTGTGGATTTTTGCGTCTATGTTCATTAGGGAGATTGTCCTATAATTCTCTTTTTTTGGTTGGATCCATCTCTGGTTTTGGTATCAGGGTAATGCTTGCTTCCAGGAATGAATCTAGGAGTCTTGCTTCCCTTTTAATTTCATTAAGGAGTTTGAGAAGTAGCAGCATTAGATCTTCTCTAAATTTCTTGTTGAATTCTGCAGTGAATCCATCAGAGCCTGGACATTTCTTGTTGGTAGGTGTTTAATTACATCTTCAATTTCATTGGCTGATATTGGTTTATTTAGAATTTTTATTTTAAAAACATTATTGTTATTGTTGTTGTTGTTGTTGTTGTTATTATTATTATTATTATTTTAGTTCTGGGGATTGAACTTGGGACCTTGCACTTGCGAGGCAGGCAGCCGAACCACTGAGCTAAATTCCTGGCCTTTATTTAGAATTTTTATATCTTCTTGATTCAGCTTTGGTAATTCAGATATATCCAGGAATCTGTCCATTTCTTCTGTGTTTTCCACCTTATTAGAATACAGGTTCTCGAAGCAGGTGTTGATGATCTGTATTTCTGCAGGATCTGTTGTGATTACACCTTTTTCATCCCTAATTGCATGGATTTGAGTCTTTCTTTTTTTGATAAGATTGGCTAAGGGTTTGTCAATTTTATTTAATCTTTCAAAGAACCAAATCTTCAATTCACTGAGTGTCATTTTTTTAGTCTCCATTGGATTAATTTCTGCTCTGATTTTTATAATTTCCTGCCTTATACAAGATTTGGGCTTGACTTGCTCTTTTTCTAGAAACTTGAATTTCAACATTAGGTTGTTTATTTGAGCTTGCTCTGTTTTTCTGATATGGGAATTCATTGCTATAAATTTCCTGCTCAGGACTACTTTCATTGCATCCCACGAGTTCCAGTATGTTGTATTGACATTATTATTTAATTGTAGAAACTGTCTAATTTTTTCTTTAATTTCATCTATGACCCATTGGTTGTTCAGGAGGGTGTTATTTAATTTCCATGTGTTTATGAAGTTCTTGTGGTTTCTTTTGCCATTGATTTCCAATTTCATTGCACTGTAGTCTGATAATATGCATGGGATAATTTCAGTTTCTTTGCATTTATGTAACCATGTTCTATGAGCTAGTATGTGGTCTACTTCGGAGAATGTTCCATGTGCAGGTGAGAAGAATGTGTATTCTGATGTTGTAGGGAGGAACACTCTGTACACATCTGCTAAGTCCATTTGTTCAAAAGTTTTGTTCACTTCTAATACTTCATTGCTGATTTTTTGTCCAGGAGATCTGTCTATTTGTGACAGTGAGATCCCCTATTACAACTGTATTTGGGCTTATATGATTTTTCATGCTTGTTAATATTTGTTTTATATAGTTGGATGTGCTGCTATCTGGTGGATATATATTTATGATTGTCATCTCTTCCTCTTGGATTTTTCCCTTTACAAGGATGTAGTGACCTTCTTTGTCTCTCTTAATTAGTCTTGGCTTTGAATTCACTTTGTCTACAAATAGAATAGTTACCCCTGCTTTTTTTCCGGGTTCCTGTCACATGGAATATTTTTTTCCATCTCTTGACTTTCAGTCTATGAAATTGTTTTTGAATTAAATGTGTTGCTTGTATACAGCGTATTGTTGGATTTTGCTTCTTGATCCATTCTGCCAGTCTGTTTCTTTTGATTGTTGAATTGAGACTGTTAACATTGACAGTTATAACTGATATGTATTATCTTATCCCTGTCATGTTATTTTCCTGCTGTTGGCTTCCTTCTTTCCTTTCCTGTTTAATTTCTTGCCTTACCTGGTGGATTCATTCTGTTGGGGTTCATGGAGTTGCAATTCTTGTTTTCTCTTTCTAAAATATTCTTCAGAACACTTTGGAGGGCTGATTTGGTGGTCTTGAATTTTTCAGGTGTTCTTTGTCAGGGCAGTATCTTATTTCTCTCTCAATTTTGAAAAGTAGTTTTGCAGGGTACATCAGTCTGGGTTGGAGGTTGTTTTCCTTTAGGGGTTGAAATGCTTCATCCCAAGCTCTCCTTGACTTGAAGTTGTGTTGAGAAGTTGGCTGTGATTCCTCTATAGGTGAGTTCGTTCTTTCTTTCTTTCTTTCTTTCTTTCTTTCTTTCTTTCTTTCTTTCTTTCTTTCCTCTTTTTCTTTTTTGGTGATTTGTTTCTTTTCTCTAGCATCTTTTTTCCCCTTAACGTCTTTTAATATTCTGTCCTTGTGTTGAATTTCTGGAATTTTGATTATTATATGCCTTGGGGAAGATTTTTTTTGATCATGGCTAATCCTCTGTTGGTGGCATTGTAGACTAGTGCAGCCACTGTGGAAATCAGTGTGGAGATTTCTCAAAAAAACTAAAACTAGATGTTCCATTTGACTCAGCTATTCCCCTTCTTAGTATCTTCCCTAAATAATTAAAAGAATCATACCACAGTGATATATGCACACTCATGTTTATAGTGGCACAGTTTGTAATGGCTAAATCTTGGAAACAGCCCAAATGGCCATCAACCAATGAAGAAAGAAGATTTTTTTTAATACAATGGAGTACTACTCTGCCATAAAGAAGGATGAGCTTCAGACATTTATAGCTAAATGGATGCACCTTGAGATCATACTCTTAAGTGAAATACTCTAAGTCAAATAAATTGGACACATATGTTTCTCTGGTGTGAAAAAGTGAAAGTGGAAATAAGAACTAAAATGTATAACAGATATTGGGAAATGGGAAGAAAATGTTCAAATGGGAAGGAGAACAGGGGTGGAGGGAAGGAAGGACAGGACAAGAAAAAAAGGTGAAAATAGGGTTGGAGATGTAGCTCATTGGTGCTGCACTTGCCTGGCAAGTGCAAGGTCCTGAGTTCAATTCCCAGAACTGGAAAAAAAAAAAGGGAAAATATGTACCAGACATTCCTGCCCAGTACTAGCGGGCCATGAGTGGCACATGCTTCCTTCCCTAATTTGGCTTTATTTTTTTATATTAGGAGTCAGACCAAAGCCCTGTGTGACTAACATGGGCTGTCAGATAACAGAGTTAGGCTAGCATTGCTTCTTTGCTGATGGCTGTCACTGAGACCCAAGTCCTGGCCTGTGAAGTGGCAGGGCCCTGCTGAGTTACGTGCAGCTGAGGTCAGCGTGACCCTAATTAAAACCCTTTACCCTGAATTATGGCTTCTCTGTGACCTGATGGGTTGCTTGCTATTTGCACCTGGCACCAGTACCTGTTTCTTCTATCCTAGCAAAATAAGCAGTGCCGACTCCCTGACAGCCCTGCCTGGCGCTGTTGTGCCAGGTGTCTGGCAGTGCTTCACTGGATGCCTTCAAAGCACACCCTGCTCCCTATTCCTTCCCATGGTTGTATTCAATAAACACTGGATGGACGTGGGGGCCTATGTCTTTGTTGCCTAGAGTAGCACTGATCAGTCCCAGGACCCAGCTTCTCGTTTCCTGTCTTTATTCTTTTTTTTTTTTTTTGGTACCGGGGATCGAACTCGGGTCCTCAGCTTTTGAGGCAGGTGCCAGAACCACTGAGCTAAATCCCCAGCCCGCCTGTCTTTATTCTTTATAGCCTTATGCTGTCGTGGCTCACAGGAGACCAGGACCCACCGCAGGGGTTCTGGTAATGAACCATTTCCCGTTCCTTATAAAAGTGGAAACAAAGCTTTTGTACATAGGGAGGGGAGGGGGCTTGAGGGGAGAGGAGAAGGGGAAAAAAGAGGCAGGATGTATCATGTACAGGTGCAAATTCCCTATGATAAGTGTTATTATGTATGCCTAAAATGTACCAATAAATGTTTTGCTCTAAAAAATACACAGTCTAACAAGTGAAAAGTTTGAAAGATAATTTTACCTGCATTTTAACCCTTATGAATATACACAATATGTATTAATTTTTCTTAGTAGCCTACTTCACTTTTTGTGGTTTTCCTCTTAGCCTTTGTCTTTTTAATATCCCCTTCCTAGAAATGTCTTCTGTAGAAATCCCTCTATCAACTTTCACTTCCAGTTACCCTTTTTTTTAAAAAAAATAATTTAATGGGTCTCAAAATTCTGTGACAGATTTTTGGTCAAGTTGTTTCCATTAAAGTCACTTTAAAAACTAACAACTTAAAACTGCCACACACAAAAAGAAAACAAATGGTTCACAAAACATTCTCCTTTCCTCCTGAAGGTTTTATGATGCATTGTTATCATTAACCAGTCTTTTAATATTAAAATTTAAATGGCCAATTAGGAGAAACAGTTCTAAGACTGGTCTCCCACCACTGATTAAGACCAGGGTGGCAGGTGTTAGGGGTGATGTTCATTTAGCCTTCTGAACTTTCTGGGCAGACCTGGTGACCTTGTAGCTCCAGCAGCCGTCTTGTCCACTGCTTTGATGACACCCACAGCAACTGTCTGTCTCATATCACGAACAGCGAAACGACCCAGAGGTGGATAGAGAAGCTCTTCACACACCTGGGCTTGCCTGGAACCATGCCAGCAATGGCAGCATCACCAGATTTCAAGAATTTGGGGCCATCTTCCAGCTTCTTACCAGACCGGCGATCCATCTTTTCTTTTAGCTCAGCAAACTTGCAAGTGATGTGAGCCGTGTAGCAATCCAGTACAGGAGCACAGCCAGCACTGATCTGGCCCGGATGGCTCAGCATAATCACCTGAGCAGGGAAACCAGCTGCTGCCACAGCTGGGTCATTTTTGCTGTCACCAGCAACGTTGCCACTGTGAACATCTTTGACAGACACGTTCTTGACATTGAAGCCCACAATGTCACCAGGAAGAGCTTCACTCAAAGCCTCATGGTGCATTTCAACAGACTTTACTTCAGTTGTGACATTGACTGGTGTGAAGGTGACCACCACGCCAGGTTTGAGGACACCAGTCTCCACTCGGCCCACAGGGAAGGTACCGATACCACCAATTTTGTAGACATCCTGGAGGGGCAGCTGCAAAGGCTTGTCAGTTGGGGGAGTGGGTGGCAGGATGCAATCCAAAGCTTCAAGCAGTGTGGTTCCACTGGCATTGCCATCTTTATGAGTGACCTTCCATCCCTTGAACCAAGGCACGTTAGCACTTGGCTCCAGCATGTTGTCACCATTCCAACCAGAAATTGGCACAAAAGCTACTGTGTCGGGGTTGTAGCCAATTTTCTTAATGTAGGTGCTGACTTCCTTAACAATTTACCCATATCTCTTCTGGCTGTAGGGGGGCTCAGTGGAATCCATTTTGTTAACACCAACAATGAGTTGTTTCACACCCAGCATGTAAGCCAGAAGGGCATGCTCACGGGTCTGCCCGTTCTTGGAGATACCAGCTTTGAATTCACCAACATCAGCAGCAACAATCAGGACAGCACAGTCAGCCTGAGCTGTGCCTGTAATCATGTTTTTGATAAAGTCTCTGTGTCCTGGAGCATCAGTGATAGTCACGTAATACTCGCTGGTCTCAAATGTCCACAGGGAGATGTCCATGGTGACACCACGCTCACCCTCGGCTTTCAGTTTATCCAAGACCCAGGCGTACTTGAAGGAACCCTTCCCCATCTCAGTAGCCCCTTTTTCAAACTTTTCAGTGGTTCTTCTGTTGATGCCACCACATCTGTAGATCAGATGGGCGGGAGTGGCGGACTTGCCCAAATCCATGTGTCCGATGACGGTGATATTGATAGGAGTCTTTTCCTTTCCCCTGTTGGCTTTGATTTAGTGGTGGTTTTCACTACACCTGTGCTCTCATGGCAAACCCATTGCAAAAAGCTCCAGTCACCCTTTAAAAACTTTTCACAAGTTTTTATTAGTATACCTTTATGGTGCATGATAAGTGCATTCATTGGGGGGGAATTGGTCCATATACAGATAGCATTTTGATCCTCTACACTTCCCCTCCTAATACTCTCCCTTTCTTTTGTCTAAATATTCTGCCAGATAGAGGTATACTCTCATTTGGGCTCCTTGGTGCTGGTAGACTCTGTCTGCTTAGATTCCCTTGAATAGTGGGTCTAATGCTGCTTTTGTGAGCATTATTTTTCTAGAATTTCTTTTTTCATAGGAAAATTTTACTTCTCTGTCGAAGTTTTGAGGCCAAGTTTGCCGGGTATAAAAGTCTGGGTTGAGGGCCAGGGATTTAGCTCAGTGGTTCTGCTGCCTGCCCTGCAAGTGCAAGGACCCGAGTTCGAGCCCCAGTACCAAAAAAAAAAGTCTGGGTTGGAAATTGTTTTATTTTAGGGCTTGTAAAGAGTATTGGAAGCTCTCCTGGCTTATAAGGATTATGCTGAGAAATTCACAGTTATTCTAAAGGACTCACTTTCATAGGTTATTTGCGGGGTTTTTTTAACAGTTGTAAACTGTTTTTTCTTAACAACTTTCTGTAAATTCTCTCCTTTTGTCTACTTTCTGGACTTTTGATTATGATGTATTGTGGAGAGATTCTTTTCTGATCTTAGCTATTTGAGGTTTTATGGATCTTGTACTTAAAAGCAGAATTATTTCCCTAGATTTGGACAATGTTTTGCTATAATTATAGTGCATATATATATATTTTTTCCATTAAGTTTATTGGTTCATTTTAGGTATACAATGCAGTTACATTCATCATTGGGATCGTGTACCTTTTCATGATTTATCTTGGTTCTTACTTTTTTTCCCTTTTCCCTGCCCTCTGTACACTCCCTCCACCCTTCCCTATTTCCACAGACTTTGTTTCCATGTTTTCCTTTTCTCGTATTTTTTCTTTTCCCTTCTTTCCTTCCCCCACCCCTCCCACTTCCCCTGCTCCTTTAGACCTTTTCTTCCTATTACACAATATCAATTATACATTTTTAAAATTACAATATCAAAATTTAGAGGACATTACCACAAATTTTACAGAATTTAAAAGGATATAGAAAGCATATTACAAAAACCTTTTTTGAAATAAATTTGACAACTTCTAAGAAGTACCTTGGAAGACAAATTAATGAAACTAACTGTGGAAGAAATATAAAATTTGAATAGCACCTATTAAAGAAAGTATATTCCTAGCTTGAAAACCTACCCATATGACAACAGGCTCGTATACATTTTAACTGATAAATTATATCAAACAATTAAAGCAGAAAAAAGAAGGAACACTTCTCCCCTCATTTTAGGAACTCAACATTGTGCTAATCCTAAAACTGGATAAAGATAATAGAAGAAAAACATATGAACATAGATAGAAATTTGTTTAACAAAACAAACTATTATTAGAATGATTACTCGATAATGCAAAATAGGAAGAAAAGGTCCAAAGGGGTAGGGGTAATGGGAGGGGCAGGGGAAAGGAAAGAAGGGAAGGGAAAAATGATGAGAAATGCAAAAAATGGAAAGAAAGTCTTTGTAAATAGGGAAGGGTGGAGGGCATGAAGGGAGGCCTAGGAATGGGGAAAAAAAATAAGAACCAAGATGCATCATGTAAAGGTACAATTCCCAATGAGAAATGTAATTGTGTTGTATACCTACAATGCACCAATAAAAGAATTTAATTAAAAAACCCAAAAAATAAAAAAACCCCAAACTATTAGAAGTCAGATCTGGCAGTATGTAGAAAGTGGTTTTATTATAGGGATGGCTGTGTTGGTTCAGCATTGGAAGATCCACCCCCATAAGTTATCATTTTATTTATTTATTTTTTTGTTTTTGTTTTTGGTACCAGGGATCGAACCCAGGTCCTTGAGCTTGCGCAGCAGGCGGTGAAACCACTGAGCTAAATCCCCAGCCCTAAGTTATCATTTTAACAGAGGAAAGGAAAAAGCCATATGATCCCATCAATAGTTACAGAAAAAGTACTGGACTAAATTCTACAGCTGTTCATGGTAAAAGCTATCAGGAGACTAGAAGTAGAACAGAACCTTTTCAACAGATAAGCCAGGTACTCCATACTTCCAGCAAAAATGCCTTATATGAATGGAGAAGATACAATGCTTTCTCCATAAGGCGGGGAACAAGGGCAGATAGGCCTACTCTTCATCTGTCCATTAAACTTTGAAACATAGGGCCAAACCAAAATAGTCTGGCAATAAAAAGATACAATTAGCATACAATTGGCAAGGTATAAGTAAAATCTTAATATGTAGAGGAAATGATTATCTACAGAGAAAATACTAAGAAATCTCTAGGAGCCCCTAGAACCACACATATATGGTCCACTGAGGTTTTTTTTTTTTTTTT
>NW_004624926.1:927978-951702 GCF_000247695.1 Heterocephalus glaber
TGAGTATCAAAGTGTTCCATCTCATTTCCCTTTGGGGTTGCTGTAGGTGATCTGGAAGTCTGGTTTTGAGACTTGTTTACATGTCTTCTCATTTTTGACAGGGGAGGGGGGTTTGTGGCAACCACGCAGCTCACCTCCTGTGTACTGAGGGGGCTGATACGGTGGCCCAGAAGCCTCCTCCTGGGCACTCGGAGCTAGTACATACATTTTTATACCTTTTGAATTGTCTTTTAATTTTTTTATTTATCCTTATAATTTTGAGCTTGTTATTTTTGAGTCATCTAGCACCTGTTGTATCTAGCTTACATAGTGACTTGTCATTTTTTAGGGTATTATTGAGTATGTGATCTACTACATCTACCTTTGTCTTCTTTTTTTTTTTTGGTCCTGGGGATCAAACTCAGGACCTTGTGCTTGCAAGGCAGGTGCAGTGCCACTGAGCTGCATCCCTGACCCCACTTTTTCCTCTGTTTGTAACACTGTAGCCCCATATTGGCCAAGTTAGCTACCTATTCATTCCACTAAATTTTCATACCATCTATCTCTGGTTGCTTTTTGTATACCTTCTAATTCTCCTTCACAGTGCTCATTCATGTCTTACATTTTATTCCTTAACTCAGTTTTACTGTTTGTTTCTTCTTTAAGATTACTGAACATTAAGGGCCGGGGATTTAGCTCAGTGGTTTCGCCACCTGCTGCGCAAGCGCAAGGACCCAAGTTCGATTCCCGGTACCAAAAAAAAAAAAAAAAAAAGCACAAAGATTACTGAACATTTTATTTGTAAAAATAATTTGTTTAAATCCTCTTTGAGCTTGTTAAACACTTTAGCATTTCTTTTATCTTTTCAAATATTTTGACATTTAGTTTCTGAGTCCTTTGCCTATAGCTTGCTCTTCTTCGGTGTCTGTGAAATCAGCTTGTAGGGAGTTAGGGCATTTGGAGAGCATCATGTTCCTAGGCTTTCTATGTTTTATTTATTTATTTACTTATTTATTTATCGACTTGAGACAGGGTCTCACTGTGTACTCACAGCAGTCCTCCTGCCTCAGCCTCCCAAGTGCTGAGATTGTAGGCATGTGCCACCATGCCTGGCCTCTAGTGTTCATTGGACACAGGGTTGAGGATTATTCAGAGCAGAGTATCTGTCACTATTGTGAAGATCTCTAATTAGATTCTGTCTCACTGTGATGTGTACTTGTGTTTTTCTATGTTTTTATGTTTGTATCCATCTTCAACTTTTCCAGGGTCTTCTTAGAGTCCTTCATGTTCTTTGGGCTTGATCCTCAGTACCACTCAGAGAGGAGAGAATGACCTGCACTAATGTTTGTGTTACAAAGATAAACCAACAAATAGGGTACAGTGAAAACCAACTAAAAGAAAAACAATATCACCATTAACAATACAAAATAAAACAACAATAATCACAGAGTCATGGACAAACTAGTGCCCGGTATGGAGGTGCATGCCTGTAATCTCAGCATTTGAAAGGCTGAGGCAGGAGGATAGCTATGAGTTTGAGGCCAGCTTAGGCTACATAGTGGGTTCAAGGCCAGTCCGAACTACATAGAGAGATTCTGTCTCAAAAAAAAGAGACAAATTAATTATGCACGTACCATAAGAACCAACAATAGCTACAGATATGCCATTCTTTTTTTTCTTTTTACTTTTTTTTTCAGATATGCCATTCTTGACAAGAGAAAAGATATTTGTAATGAAGATGTATACACAAAGACAAACCAAATAATGACATACACAAAATACCTACAGTAAGCAACAGGTGTATCACATTTAACAATAGAAAATAATTCAGCCATAATTGCATAGAGTCGACAAAAATGATAAAAATTTGTAAAGCTTAATAATAATAATGATGATGATAATGGAGGGGTTGGGGCAGATAGAAAATGAAAGAAGTAAAATATGAGAAACAACAAAAATGAGAAGACAGAGAGAAGAGTAAGTTTAAAAAGTCCAATTGAAGGATTAAATAGTTAATAGAATTAGGTAAAAGTAACAGAAAAAGACAAGCAAAAGAAAATGGAATTGAAAAGAATAAAAACAGGAATAAAAGATTAAAAAGAAACAAAAACAAAACATCCAACAAACAGAATAAAAGAAACAAGTCTACAAAATTTCACCATGTGTTTGGGTGAGTGGTTTCTTTCCAGGGCCGGTGGTGTTGGAATCCACCAGGCACAGGGGTGGGACAGGAAGTCGTAGTGAGGCCTATTTGTTCCCATGCCTGCTTTTTGCTATGTGAATGCTGCCCTGCCTGGCCTTTCCTGGTGGGCTTGGTCAGTCAGTGATACGTTTGCCTTAGGGCTGCATTCACCGAAGCAGCTCTCGGTGATTGTGCCCTTCTGGCTGCCCCCGAGTCACTGTCTGCCTAGCTGTATGGCCTGTGGGCTTGGGAGGTGGCTCCCCTGTTCAGAGTCCCTGTGTCTGTCCACCCCAAGATGGGCAACTGTCCAAGCCGAGCTGTACCCCTGAGCATGTGGAGAGGTGGGAAAGGAAACAGCACTGAGCTCTGTGCTAGCAGCAGGCAGGGAGGGGCCGAGCAGTTGGCTCACAGTATCAGCACTTTCAGATTCGGCCCCCTGAATAGCACATGGTCAGCCCGGCTTCTCAGCACAGAGTGTGGCACAGATGTGTCCTTCGAAAGCTTGCTGCTGTTTGAACTTCTCAGGGATCTGCACCTAGCCTGCCCCTTCCCTGCCGCTGTCTCTCGTGGCCATTTCCTTCCCACTCACTGTGGAAGCCTGACCCCAGAGGCCCTGAAGTGTATTTGTTCTGTGAATCCTGATTCCTAGGGAAGCCCAGTCCTAAACAATAAACCCCTCCCCCAAAGGGCTTCTGATTATGTTAACCCAAATATGGTGGATGGTGCCTTGGATTTCTTCTCCAACTCTGCCCTGCCATGTGGAAGGAGTCACTTTCCGAGTGAGACCCCATGCTCTATGCAGCTTACAATAACTGTGGGCTTCCTTGGGTCTAGGGCTGCTGGTCCATTGTTCTTCCTGGGGCTGCTGCCCCTGTCTATGCTGACCTTGCGTCTGCAGACCTAGGGCCTCCTCGCTAGGTACACGGGTCAGCAATCTTGACTTCTTTATTTTCTCTATGTTATATTCTTTCTCTTGTTTTCCTGATGTGTCTAGTTCTTCTGTTGGATCTTTTGTGATTCCTTGAGCTCTACTTCTTTTTATTTTATTTTATTTTTTTGGTACTGGGGATTGAACTCGGGACCTTGCCCCTGCAAGGCAGGTGGTGGAACCACTGAGCTAAGTCCCCGGCCCTCTACTTCTTTTCTCTAAGTAGTAGTTTTCCAAGTGTGTTGGTTCCAGCCTGAAGAGGCTGTATTTTGCTGCTAGCCTTACTGTGCCATTTTTAATTTCTCATAAAAGCTTCCCATTTGTCATCACCTCTCAAGTATGGAAATGAAGTTTCTCAGTATAGAAGTAAATGCCAAAGGGAGGCAGAGATAAGACTGCTTTAACATCATCCAAGACACAACTGTCACTATATACAATCCCATGGTTGTCACAATTGTCTGCTAGCCAAAGCACCTAAACACAGTGAAAATCATAGATGTTTCTCTTATTTCTTCTCATCTTTTCTTTCCACCAAAAACTGCTTCTAGATGCCCTGATTGGTTGAGGTGTCCATTTCCTGTAGTCTCACCATTACTCAAGCAAATCTCTACCTAAGTCCTTGCTCTGTGAATAGAAACATACTTAATATGTCTGTTTCCTACTCAATGTGGAATGTCTTTGGGGAGGCAACCATGCCTTTTTTTTGTTTTAGTTCCTACAGTCTACATATTAGTCAGATTTCCCATCCCTTAGACACAATACCCAACACCCACAACTTCAAGGAGGAGAGACTTAATTTGGGTCACAATTTTAGGTGGATTCAGTCCTGGACTCCTGGGTTCAAGACAGACACTCCATGGGTTGCCCATGGCAGAGCAAAGATGCCTACTATGGCAGCCAGGAAAGAAAGGGGAAGAGGACCCGGGAGAAAATGGTGATAGACCATTGGCTGCCTGACTCGAGGGGCCACACCCACAACTGTGCTCCACCACTCAGCCCACTCCCACAGCCCATCAAGCTGGCTCTGCACCCGAACAACACAGCCTAGCTAGCATGGGGATGGACATAATAGGAAGTATCTCAAGCGTATTGTTTCTTTTTTGTGGTATTTTAGACCAAACCCAGGGTCTTCACACTGTGCTATATCACCAGCACTCCCTACATGTTTTCTTTTTTTTTTTAACTTCTGAGACACGGTCTCACTAATGTGTGAGGTTGTCCAAGGTGGCCCCAAACTTGGAATAATCCAGCCTCAGTCACTCAAAGTGCTGGGGTTACAGTGGTGTGCCTTCATACCCAGCTTGGACTATTTCTTTCTTTTTTTTTTTTTGGTACCGGGGATTGAACTCGGGTCCTTGCTCTTGCGCAGCAGGCGGTGAAACCACTGAACTAAATCCCCGGCCCCAGTTGGCCTATTTCTTAAAGTGAGCATAACTGTAAGGTTTGAGTCTCAAGGTGACAACATTTCAGGGAGAATCCAAGGTCTCCCTGAACATTTGCAGTATGCAGTCCGATCCGGCATTACGGGGCGCCCTTAGGTTCCTTCCCTTCATGCCATGCTCAAACTTACCACATGAACGTGGATTTCAAGCGCTTTTGCTTTAGTCTAAAACAATGGTCCCATTTTTCTTTTCTTGACAGGTGATCAGAGCAGACTCCTCAGATTCCACACTCGCAGAGCAAAGGATAAATATGGAGGCAAAGTTGCCGATGAGACTATGAGGTAAGGGGTGGCCACTGCGGGTCGGGGAGCGAAGAGGAGGGAGTGGGCACTGAAGGGTGAAGCTGCAGAGGAAGCATATGGTTCAGCAGCGCCTTACAGGGGAGAGGTGAGACAGACTGGAGGGTTCCAGGCCAAGGGATCACCTGAGTGCAGCCTGGTGCTAAGTGTTTTAGCCCTTGCACATGTTGCTATTTATCCTCTGTGAGCTTCATGCCAACACAGTGTTGTTCCATATCCCGGGAGGTGGAAATAATAAATGGCTCTTCCAAGCCCACAGGGTGCAGATACCCAGAGAGGGCGAATTACAGCCACACCCCAAAGCCCCGATCGTCACCTGTTCCCTTTAACCTTGGGAAGGGTTGCAACCAGCTGCTGATGGTGCCCCCAGACAGGCTGATTCTACATGGGATGCTGGAAGCCTGGGCTAGTTTTCTCCTGTAAACAAACTGAAAACTCTGCCCCTGCTCTTGTAACAACTGTTTTCTTTTGAATTGTCTTTGTGTGTGTGTGTGTGTGTGTGTGTGTGTGTGTGTGTGTGTGGTTACCACAAATCTAGGAAGCTTACAGTTTCTACAGAGAGAATCAAATATCAAAGCAGGTTTAGAGGGAAAGTCATTTGCTTAAGAAGAAAACAACCCCATGCCACCACAAGCCCACAGTCCTCACAGATGTTATGTTAGTCAGAGCAGATGAACACAATCCAACTCAATAATAAAAGACCCATTGGGAATGGTGGGCTCATGCCACCTGTGGATGCCTCGTTGTAGAGTAATAGCCAAACCTTTACACAAAAGAGGCAACTCAAGCTCTAGAAACTGAAGCCTTGAAACAGACAGTAGCTGCTGAAGAGTCCTTCTGAGCCTTAAAATGGGCAAAGATACAGGCCCCAGCATTAGGAATCCTAGAGCTAAGGAAGCCTTTTTCCTCTTCATAGCTGAAAAACAGGAAGTAGCCATAGAAAGTGGACCTACCACTTCCTGCATCCCTTACAGATTTTCAGGGACCAGGTCTCTCTGGGAAATAGTACATGTAGCACAAGTGGGACTGTGAGGCCACTCCCCTCCATCCATCTGAATTTGGGCAACACCTCAGGGCCAATCCTGCTCCCATTGTCCTAAGAGGAGAAGAAGTAAGAAAAACAAAGACCCATTAAAGCTCTGAAGATGCAGCCCAGGGTATGTGCATGCGTGTTGGATCTGATGGCATGACCATAGTAATCTTTTCCCCACTTGAGCTTCATTAAAGGTTCATGTATGGGGACTGAATATCATGCACGTGATTAAAGCAGAGTGAATTGTGGGAGAGTCATGTGCACCGGATGACCCTGAGATGATTCAACACCCTGTCAATCATTTCTGTCCACCACGTCCAGAGAGATCCAATGGGAATATTCTTCCCATCTGCCCAGTGTCCCAGCAGTCCTTTTCCCACTGGTGGCACCTTTTGTTTCTGTTGGCATGGACACACACGCCCCAACCACAGGCTCCCATTAACTTCAATACATGTGACTGCTTTTCTTTTACCAGCAGTGATACACTTGCAATTCTTTGCTCACCATACACAATGATCTGGAATCTATCTTTCAGATCCATGACACATGGTAGCACCAAGATTTATGATTTGTGAATTGTATGGTGAGGATATTTTCACTTTTGTAATAACTGGCTAAACTGTCTTCCAACATGGCTATACCATTTTGAATTCTCACTGTAGGAACTAGCCTGCAAGCTCAAACTTGACCAAGGGGTGATGAAGATGAGAAATAAAGAGATACAGAAACAAGTTAAAATCTGGGGGGCCAGGGGCACTCTGTGTCCCTTGACATAGAGCCCCAAATGACTGGCGCACCCTGGCTTTATTCACTCAGGCATGGGCACAAGCCATCAGAGTTTCACAGGATTCATCTGTCTCCCTCCTTCCACCGTAATTCTCTGGAGAAAAAACTTAACCTCAGGTGTTTTTACTTTTCCCTGCAGCATGTTGGCACACTTGCATGCTCTCTTCTCATTGTTCACCGAGGAGGCCAATTGGGCCTCATTCTTCCCATCTGGTCTGCCATATCTCACTAGCAATGAATAAAATTCATGTTGCTCTACATCCTCACAAGCATTTTGAATGACTGGTGAATGATCTTTTCTTCAAAAGGAAAAAATAAATACATAAAGAGATATAAGAGATATAAATAAAGAAACTACATTGTTGCATCACTGATTGCAAGGATTTAAGTCAGGACCCCAAATTACAGGTGTGTCTGAGATAGACCTGCGGTAGCACCCACCTCCAGTCCATCTCCCAAGTGACCAGTAGCAGACACAGTTATGGTTTAAATATGGGGGTACCTCCCAAGGACTCTTGTGTTGAAGGTGTGAACCCACTGGAGAAAAACTGAGAGGTACAGCCTAGAGAGAGTATTGGGTCACAGGACACCAAACTCATCAGTTGATGCACCCTTTTATGAGATCATAATGAAATGGCCTATGAGGAGATTGGACCCAGTGGGAGAAAGTGGGTCCCCAGTGAGGCAGGAGATTAGGGTATGGCCAACTGGCTGGGAAAGTGGGTGTGATCTGTCAATCACAGAGCTCCAGGACACATGTGCAGAAAGAATCTTCAATTCTCTTCATGAGAACTCAAGCTGGGTATTGACAGGATGGCCTAGACCTGACATCAGCAATTAGGAAGTAGGGAGAAGTTCAAATAACTCCCAAATTATCTATTCCACTGTTTCAAAATATTTTAGCACACACTACTAGATTCTCTTAGTTAATTGAAAAGAAAATTTTGTGCTATACCTTTCTTCTCCTTTTTTCTTTTCTTGAGATAACTTCTTGCTATGTAGTTCAGGCTGGCCTAGAATTCATAACGTACCCCAGGCTGGCCTCAAACTGGTGGTAATCCTCCTGCCTCTGTATCCTGGGTGCTAGGATAACAGGCATATGCCACCAGGCCTGCTTCAAATTTTGTGTTATTATCTGTTTGTTCCTTCTTTATAGGAGAGAGTCTTTTTTGTCTGTGACTTGTACTCTGAGTAATCTTTTGGCTATTAAGATTATGATGGACAGTATAATAAATATGATTATTTTCTAATTATCTTGCTATGAAATTTTGTTTTGCTTTTTAATGAAAAGATTTTTAAAAAGAAATTGTCTTTATTATATCATTAGACTTAATTGACAATGGGCCCCACATAGATTGATGTTCATCCAGAATTCTGGGTTACAAATCTTCAACAGTTGTACTGTGGATGTCTTGCTTTCAACTGCCAAAGAAGATCTCATTGTACTTCCTACAAGAAAAACTCTTAAAAAAAAAAAAAAAAAGAAAGAAAAACTCTTGTTTTACACTTTTTCCCACATACCATTCATATGTTGTGGCTGGATTTTTGTGGATTTTGAATTACCTAGTTTAATTGTGGAAATTTTCTTTGATCCCTTTTTTGTGATGTTTTTCCTCCCTATGTGCCCTCATTTTTCAATTCTATTTGTAGAACATAGTGGGGTTAACATCTAGAATTCTTTTTGTACTCCACATTTAATTTCTTTCTCCTAAAAATTATAGATATAAGTCTTTTTTTTTTTTTCTGGTATCGGGGATTGAACTCAGGTCCTTGCATTTGCGCAGCAGGCGGCAGAACCACTGAGCTAAATCCCAGGCCCAGAAACATGTCTTTTATTGTAGTATTTTCATTTTTCTTTACATTTCTTTTGTCACTGTCCTTGCTTATATTTTTACTTTCTCTCCAGCTCCTTTTCTTTCTTAATTATTGGTGACCGTGAAATCCATGCACTGAATCAGGACTGTGCATTCTGTGAAGTCCTTCTGGAAGTCCCTGAGACCAAGCACCTGGCAGGGCCTCTGGGTCTGGGCCAATCAGGAGACAGGATGAGTCAGTTAGGGGCTTTCCCACTCCCCTCTCTCTTATCCCTAGTCTCTATATCTGCGAGAAACCATGGTTGGTGGTCTGGAGCAGTAATGTTGGAAACACAGAGAGAAGAACGGACAAACACTGATTTTGAAATGCTGTGCAGATTTGCTTGTGATAGATACAAGCTTAAATACTCTAATTTCTGACTTGAGAAATTGAGTTTTATTCCATGGAAAGGAGAGCCAGTGCAGGTCTACAGTAATGAAGCTTATGCCATCACCAGAGCTCGGTTTTCGCGATGTGAACCTGTCACAGATTTAGGACAGTTTGAAGGAGGAAGATATTAGAGGAGGGGCGCCTAGACAGACATTGGCAGTGTCAGTCCAGGGTAAAATCGGGAGGCTCTAGTGAGCACAGCGGCCCTGGGACAGGCCAGTGTTTGCGAGTCTGGAGCATCGCTTGTCAGTCAAGTCTGCAGGAGTGGGGAATGTGAAGGCAGTGCAGGAGGATTCCTGACCAAGGTCCCCCTTGGTGATGTGGGTCCTCAGGACACCTTTGTTACCAGGGCATCACACCTGGAACTGATTGTTCCCAACCCCAAAAGGCCACTTCATCATGAAAACCTCTCAATGCAAGACCCAAATTGGAGGATAATAATAACACAAGTGGAGATGTGCAGGGCAAGAAATTTACTGAAGCAAGACGTTGAAACCTTTACATTTTGCAGTGAAGACCAGGGAATCCTTGAAAGACTGAGTACATCAGGAGAAAAGATGTTTTTTATCATCGTAAATACATTCTTGTGTAATCTTGCTCTGAAATTAAACAAAAAGAGAAAGAAGGAAAGGTGAGGTCATCATGCAGGTTCTGGAAAAGGCATATTAACTCAACCAAGAAGTTCATGGAGTTTGCCAGCAAAAGCCTTTGTAACAGCAAAAGACTAAAAACTAGAGTACGCATGGGAAACTTGGGAAGGGATCTGGTACAATTACATCAAAGCATTATATTGGGTGAAGGCCTCATCTAAGTCAGGCAAGTACACACTGCGGTGACACAAGGTGTGGCTCAGGTCTCCATGGAAGGGTAAGAGAATGGGAAACCAAAGCACCCAGGAGTTCTTTCATCTGATGCCTCAGGGCTTGGCATCTACTCTGCCCTGCCATGGGACCGATGGAGTGCTGAGACTCAGGGAGGGGCTGGGTGGGTCTGTGGGCAGCAGTGTCGTCAGGAGAGTCCCAGCTCTGTCAGTCTGCAGAGAAACCCACTGCAGACTGGGCTCTGACAGAGCTGGGCCCAGGCCCCTCCTTACTCTCTGCACATTGCTCGAGCCCCACTGCATTCCACAGTGACGGTGACCTTCATCAAAGTACCGACAGGGAGGAAGGAGGCTTGGCCACGAACCAGCCCTGCCTGGACCTGGTTGTTTATGGTGAGGTCACCACAGGGAACACATCATCCAGGGAGGTGCCCTGAGAAGGAGGAAGCTGCCCAGGTTGCTGTGTGTGTCTGCCTGTAACTCAGCAGGTGAGCTCCTAGCATCCTCTCTGTGGCCCTGGTTCATGCTGTGAAGAGCAGAGCAGCAGGGCAGACACCCCAGCTGCATCTCTGGGGACAAGCAGGCCAGCCCTCTTCCTGGCTGTGTCTGGGGAGAAGCCTTGTGCATAAAGAGAAGGAAGTTACCAGTATTTTTAGTATTCTGATTCTGGATAAAAAGCTAAGGTTAGCCACACAGTCCTTCACTAGCAACTTGGCAGCCACGGCTTCTTCAGGTGGGTTGAATTTGCGAAGACTCATTTTAAACAGGTATTTAGTCGACATCAGGAATTTAATAATTTCATCTTGAAGTGCTGGACATGGTATAGCATTGGCTGGAACAAAGGTAAACAAAAATTTTGTAATGGAAGAAAAGTTTTCCCTTGGGTTCCTGAAGTTGGACAACATAGAACCACCTGCACTTTATGCTCCCATCAATAATGTTTCTGATGAAAGCGTGAGACTCTGAAGATTACAATTTGCTCAGAGCCACACAGCAAGAACAGAGCTAGGACTGAAAGTCAGGCTTCCTGATCACACAGTTAGTATTTTCATCTTTTAAAGGCACACTCAGTACTTTTCAAAGGTTCTCTGGTTTGCAGAAATTCCCTGGTCTAGGTTTAATAAGTAGGTGTTTCTGCCCATTGTTTACACCTCCCCAGTGCTGGACAGTGCGGAAGAGCAGTTTTTGTCGTCAACTCTGAAGTGCATGTGAAGAGTCACGGTCGGCCAGAGATTAGAGTAGTGAGAGTGAACCTGGGGGAGAGCAGATGAAACTGATATTTTGAGATTAGGCTAAAGAAATTATTGCATGCCATTGGATAAGGTCATGGCTAAAAAGCAGAAATTATAAGAGAAGCAATTGGCTTTAACCTCGGAAAGTGATATGAAAAGTGGTGATGACCTCTATTCTGCAGTGAAGTCCAGATCCCAAGACAGGCTGCGGGTAGGGACGCGGACTCCTTCCCGAGCCCAGTCGGGCTTGTGAGGAAGACCAGGGAAAGGTTTGCTCGGTGCTGCACAGAGGACAAAGGCTTCTTGCAGGCCACTGTGGAGAGGAGGTGCCCTGCCAGGCTCCAGTGTGATCCCAAAGTGGGCATCACACCTCGGGGAGCATCTGGAGAGGGTGGGGCAGAGTGAGCACAGAAAGAGCAGAGCGATTTTGGCAAGTGGGAGGACAGAGAAAGACTGGGAGAGGTTGGTTCTGTGCTCGAGACAGAAAGACAGGCTCGGTGCAGCTGGTAGGAGTCACAGCTGAGTGGCTGTACTGGAGCCAGCACACAACAGCAGGGCTCCTGTCCTCAGCACTCACGCCACGGGGGGCCTGGCCCCACCCTCATTTGAAGTCTTACTCCGCAGAGACTCTGAGGGCACTGGCAGCCTCTTCTTGGGCTGGGCGCTGGCCACATGTCCTCCACCCCAACACTCTGAGTTTGAATTTAATGTGAAGAAGCTGTGGGACTGACAGTGCCTCATGGTCTCTGGGAAGGTGATATCTGATGACTACAGAGATCAGCTTCACATCTGCAGCTGGACCCTTTGTGCACCCCCAGGACGGCGGCTATAAACATAGCCCCTGACAAAAGATCATTTGTGGAGTGAGCTCGAGATCCACGGCCTCAGCGCTGCGTGGCAGGGCCCAGAGTGACGCCTGGCCTCGTGGTACCTTCTGCAGCACCCACGGATCAGATGGCAGTGAAGGAGTGAGGGTCCGGGCTGAATTTCTAAGTTTGCCCACAGTGATTCTCAATAAAGGTTTTTAGGTGTGGAGAAGCTCAGGAAATGAGCCCTGGTGTCTCAGGGAGCTGACCTACCAGCACATCCAAGTGTGGGTTGTTGTTGGTTTCGGATCCCATCCTCCCCCAAACCGCTGTCCCTCATGTTCAGAGCCGGGAACTTACCAGGGGCTGGTGCTGGACTGGTCACCAGTGATACTCACCCTCATGGGAGCAAAGCCCTAGAGCAGCAAGCAGAAGAGGCAGGTACAGCTTCATGCTGCTTGGTTTGCTCTGAGCTGTCAGTGTCACAAATGGTGAATGAACTGCACTCTGGCACCAGAGCCTGTGAGGATGGCGCGGCGTGGAGCGATTTATACCTGGGGAGCCTCCCTGGTCCAGCCCAGAGGTGCGTGGCAGGTCACCAGGCCTGGCAAGCAGCCCTCCTTCCTGAGCCAAGGCTGGTGCCATCCCTCCATGCTCTCCCTCCATCCGGAGTTGGGCGGAGCCCAGGAGGGCGGCCCGGGGGACTCTGCCTGACCGGGCTCCTGTAGAATCCACTGCTGGAGCCTCGGGCTTCCTGCACAGCTCTTTGCTCTCTCTCTCAGCTCGGAGGTGCAGGTGGGTCCTCACAATCTGGGACACACCGCAGGGCAGCAGGAGAGAGTGGTTGGTCGTAGGAGAGCAGGTGCACAAGAAGACCCCTCTCTCACGCCCGTGAAGGCCACCCCTGTCTGTCTCCAGGCCACAGTGCTCGTGTGAACAGACCCATGGCTGTCTCTGCCCTTCCTTCTCCAGCTGCCTTACCACTAAGGAGCACTGAACGCTGCCGACTGCTTTCCTCCTTTGCAGGAATTTGGGGTGTAAAATAACCATTCCGACCTTCTTCTCTTTCCCCACCAAGAGTCAGAGGGGGCAGAGCCTCAGCAGTACTGGGAACTCACCAGGCCGGTCCAGCTCCTGGGCAGAAGTGAGTGACAGGAGAACAAGCAGCCGCTTACTGGCTCCCTCCCTCTTGAGCCCCAGCCTTCCACTTCAACCTGATCGTGGTCACCAGGACCAGTCTCAGTGTTAGTAGGAGCCAAGGGCAGCTCCTGTCACCGCAGTGCACCCTGCTGCTCCCCACAATGGAGCGATCTTGCTCCCTGTGGGTGTGGAGGAGGAGTTTTCCATCATCCAAATGCCCTGTGTAAGTGTAAGCGAGAGAGCAGGAGCCAGGACTCAGAGCTTGGGACAGAGCGGTCAGGTCTGGGAAGTGCAGTCCGGTCGAGCCCGTGCCTCTCCGTGCAGTGAGGCTCTGGAGTGAAGCCCAGACACCTTCCCATTTCAAACATTTCCATTGATTCTGGGGGGAAGCAGGTCTGAGAACCCCTAGGAACACTTTTGTCAGTGCAGGGGACCCTGTGACTGTGTAATGGACGTTTCAGGTTGGTTCAGTTGAGTCCAGCAGTGGCGCCAGGGGTCCTCATTTCCAGCAGCCAGGATGCTGGGGCCACCCCGGGGCCAGCTCTGTCTCCACCCCTGGAGTGGACAGGAGAGTGGAGCAGCTACCACTCACTCCTTTCAGATCCACACTTATGGGTCATTGTGCCTAAGGACAGTGACATCATTTGTATAACTCAGTTTTCACAATTGTAAAAGTGTTTTAATAATAATGCATTTATGGTAGGACTGATTTGATGACTAAAGCAGTGTATGGTTTAAAAGTTAACTGAAACTAACCTTCAATAATGATAACAGGCATCATTTTGTAATCTTTGTCCAACATGCCAGAGGCTGCTAACCTTTCTTACTTTACCGTAGCCTGGCCAAGTGGAAGAAAACTTGATTTTTAACAACTATACACGAAGTTGTATGTATCCTCTCTGTTGAAACAGCTCATGGCGTGTGATGCTGCAGACCCATGAATTAAAGGAGGGACGCTCTCCTGCAGTGGTGAAGAATCCCAGTACCTCTCGTCGGGCTTGGTCACCAGCACTCAGTTCCATTAAGGAAAACGGGACCCCTCAGAAAGTTCTGTTTCTGTGGAGTTCAATTCTTCCTACAGTTCTCAACATCTGCCCGAGATGTTTCCTTTACTTTGTAGATGGCAAGTGTTATGGCGGTCCTACTTTCTGCCTAGTTGGCTTAAACTCTCGTCCTCATGGGAGTTGCTGCCCAACACACTGCCTCTGTTGCCATCGTCCTCCTTGGGCTGTGCTGACACTGTGGGCCTTGCCTAGGCAGTCTTCCAGAGGCCACATGTCATTATGTACCATCACTATGGAGACCAGGGCCCCGTGACTGGCTGCCCATAAGCAGAGTCCAGATTTGCCTGTTTTGCCTGAGCCGTTGCTCGGGCGAGTGCGGGCTCCTGGTCAGTGCAAAACGAGCCACGCTCTCGAAGCCAGGCTTTCCTCTGCCCTGCTGGAGGAGCACTGTTGGTGGCATTGTGATGATGGTGAAAGCCGTTCAGGGGGTTTCTACCTTGAGCAAGACCCGCAGGAAGAGCATGACTGTCCAACCACCATCGCAACTGTGATTTGCTGGCACACAGAAAACTTAATAAAGGGATAAAAATGACTTTGATTCCAACCAAGCTCTTACAGTCTTTACTGCGGCCTGTCAGTTAGGAGGGTTGCACCTGAGGCTCAGGATGCCAGCGGTGAAGGAGGCCCAGAGGGGGCTGCAGACACACAGGGAGGCAGGCAGTGCCGAGAAAGGGACTGGACCTGGTGACAGGGTCACCGGAAGCACAGGCAGAGCCACTCCGGGCCTGTAGAATTCAACAAGCTGAACAGACGGTCAGGAGGGGCCTGAGAGAACAGAGTTGGGGAGAACAGGAGCACCACCACACGGCCAAGTTCACCCGAAACAAACAGGTGCAAGGGGGAGTGAGGAGAAGTTTTTACAAAAGAGCAGGAGGAGCCAAGTGGAGTGGAGATTCCACCTTGCCGTGCTGGCCGTGGAGGCAGAATGGGTGGGGAGGTGTGGCACGGCAGAACTTCTGTCTCTGCGTTTCCCTCCTGGGCATCAGGTCCTAATTCAGAAGGACTTTTATACCTGAGATGTACAATTTTAGAAAACGGAGACCAGAGCTGCACTTGAGGCTGCACTGTGGCCATAGAGGAAACCTTGTGCGTTGTCAGTGGGACTGTGAAGTGTGGCAGCCTCTGAGGAAAGCAGCACAGGGGTCTCCTAAAAGGTAACAACAGAGGCCGAGTGGTGATGCCCAAGGAGCCTGGGGTAAGAGAACTGCAAGTTCAAGGCCAGGCGGAGGAACTCAGGAGACACTCTTTCAAGGTAACGGAATTAACGAATGGTGATCAAGCAGTCCTGATTCACATCCTCCATATATATATATATATCTCCATATCCATGTATATATGTATATTCTCTAGTTTATTACATCACTTATTTTATCACTGAGACAACTGAAAAACAGGGAGTAATGAACATGATTAAAGTGGTACAACTGTAAAGACAGCAGGCCCAGCTCAGAGTCTGATCATATACAACTTGTTAACAAAGTGGTATATTAAGTCACTATATGAGTCAGCTTTCTATGCCGTGGCAAATTCTGTGAGAAAACCTCACAAAGGAGGTAAGGCTAATTTTGACCCATATTTTTTGTCCGTAGTCTGTGACCATATTGCTTTTAGGGCCCTGTCGTGGAGAATCATTCTGATGGAAGCATGTGGCTTCAATGCCTTCCATGAAATCTGGGCAAACGTGTAGGGAACCAAAAGAAAGAGAATTGCACAACTTGGTGTCAGGCAATATTGGAAAATTTAAGGATATAACTTATTCTCTAACCACCCTACAAATTAAGGCCACCCGTGACAGGCCTACGAGGGCACTTGCACGCCTGCCCTGGGCTGTGTGGTGCTGATGACATCTCAGGTCACCCTGTGTTCACGGCCGGGGGCAGGCCGCAGCTGACTTCCAGTGCTCACTACTGGGTTCAGGCTCAACCCAGCCCTTTCCCACCGTGGCGTCCTCAGCGGGCCTCACCTCACAGGATCTTTTGCTCACGTGCAAACTGAAGGTGACAAAGTTAGTGCTGCTTCATAGGATCTCTGCATGGTATGATTTAATTAATAAGAAAAGTACTGGCAGTGTCTAGCAGTAAATGTCAATTATATGAATTTAGAAAAGGGATGAAGCAGTGACGTAAAATAAATCACTTGATCCCAAAAATAAACTTTGAAAAGGGCTTTCAGTGATTCTGTCAATAAGGAAAGTTTATTTATGATAAATGTGAACAGAATGAGCTTCAGAATCTGGCCTGGTTCCCGTAGACATCTCTGACCCTTAAGAGAGAAAACCACTTTTTACCAGAAGGGCTTATTACTTTTGGTCCGGTGCAAGAACATATCATTGTCGCTTTAATATCCTTCGTAATGAAGAGTAAAACTAAATGTAGAGGAAGGGGTGCAGCGGAGAGTTTCTCCCGTGGTGCACACCATCCGTGGGGCTCTTTGCTCAGGGGACGTGTTGGTCACTCGGGTCCTGTGGGTTGAGGGTGAGACCCCGAGGACCATCCAGAGACTTGGTGTCAACGTGGCTGGAGGCTGGAAGCTTTGAAACGACCACTTCAAGGTTGTGATCCCCACGGAGACTCTAACCACGTGTGTGTCATGTGTTCACACGAGAGTCTTTCTTTCTTTGGACTTTTCCAATTCTCCCAAGGTAAGACAGCCATCCTCAACCTCCATGCCAATGCAGAACATTGACTGTGAATGTAGACATCTCTAGACCTCCAAGAAATGAATTAAAGCATGTAAAGCATGTACATTTTTCTTCTACAACTGGTTAAAATTTCCCGTCTTTAATAAAATTTGCTTTGCTTGTCGATGGTTGGTACCTCACTGTCCTTAGTCTGTGATTCAGAGGAGTTCAGAGAATCGAGGCACGGTGTTTTCCATGAACTCTGGTCTCATCTCTCATTCATTTGATGAAGACATGTGATCAAATATACAGCAAATGCTTAGTTTTTAAAGATTGTAGTAAAAAACACCATGGCCTTAACTTTCCTCAGATATTCCTCCTCACTTTGAGAGAAAACTGTGTTCTGCATTATCCCCTCTGGAAGATGAATCCAGGAACTCCCAGAAATGCGTGGTTTCCTGCTGAATTCTCAAAATGATAGCTGTCCATCCGGGGCACTGTCTTGCTTGAGCTCTTTTGGTATTAAAAGCTTTATTTGAAAAGGGAAATCGAGAAGATTTACATAAGAGACACTCACCTGTTTCTGAAATTTCGAAACTGTGGAATCATTAATCCCTTTTCTCAGAAAACAAAACACTGAGTGAATCAGAATAGCAAGCACCATTTCCGGCAAAGGGGACTAGTGATCTTCATTTCTGAGAGGACCTTGTCAGTCTCCCGCAGGCTACACCCCCTTTTCACTGTTAGGATTCATCGCTCAGCCCCTTTTCATCTCCTGACCTTTCTCTTGACTTTTTGTCACATGACATTTGCCTGTTTAATTACTTCTTTCTCATGGTAGTCTTTGTTAGCTTACATGAACCAAGTTATATACAGTTAGAGTGCAGACTTCCTGAGCCCTGAAACAACATATGAACTTCTGTAAACTCTCAGAAAGAGAGCTCTCAAAGAAACTCAGAAAGCAGAAGGCAAGTGGCCTCAGGATTTGTGAGACCAAGCAGGAGATTCATGGTGTGAGACTCACTTAGGGTCCTAGAGACCTTTACTTTGCTTAGCTTCTGGTTTCTGTTGCTGAGCAGAAAGACCTTCCTCCCATCCTCTGCCTGGAAGGGGACCCCGAAGAGTTATGTGGCAGAGCACATGTTGAGGAAGGACGAGGGAGCCGACGACCTGTTCTCATCCTCTTGTGTTTCTACTGTCATCCTCCCCAGGTCGGAGCTGTGATGCTCATCCAAATACTTTCCCGAGCCTCTCTTCCCTTTCTGCACCAAACTTGTGATTATGCAGGGGCTTTTGCCATGTCACCAATCTGAACTTCAGTTTCCTCTGCTTATCCTTGTCTGTAGGTTTTGTCCTGTGAGTCCCCCACCTGTCAGGTCATCCTGAACGCTTTTCATCACATGTGGGCAATTTACGTTTGCCTCACTCACATTGTCTAGTTGGTTGTTTTGTTCTTCCGTTGTTATTAACTTCATCTTTATGACTTTTTAGATCTTCTAGAGGTTTGGTGAGTAGAGAGTAAGCTTGAGCTCTCTCTGTGCTTTTTTAAAAAATTCTGCTATTGGTACATTTTAGGTATACAAGACGTTTACATTCATCATTGGGTACTTGTACCTGAACATGATGTGTCTTGGTTCTTATTTTTTCCCCATTCCCTGCGTGCCCTTCACACCCTCCATCTCTGTGCTCTTAATGCAATCTCGGGTCACGCATTTCATTTGTTGTGACTGATGTACATTTGATGATCATGGGCTCATGGCAAAAGCCAAGGTTTTCTTTTGACATTAATCTTCTTTTGCTATTTACTTTTCTATTTAAAATTGCAAGCTTCCTGATTTTGCAGTACTGACAAAGGTGAAGATTATCCCAAGGAAAACAGTTGTTGCAACCGCAAGGACAGAAAGAAGTTCCAGTTTTGTGTACAGGAGAACTGGAGCCCAGCTTTCCATAGCTCGAGTGGCGGCTGTCTGCCTGGAGAACACCACAAGTCGCCTGACTCACCTCACTCCGGTCAGTGAGGACGTCTGACCAGGCAATCACTGAGGCAGTTTGGGGTCTAGATACATGCTTTTCTTCTCTGCATTTATGAAAGATATGAGCTTGAAAGAGGCATTTATACCTCCTCCACCTCAAAGAGAGGATACGGAATACTCTTTCCATGAATGTACTGCGAGTGAAATGTTAGCAGAGGTGTGAAGCATTCAGCGCCATGCCGTATTTGGATGACGGCTTTGTCTGCTCATTGTCACAGCACCTGTTCATGGACGTAAAGGTCACGTCCTTGTGGGACTAGTCATGTGCATGACACACCTCACTTCTCTTCCTGTCCCATTACCCGCCCTCCATCTCCTGGCAAAGACCGAGCTCCTCATTTTCCTTTATCTCTCTTTAATTTTGTGCTTCAATATAGTTATATTTTAGCTTTCTCATGTAAGAGAAAATGTTTGACATTTAAGCTTGTGTGTCTGATTTATTTCACTTAATATTGCAGTTTCAAGCTGCATCTATTTTCTGTCTTTTTTTTCTGGTGTGAAATACATTTATTGCAAACTTTATAGACACAAAAATAGGTTCCCTAGGCCATTCACATGCACATTAAAACCAAATAGTTGCAAACTACAACAATATATGACACAAATGATCATGAACTGTGATGATTACAGGATTGTTGTCTGTGCATAGTGATCAGAGCCATTATCTGTGAAGCTTTAAGATCCAGAAGTCTTGTTACTACCAAACCTCCGATTAACACTGTGAAGTAGGTGTTGAGGAAGGAAGTTCCACGAGTCGGCTAACATTTCCTTAAAGCCAATGACTGCTTCTAAGCTTAGCGTACAAGAGATTTTGGCTGAACTGCAAATGTAAGTATTGCATTACTGTGTGCAGCTCTGTGGTGGACCAGTGGAACAATGGCTTCCCCTTCATGACAGGCACAAGCTGTATGCTACAGCCTTGGCTTTTCCGCATAGGGTGATGAAACTGTCCCCCGTAGTTTTTACTGATGCAGTGAGTCCAGGCATCCCTTGTGGCTGTTTTTCGGTGGTAAATGCTCCAAAGAGAAAAAGATGACCTGCAGAAAGTGGTGAGTGAGTGCCAGGTCAGCCAACCGGCTGTGCCTGGGGGATTAACTCGCTCTGTCCCATGCACCCAGATTGAGGCAGTGGAGGCCATTCATTCCAGCGTCTCGGTATCTGCCTCCAAACTCAAAGCCTTTATTTCCTACAGCTGGCTCCAAGCAAATGTTCCAGTGTCTAAAATATGTACATGACGATTCCGTCCTCTTGGATGACTCGAGTTCCAGAGGATGTCTCATCAAATTCAGAAGTTTCCAGTGCGTCATCTTCAGGTAAATATCCATACCCTCCAAGCATATTAGCTGGCTTTTATACACCCAGAGGCCGAGTTTGTCCTTTGGTGATGGAGGGATGCCTTGGGAAGCAGGCCTTTCCCGCTGTAACACCCTGTGTGTCCCCTCGAATCCAGGATGAGAAGAAATGCACTGCCTCTCGAGCGGTGTCCCCCAAACGAGGCCAGAGCCCTGTCCACACGCAGGCCCCTTCCCGGCGCCGAAGGTAGCGTTTTCCTCCATCGTCCAGTCTCCGTGCTGTAGATCCACAGTTCTTCTCCGGGCAGATTAAAATCATACAGTCCTCTGACTTGACTCTTGTAGCCGCTGGGGACAGGCGAGCTCCGCGCCTCGCAGCCCTCCAAGGCCGCCAGTCCTCCCGAGGCTGCAGGCAGGAGCGGCAGGGACGCACCGCCCTGCATCCATTTCTTCCCAAAGGCTGCAGTGCATCCTCTGTGGCAGGGTGGTACTGCCTTGTCTATAAATAGCACATTTTCCTCCTCCGTTGTCCTTTTATGCATATGAAGGCCACATGCAAAATTTACATTACGAATTGTGCTGCTGTAAACATGGGTATGGATGTACCTGTCCTACTTCTTTTCAGGAGATTCCTAATAGGCAACTACCTGAGTAAAATAGACATTTAATTTTTAGTCATTTGCTGAATCTGCTCACTGATTTCGATAGTGTTTTTACTAGTTTGCATTCCCACCAGCGATTTAGAAGGCTTCCTGTGGATGATGTCTTCATTCTTTCATTTTCATGACAAAAACGTGTAGCTGGCAAAAGTCTTACAATTCTGCACCTTATCCCTTTCCTCTCCGTGTTTCCTTTGCTGTGCAGAAGCTTTTTAATTTGAGAGAATCTCATCTATTGATTCTCAATGTTCCTTCTTGTTCAATTACTTTTCTGCTCAGAAGGTCCTTGCCGATGCCTGTGCCTTCAATATTTTCATCTATTTTCTCTCCCAGCCAGCCAAGATCTTTGAACCATTTTGACTTTAGGGTACGGCCTATTCTCCCTTCACCACTTGTAAAGAAGCCGTCTCTCCTGCAGTATGCGTTGTTGGTTTCTTTGTCAATATCAGGTGGCTGGAATGTGTCCATGTGCATTCATCAATTTAGGAGCAGGCAAGAGCCCCTCTACCTGGGGCTCGAATTCAATTCAATCATTTGACATATGTGGGGTCTTCGGCTTCATTCATCTCAGAGTCTAGTTAAAATAAAGGTGAAAATATTAATATCTACTTTAAAGGATTTGTGTAAAGCACTAACAAACGAACAGAAGAAAAATACTCTATGTACTCTCTTCCAGTAAATGTCAATTATAAAAATGGGGAGGGAGTCATGTAAAATAAATCTCCTTGACCCCAAAATAAAATATCCAAAAGGCTTAACTGCTTATGTCAATAAGGAAAATTTATTTCTCTAAATGTTAACAGATTGTGCATCAGAATGTGGCTTGGTTTCCACAGACATCTCCAAGTCTTACACGGAGAAAATCCGTTTTTAATAACTTGACTTATTACCTTTGGTCAGGTACAAGAAACTGTTACTGTTATTTTTAAATCCTCAGTAAAGATGGGTGGAACTAAAGCCAGAGGCTTCGGGTTGATGTGGATAGGCATTATTGGCCACCCAGGCTCAGAGTCTCTGGACTCCTTGCCTCAGCAGAAAGTGTCCTTTTGGCTGCAGATGAAAGTCCAAGGGACTCCCTGCGGACGTGGCACTTAGGTTGGTTATGCCCTGGAAACTACTGAGAGATCGCTTCAAGACTACCCTAGCCACAGACCTTTGACCGATGGTCCCCTTACACCCTCCTTTCATGCTCGCCCTCATTTCAACTTACCAGAGACGAGGCACGCCCATCCTCCATCTCAGTGGCAGGACGCAAAGTAGAGTCTGAATGTAGAAATCTCCTGGTGTCAAAGAAATGAATTAAAAGGGGCCGGGGGTTTAGCTCAGTGGTTTCGCCGCCTGCTGCTCAAGCGCAAGGACCTGAGTTCGATCCCCAGTACCAAAAAAAAGAGAAAGAAATGAATTAAAGCAGTACTTTTTGCAGCACAATTTTTTTCTACACCAACTGGTATCCGATTTTTTGCTTATAAAAAATTCAATTTGTCAGTGGGTGATACATCACTGTCAATTTAGTCTATGACTTAGAATTCAGAGAATCAGGCAACAGTGTTACCACCTAACTCATTCATTCCACCTCTCTCATTAATGTGAAAACCATCTTTAAAGTTTTCATGTTAAAAGAAAAACCTGAAAAAATGCCTGCTGTAGAAGTAAATAATACCAATGGCCATACACAATCAAAAATGGATTTGTCCTGCAGGAACAGCCCAGTGGGAAGTTTCTCGGGCCCAGCAGTGAGCCCCCAGGCAGCACCCAGAGCTCTCTCCTGCCCTGCCCCCACCTGGCGGAGTCTTGCTCCTCTGCTTCTCGCCCAAGGTTGGGAGAGGGGTGCTTGGCCACCCAGGGCGACGCTAAGCTGGTCCCATCTGTGCACCCCAGGCCCCTCCGTGAAGGGGTTTGATTCAGGGCTAAGGTCCAGGCTGTCCCTTGCTGGGCAGGACTCCTGGTGCCAGTCCAGACTTGGCAGTAGTTTAAGAGCACTTCTTGTGGACAGAGGCTTCGGGCTCTGCCTGGTCACCTTGGTAGCTCAGCCCTGACCACAAGGCAAAGTCCTGAAACACTTTCCTGCCCAGCCCCTCTGTGGCTTGCAGTGTGGCCCTTGGCTGGGGCAGGGGTGGTGGATGTGATTCTCTGGCCACCTGAAGAAGATGCCAAATGCTCAGTCCGTGTGTCCTAACCTACGTCAGTGTCACAGTTCCGCCCTGCACTGGCTTCATCCTGCAGTGCTGGGTGTGCCTTGGAATTCTATGTGTATTTTTCACTGCCTCCCTCTGCCCCGGGTGGGAGGCAGATCTGTCTAGGCTGCACTGCTTAAAGTTGTAGAAAGGGACACAGGAACCTCTCTCTCTATGCTTGTCTTGTTTTACACTAAACCCAGGCCCCATGCTTCCTCACCTGGACCGTTCAGCAGTGTGCAGCAGCTTGGTGTGTGGGCAGCTGTGCTAATCAGTGTCTCTGTGGGGAGAGAACCGAGGCAGGATCCTACTCATGCACCATCTTACAACAACCCTCCTCTATCTTTTTCATTTTTGTTTTCCAAATTTCTGTGTTTTTACAATTCTAATTTTAATGTTTCTTTTTTATTGGTAATGTGGATTAAAACCAGTGTTTTGTATAAGTGAGGCAAGCATGTTATCCTTGAGCTATATCCCCATCCCAGTTCCAATATGTAAAAGGTGAGATGGATGCGTATGTTGGAAAGAAAAGCAGTGCAAAAGCTTTTAATGAAAAGTCACCAGTTTTTTGAGTTCTTTATACATTCTAGATAGTAGACCTTTGTCTGAGGAACAGCTGGTAAAAATTTCTTCCCACATTGTAGGTTGTCTTTTAGCTTTGTTGGTGGTTTCTCTTGCAGTGCAGAAGCTTTTTAATAAGATGAGATCCCAGTTGTTGATTCTTTGTTAGCTCCCATGCTACTGAAGTTTTGTTCATAAAGTCTTTTCCTATGCCAATGTCTTCAAGAGTTCTACCTAACTTATCTTCCAGCTGGTTTAGTGTTTCTGTTTTAATATTTAGGTCTTTAATCCATTTTGATTTTAATTTAGTGCATGGTGATAGGTATGGGTCTAGTTTTAATCTCTGATAGGTTGAAATCCAGTTTTTCCAACACCATTTATTAAATAGGCTATCTTTCCTCCAATGAGGGTGGTTGGCTCCTTTGTCAAA
>NW_004624926.1:953907-973410 GCF_000247695.1 Heterocephalus glaber
ACAATTATGTTATTGCTTATTTGGTTTTTCATGTCCATTAATATTTGTTTTGTATAGTTGGGGGCATTCATATTTGGTGCATATATATTTAGGATTGTCATCTCTTCCTCTTGGATTGTTCTCTTCACAAGGATGTAGTGACCGTCTTTGTTTCTCTTGATTAGTTTTGGTTTGAAATCTACTTTGTCTGCAAATAAGATCGCTACCCCTGCTTTTTTCTGCATTCCTGTGGTGTTGAGAACTATTTTCCATCCTTTTACTTTCAGTTATGAATTTCCTTTTGAGTTAAGTCTGTTTTTTGTATACAGCATATTGCTGGATTTTGCTTCTTAATCCATTCTGCCAGTCTATTTCTTTTGATTGGTGAATTGCGGCCACTAACACTGATGGTTATAATTGATAGATATTGACTCATCCTTGTCATGATGTTTTACTGTTGTTGGCTCTTTTATTTTTTATTTTCCCTCCTTTCCCTTTAGTTTCTTGCCTTACTTGGAGGGTTAGCTCTGTTGGGCCTCCTGGAATTGTGACCTTCATTGTCTTTTTCTAGGATATTGTTTGGAATTGTTTGGAGTGCTGGTTTGGTGTTCATGAAATTTCTCAGGTGTTCTTTGTTGTGGAAGTATTTAATTTCCCCATCAATTTTGAAAGATAATTTTTCAGGATACAACAGTCTAGGTTGGAAGTTATTTTCTTTTAGTACTTGAAATACTTCACTCCAGGCTCTCCTTGATGTGAGGGTTTGTGTTGAGAAGTCTGCTGTGATTCTGATGGGCTTTCCTTTGTATGTGATTTGTTTCTTTTCTCTAAAAGCTTGTAGGATTTTGTTCTTCTGTTGGGTTTCTGGGATCTTGACTGTTATATGTCTAGGTGTAGATTTTTTGGATTTTTTTGAGTTCTATATGCCTCACCTATCTGTATGTCCAATTCTCTACCTCTATCTGGGAAGTTTTCTACTATTACTTCTGCAAACAGTTTTTTATTGTGAGCAATGGTTTTTGGGAAAGCTCTTGTCAAATTGTCTTTATTTTATCATTAGGTTAAACAAACATTAGGCTAAAAGTAGATTTATATTTACATTTTCCAGAGTTATGAGTTGAAAATCTTCAAATATTACACTGTGGCTACTTTGCCTTCCACTACTTCAGGGGTTCTCAATTTACTTTCTGGGAGGATGACTCTTTCTTTACACTGATATTCCACTTATCATTCAAATGTTGTAGTTGGGGAGAATGATTGGGTTTCTGTGTATTTTTAAATCGCCTAGTTTTATTCTGGGAATTTTCTTGTATCCTGTCTTTGTGCTTTTTTTCGTTCATAGATCCCATGAACTTTTGATTCTACTTGTATAACACAGTGGGCTCACTATCTATAATTTTTTATCTTCATGTATTCATTTTATTTGATATATGACTTTTGTAGTATTTTCATTTTTCTTTACATTTCTTTTGTCGCTGTCCTTGCTTATATTTTTACTTTCTCTCCAGCTCCTTTTCTTTCTTAATTATTGGTGACCGTGGAATCCATGCACTGAATCAGGACTGTGCATTCTGTGAAGTCCTTCTGGAAGTCCCTGAGACCAAAGCACCTGGCAGGGCCTCTGGGTCTGGGCCAATCAGGAGACAGGATGAGTCAGTTAGGGGCTTTCCCACTCCCCTCTCTCTTATCCCTAGTCTCTATATCTGCAAGAAACCATGGTTGGTGGTCTGGAGCAGTAATGTTGGAAACACAGAGAGAAGAACGGACAAACACTGATTTTGAAATGCTGTGCAGATTTGCTTGTGATAGATACAAGCTTAAATACTCTAATTTCTGACTTGAGAAATTGAGTTTTATTCCATGGAAAGGAGAGCCAGTGCAGGTCTACAGTAATGAAGCTTATGCCATCACCAGAGCTCGGTTTTCGCGATGTGAACCTGTCACAGATTTAGGACAGTTTGAAGGAGGAAGATATTAGAGGAGGGGCACCTAGACAGACATTGGCAGTGTCAGTCCAGGGTAAAATCGGGAGGCTCTAGTGAGCACAGCGGCCCTGGGACAGGCCAGTGTTTGCGAGTCTGGAGCATCGCTTGTCAGTCAAGTCTGCAGGAGTGGGGAATGTGAAGGCAGTGCAGGAGGATTCCTGACCAAGGTCCCCCTTGGTGATGTGGGTCCCCAGGACACCTTTGTTACCAGGGCATCACACCTGGAACTGATTGTTCCCAACCCCAAAAGGTCACTTCATCGTGAAAACCTCTCAATGTATTATGCAAGACTGTAGAACAACAATGCAGTAAGTAGAGATGTGCAGGGTGAGGCATTTATTGAAGCAAGACCTTGAAACCTTTACATTCTACATCGATAAAGAGGGTGGGGGAGTTCCTTGAGAGATAGGGTGATAAATTCTTTTAAGCTTCACTCAGCACATTTTCAAATAACTTTTCTCTGAAATTGAAGACAAAAAGGAAATAAGAAGAAAAGGCGAGATCAGTTATGCAGCTTCTAGAGATGACATTTAACTCAATCACATGTTCTGTGGGGTTTTGCCAACAAAAGCCCTTCGTAAGGGCAAAAGACTAAAAAATAGAATGTGTTTGGGAAACTAGAGCATAGATCTGGTGCAATTACACTGAACCATGCATGCTGGGTAACATCCTTGTGTGAGTCAGGTGAATACACACAGCAGTGACCCAAGGTGTGGCTCAGGTCTCCATGGAAGGTTTAGGGGAGCCCAGGAGATTTTTCCTCTGGTGTCCCAGGACTTTGGAGACTGCTCTGCCCTGCAATGGAAACCCAGGGCCAAGACTCAGGGAGGGGCTGGGTGGGTCTGTGGGCAGCAGTGTCGTCAGGAGAGTCCCAGCCCCGTCACTCTGCAGAGAAACCCACTGCAGACTGGGCTCTGACAGAGGCCAGGTTCAGATCCCTCCCTACATTCTGCCCTGTTCACATTCCCGACAGTCCCTGTGGCATTGCACAGCGACTGTGGCCCTCTGAGTGAGCACAGCTCACCCTCAGGGAATGTGCCCAGGTAGGGAAGCAGCAGGCTTGGCCATGAAACATCCCTGCCTGGACCTGGTTGTTGTTCTGGGGTCACCATGGGGAGCATGTCATCCCTACAGGTGCCCTGAGAAGGAGGAACCTGCCTGGGGTGCTGGGTGCAGCAGAGTTTAATCCAGCAGGTGTGCTGTTAGCGTCCTCCCTGCGGCCCTGGCTCCTCCTGTTAAGAGAAAAGCAGCAAGGTAGGTAGCCCCTACCCATGTCCCAGAAGTAAAGACAGGACTTTATTCTTGCTGTGTGTGTAGGCTGAAGACTTATTAATAAAGCTAGAAAATTACCAGGAATTTTAGCAGAAAGAGTTTGTGATCATTTTGAATGTGACCTCTGCATCCCTTCACTTCCACTGTTGCAGCCATATTCTGTTCAGGGGCACAGGATTGCCCAAGTGCTATCTTGTAAATGTTCATATCTGAGAACAAGAGGAATCCAGCCTCCTTTCCAATCACTGGGCACAGCAAGGCATGGGCTGGAACGCAAGGAAAAAGCAGTTTTTTAAATGGAAGAAAGTTTTTCCCCATGGCTTCCTGAAATAAGAACAGACAAGACCACTAGCAGTTTATACTCCCATCCAAAATCATACTGATGGCAATGCGAGAGACTCCAGCTTGAGTTGCACAGGATCGCATGGAAGAACAGACTAGGACTGAAAGTCAAGGTTTCTTTTCTTTGTTTGTTTTGTTTTGTTCTTTTGGTACCAGGGATCGAACTTGGGTCCTTGCTCTTGCAAGGCAAGCGATGCAACCACTGAGCTAAATCCTCGGCCTAAAGGCAAGATTTCTGATCATTTGTGGAAAAAAATTCATTTGAATTTTTTTTTTTTTTGTACTGGGGATCCAACTCGGATCCTTGAGCTTGCACAGCAGGCAGGGAAACCATTGAGCTAAATCCCTGGCCCATATTTGAATTTTTTAGAGGCACACTCACTAGTAAAGTTTCCCTGGTTTGCTGAAATTCCCTTTTCCACATCTGAAATGACTAAGTCTTGTTTCCCAGTGGAGCTGCACTTTTCTAGTCTTGGATAGAGCAGAAGAAGAGTTTTTTGGTCATTAATTTTTAAGTCCATGTTAGAGTCACAATCTTATCTGAGATTACAGTGGTGAGACTAAACCTGGGGGAGAGCAGATGAAACTGTTAAGATGTGAAGAGGAGATATTTTGAGCTCAGGCTGAAGGGATTGTTATATGCCATTGCATGATGTCAGCGCTAAAAAGCAGAAATTAGGAGAGGCAGTGAGTTTTAATGTCAGAAGGTGACACAGGAAGTTGTGGTGACCTCCATTCTACAGTGAAGTTTAGATCCCCAGAGAGGCTGAGAATAGAGAAGTGGACTCATTCCTGACCTCAGTGGGAATTGTCAGGAGAAGTTAAAAAAAAATTGATCTGTCCTGCACATAAAGACTCTCTGAATGGCCCAGAACCCAGGAGGTGCCCTGCCAGGCTCCAAGAGGAACCCTTATCAGATGTCACGCTACGGGGGGAACTGCAGAGGGCAGCATCACAGGTAACACAGAGTCCAGGCCACCATCAGCAAGGGAAAGAGAGCGAGTGAGAGACTGGTTCTGCTCCAAGGCCAGGAAGACAGGTGCAGTCTAACTGAGAGGGTGGCTAGAATTCATCCGGGAAAAATAGGAATCAGAGCTGAAGGGTGGTACTGGATCCACCACGCACCTTGGTAGACACCCAGAGAGCCAGCAGTGTTCCTGCTCATGTTGAGTGTGGCTTAGTCCCAAAACCCATTTGTAGGCTCTTTATGCAAAAATTCAGAGAGTGTAGGTGATGTTGCTTAGACTTGGAGCCCTCCAGGTTTCCCTCCAGCTGTGAAATTTCAAGAGTTTGAATTAAAATATAAGAATCTGTGGTATGAACTTGCACTTAAACTTTCTGGAGAAGAAAATATCTGATAACTACAGAAATCAGCTTTACATCTACTGTTGGAAACTTGGTATACATTATCTCACCCTCTTGATGATAGCAGTGAATATAATCCACTAAAACACATAGATGGATGGGGAAGCACTTACTCCAAGGCCACAAGGCTGTCAATATTTATAAAAACAAAAATGATAAGACATTAAAAATGGCAGGAAAACACAATCTTTCCAGGCTGGCCTTGGGAGATCTGGAAAACAACAATTTAGATAAAATAAAAAATAACTTGTACTCCATGGATTAAGAAAGAACCAACAAGAAAACTAGAAACCACTGAGAAATTGAAGACAACACAAAAAGAAAATGACCAGTCAGGAATGCTAATCTCAGTTCAAAGGGAAGAGGCCCTGACTCTGCAGACCCAAAGTCAGTACAGAGAGGGGCAGCAGCCCCAGGAAGAACAATGGACCAGCAGCCCTAGACCCAAGGAAGCCCACAGTTATTGTAAGCTGCATAGAGCATGGGGTCTCACTCGGAAAGTGACTCCTTCCACATGGCAGGGCAGAGTTGGAGAAGAAATCCAAGGCACCATCCACCATATTTGGGTTAACATAATCAGAAGCCCTTTGGGGGAGGGGTTTATTGTTTAGGACTGGGCTTCCCTAGGAATCAGGATTCACAGAACAAATACACTTCAGGGCCTCTGGGGTCAGGCTTCCACAGTGAGTGGGAAGGAAATGGCCACGAGAGACAGCGGCAGGGAAGGGGCAGGCTAGGTGCAGATCCCTGAGAAGTTCAAACAGCAGCAAGCTTTCGAAGGACACATCTGTGCCACACTCTGTGCTGAGAAGCCGGGCTGACCATGTGCTATTCAGGGGGCCGAATCTGAAAGTGCTGATACTGTGAGCCAACTGCTCGGCCCCTCCCTGCCTGCTGCTAGCACAGAGCTCAGTGCTGTTTCCTTTCCCACCTCTCCACATGCTCAGGGGTACAGCTCGGCTTGGACAGTTGCCCATCTTGGGGTGGACAGACACAGGGACTCTGAACAGGGGAGCCACCTCCCAAGCCCACAGGCCATACAGCTAGGCAGACAGTGACTCGGGGGCAGCCAGAAGGGCACAATCACCGAGAGCTGCTTCGGTGAATGCAGCCCTAAGGCAAACGTATCACTGACTGACCAAGCCCACCAGGAAAGGCCAGGCAGGGCAGCATTCACATAGCAAAAAGCAGGCATGGGAACAAATAGGCCTCACTACGACTTCCTGTCCCAGCCCTGTGCCTGGTGGATTCCAGCACCCCCGGCCCTGGAAAGAAACCACTCACCCAAACATGTGGTGAAAGTTTGCATTCGTTTCTTCTTTTCCATTGTTTACTTTTGTGGGGTTGTTTTTGTTTCCTTTTAGGTATCTTTTGCTCTTTGTTTTTGTTCTTTTTTCTTGCTTGTCTTTTTCTATTATTTTTACCAAATTTGATTCACTCTCTTTTATACTTTGATTGGACTTTTCTCTCATCTTCCTTTTCTCAAATTCTAATTCCTTCATCTTCTGCTTCTTCTCTCCATTTTTATTATTATTACTACTAGCTTTTAAAATGTTAAGCCATTTAGTTGACTCTATACTATTATGGCTGAGTTCTTTTCTACCGTTGCAAGTGGCATGTTGTTGTTTTTAGTGGATATTTACTGGATGTCTGTATTTGGTTTGTCTTTGTGTCTACATTATTCTTGCAGATCTCTTTTCTGTTGTTAAGGGTGGTATAGTTGTAGTTATAACTGGATCTTATTGTTTGTCAATAACTGGTTTATGTTTGGCCTATTATTTTTGATTTCTTGTCTATTGTTAATGGTGACATAGTTATTCCTTTTAATTGGTTTTCAGAAAAATATTAGAAAATATGAAAAGAAAGAAAACATAAATAGATGTTATAAAAAACTTTAATGGAAAACACAAGTAGCCAAATTGACCAAGGTGGGTCAGGGATTTAGCTCAGTGGTTCCAGTGCCTGCCACGCAAGCACAAGGTCCCGAGTTCGATACCTGGTACTAAAAAAAAAAAGCAAATTGACCAAGGTGACAACAGGGTCACAAATAGAAGACAAGGTGGATCTAGTAGATCATAAAGTCAGTGATACCCTAAAAATGACAAGATACCATACAAGCTAAGTCCAACAGCCATTAGGTGACTCAAAACAACCAACCTCAGAATTATAGGAGTAAAGTAAAAATTTATAGGAATAAAGTAAAAATTAGAAGACAACTTAAAAAGTATAAAAAATGTATTCACTGAAATCATTGCAGAAAAATTTCCAAATCTAGGGAAATAATTCAATATTCAAGTATGAGAGACATATAGAACCCAAATAGCCATGACCTGAAAAGAACCTCTCCACGACACATCATAATCACAATTCCAGGAATTTCACAAAAGGAGAGAAGACTGAAAGCTGTTAGAGAAAAACAACAACTAACCTATAAAGGCAAGCTCATCCAAATAACTGCAGATTCCTCAGAACAATCCCTATAGGCCCAGAGAGCTTGGAGTGAAGTTGTTCAAGACCTACTTGTCAATGCCAACTTTTCTATCCTGCAAAATTGGCCTTCAAAATTGACAGAGAAGTAAAGACTTTCCAGAAGAAGGAAATCTTAACCACTTATAACCACTAAACCAGCATGGAGAAATGACTTAAGGCTAAACTAAATAGTGACAAGGAGTTCCACAGCATCAGATTCCAAAGGAAAGTATCTATCTAACTGGTAGAGTAGTTAAAGGAAAACAATAAAGGAATCAGCACTAGAAAAACAATGCAACTAGAGAAATCAATAAACATCTTACCATAATAGGTCTCAATTCCCCAGTCAAAGGCTCTGGCTGGCATAGTGTATACAGAGCAAAATGCAACCATATATTGCCTGTAGGAGACACACCGCATCCAAAGGAAGTACATAGACTGAAAGAGAAGGGACAGAAAGTGTCAATCCATTCAGCTGGAGCCTAAGAAAAGCAAGAATAGCTGTCTTATTTTCAGACATAGCAAACTTCAAGCTAAAAGTGATCAAAAGGGAAAAATATATCACCTGCACACTGGTAAAGGGAACTATTCAACAGGAAGAGATCACAGTGAAAAATCTCTCCCTACTAGAAAACAAAAACTACTAGACTTAAAAGTACTGTAGACACCAATGCAATCATAATGGAGGGCTTCAGTACCCCCTCTCACAATTAGAAAAATCAACCAGGCAAAAATTAACAAATATCAACATTAAGCCACACCACTGGACAAAGGGGCACAACAGATATCAACAGAGTCTCTCGCCAAACAACAATGCATGTTTTTCTCAACAGCACATTTTAAAAATGGAACATATCTTAGACCATAAAGCTTGCTTAAATAAATATTAAAAAACTGAAATAATCCCTCACATATTATCAGGTCATAGCAAAATGAAGCTAGAAATCAATATCAAAAGAAGTCACAGAAATGATGTAAACACATAGAGATTAAATAATACATTATTGAATAGTAAATGGGTCGCAAAAGAAACAAGAAATGAAAAAGTTAGGCCAGGGATTTAGCTCAGTAGTTCCACTGCCTGCCACCTGCCTCACAGGTGCAAAGACATGAGTTTGATCCCCAGTACCAAAAAAGAAGAAATGAAAATGTTTCCAGAATTAAATGACAGTGGAAGCACAATGTACCAAACCCTATGGAACACAATGAAAGGAGTTTCAGAGGGCAGTTCATACCTGTAAATGCACACATATGAAGAATAGAGCTATCCCAAATAAAGATAACGATGCACCTCAAGGTCCTACAAAGACAAGAAAAATACAAACCTGAAACCAGTAGAAGGAAAGAAATTGGAAATATCAGAATGAAAATTAATGAATTTGAGACTAAAAAACATACAAAGGATCAATGGATCGGAGTTGGTTCTGAAGGGGTGGAAGGGGGTCTGGGAATGGAGAGATAGGAAGGTAAGTGAAGGGGAGGTGAAAAGGATCAAGAGACAATGTATCTATTTGCCATTGCTCAAACAATAAATGGATTTACAATGTATCACAAATGTATACTAATAAAAAAATCGAGAAAAAACTTGAAAAGGGTGACCGGAAGTAGAAGTTGATACAAAGATTTCCAAAGAAGATGTCCCCAAGAAGAAGACATTTCAAAAGACCAAGGGAGGGCTGGGGATTTAGCTCAGTGGTTTCCTCGCCTGCTGCACAAGTGCAAGGGCTCGAGTTCGATCCCCGGTACCAAAAAAAAAAAAAAAAAAAATAGAGCAAGGGAGCAAGAGCAATAGCAGTGAAAGTAAAATGGGCTGCTAAGAAGAGCTGCCATGTAACATTCATAAGTGTTAAAATGCAAGCAAAACTTATTTTGAAAAGCTTTCCACTTGATAGGCTGTATATTTTTAGTAAATACACACTTAAGAGATGGGACCAAATAGGGAATCACGAGGAGTCCAGTGCATGATGTCTTTCTGGGTGTCTGATCTTCCTTTACTTTCAAAATACATCATCTTCATCCATCTCCTCGCCTGGGCATTATTTCTGTTTTCCGCAATGGTGCTTGATCACTGTTCCATGTCAGTCCAACACACTGCTCCAGGACATCCGAGATGGAGAGCAGCCCACTGCAGAGGCCAGGGGATGTGGTCACCCGGCTCTAGGGAGGCACTGTCTAACGGAACTTAACAGTGATGATGAAATGGAGTAAAACACAATCTCCTTTTTCTTATACCATTGACTGGCTTTCTAAATAACATCAGAGATAATGTATTCCTCCCTGGAAATATACGAGACTAAGATCTAAACCATTGTCACAGCGACCATGATGTGCTGCGGGTCACATCCAGGCCCTGTCCTCACACACATCTGCTTCACATGGTCAGTGGGGATCTCAGGTCCACCCAGGAGCGGCTCCAGCTGCTCTGGGGCCTGGGGGCTGTAGCGGATTTCAGCATGCGTGGCCCATGAGGCAGAGGGCAGGAAGGGGGAGGTTCATTGGTCAGATGTGGAGGTGCTGTTTGCTCCATCACCCACAATCTACCCACCTAAACCCAGCCACGTGGCCACAGCCCCTGGATGCCACGGTCACTGTGCGTCCAGGAGAAAATGGAAAGTGGAAAGAAAAATAGCTCTCTTGTCTATTTTTACTGTCTTTTGGGTCTAGACCACATGGTAGTTTGAATATAGGTGACCCATGCGAGCACACACTAGATGTCACCTCTCTGATGTCCTTCCCAGAAGCACTAGAAGACACACGTTTTGCCATTCCTAGGTGATTCCTAAGCAGTTCCTTTATTCTTTGAGGAGGGTTTAATTCAGATGTCACCCCAACTCCTATGAGGTGCGGTTCCTGCTGAAATCTAAGCCTGTGTTGTAGGACATACCTAGACTGCTGTGTTCGTCCATGGACATGGGTCCCTGTCTGTCTCCAAAGTGAAGTGGCTCCATGTCCCACACACAGTGTTCCGGGTTCTGTGCAGGGAATGGAAGGTGGAGAAACCACTCCATGGGTTGCCATCCTGCTCTTCCATAAACCAGGTGCCATGATGGGCAGGGTGCAGGGGCACACAAGGACAGTAGAGCAGTAGGACTCTGGGGACAGCCTGATCTTAGAAGATCTGAGCTCCAGGACCTCAGAGAGGCTCATGAGAGGGCACCAGGAAAAGCCCTTATCCAGAGAGAGGCCCCATGCTGGGGACAGACAGGGACAGGAGATGTGCTTTTGAGGATCCTCAACCCTACTTGCATCAGGTCTTTAATGAATGATCTCATGTACAGAGGTCTTCTAAAGCCTCCAGTTTCAGGGGAGAACAAACAGGAGCTTTGCGGAGTATTTGCTGATAGTTTATTGAAATGAAAATGTATATAAGGCTTCAACAATTGTCTTGCTATGTATAGGTAGAAGGAAAAAGGAAGGGAGGAAGGTTATGCTTTGCAACATGGGCGTTCCATTTCTTATCATGCTCTGTAGTCCTCGGAGCCAAAGATCTTGGGGAAAGTTAGTATGGCGCACAGTAACTGCTACTATATATTACGTTCTGGAAAACAAAAACAGGGACATCATGTAGATTTTCAACTCTGTCCTGCAAAGTCAGATATTGACAATCAAATACTTTTCCTCTTGTGATTTTCCTGTGTTTTTGGTGATTGTGTAGCACCTGAGAAAGCTCTGGAAACACGATCAGGCTGTCTTCTCGTGTATCCTATCAGTCAGGTGATATTTATTGATGCCAAAGAAGTCTTTCTGGCTCTTTGCTCCAAAAGGCACCCTTTGAACTTTTTTTCAAAGCTTCTTGGTCTTTGAAATAATTTCCCATGGAACATGCCACAGGGATAATTTGTGAAAGACCTGCCAAGGTCTATCAGCCTTTCAGTGGAACACTAGTAAACTCTCCTCCAAAGAAAGATGTGATCGGGTCGGGGATTTAGCTCAGTGCTTCCAGCACCAGGCTTGAAACCACAAGGTCATGAGTTTGATCCTCGGTACCCCCCCACCAAAAGAAGGATGTGATTTCTCTGAACTCCCCTACTGCTTTAATTAACTGTTGGAATTATTCTTTTTTTGGGTACCAGGGGTCAAACTCAGGACCTTGCACTTGCGAGGCAGGCGCCGGCACCACTGAGCTAAATCCGCGGCTGTTGGAATTATTGAAGACAAACTGAAGACCTGCTTCTGTGGTCCACAGCATGGCCCTCACATGTGGATGATAAGCCCAACCTGGGTTTGGAACAAAGGACAATCACATTGTCCTGTGGTGCAGGTGATGTCCAGAGAATTCTCGTGCTTTTTGGTGTTTTTCCAAGTTTCCTACAGCAAAATGCTTTAAAGAAAATATTAGAAGACTAAACGCTCAAAAGATAGTTATAATGAGAAAGAAACACTCATGTTTTATCGCTGCTTTTCTTTTAAATGGTCAATCAACCATCGTGTGTTCGGTACTGTAATCTACACCAGGGTTTCACTGATATGGACTGAAAGGGTCCCAGGTTTTCAAATATGGAAACTAAACAACTTGTATGCTTAGAAGCACAATTCAAAATTCTGTACGTTAGGCACACAAATTGTTACTTTAATGTTTTTTCTGGATCCTGCCGAAATGTACTGATGAACTACAGTTTGCACCATGTGTTTTATTTCAGGTGAACCATCTTTCCTTAGTTGATTGTCCCCACAGACAAGGGCTTCTTGAGAATCCCGTTTGTACTCTCCATCGAAAATGTGTCGGTGTGTGTCACTGCAGGGGTTGCATGTGAGAGCAGGTGCGTGTGCGTGTGTATGAATGCCATCAAGAGCTGACGTCTCTGAACAATTCTTTTCTCTCTTTTGCCCTTTCCACTTATCATTTACTGAAGACTGCCACAGTAAGGTAGAAATCAGCCTTGGAATGAAGGTCTGATGAAGGAAAAGTCATTACACACCATGTGATTCACAGAGCGGAATTCCGTTTTCAAAACAGAATGTGCCTCAGCTGCTTTGTCATCATTAGTGAGACTCAGGGCTGCTTATTCCAGGGAGTGATTTTAAGACGCATGAAAGACAAAACCAAAATTACCATCAGCAGTTGGACGTTGGCCAGTGTTTCATCTGACTGCATGAGAAAACACTCTTTGAACTTCTTCACAGCTTCTTTAGTGGACTTGATACTTATGAAAGGTTGGAGAAACTCTGTGTATTCAGCCACAGTCACATTAGGGCTGATCGTCTTTTCTACCGCATCCTCCAGAAGCTGGCAGCCAGCACCTGGGGAGAAACAAGAATGGGGCTCATCGCTGGAGAGGACCCTCGATGTCAGTCATTCTTCTCTGTCCCTGAGGAAAGAAAGGCCATGGGGCCTGGCCTCAAGCTCTCAATGGACGGATTAAATGTGGGCTCCAGGGTCCCATCCAGGCCTGCAGGCCTGCTCCTGCCAGCCAGCCCTGAGAAGCCAGGCCCTGTGCAGCCTTGGGTAACAAGGACACGCAAGAAAGGAGCTGCTCCGATGGGGTGGGTCATATTGAGCACTGTTTGATCTTCTTTGTTCAAAGCCATGCCACACTTCACTCTATCACTGAAAGCATGATGTAGCAAGTTGAAAGGCCCTGGAGCTATTGGGTCTGGAAGATTGCGAACTCACTCTGGGAGCTCCAACACTACTCGGCATCCAACGCCATGGGGAGCAGAGATTCGTGCACTGCAGAGGCCGCGGAATGGGGCCTGTGCAGGGAAAGGGCTGGTGCTCATGGCAGCTTGCTGACACCTGGCTCGGCAATTTTCCCTCAGACTGTGGAGGACATCACCTTCTCACCAATCTGAACCAACTTCGGGAACAGAGCCGGAGGTGGTGGCAGCAAGCTTTGGAAATGTGCAGAGCACATTGCAGTGGACTCGTGTGTGTGACCGCCCTCTGGCTGCCAGGGCTTCTCCACCTCTGTGACTGGGGGACCTCCCGAGCCTGAGTCCTCCTCCCAGTCAGCACTGAACGGAAGGAACTGGGAGCGCAGCAGGCCCCGGGAAGGGCTCAGAGCAGCCCTGTCTGCCACTGTGGGGGCCCCAAGGTATTATCCTGCCTGGTCATTTGCTGGCATCTGAACTTTCTCTCTGAAAAGTTTTCCATTTCTTTCCACATTTACGGAGACTCACGAGCACTTCTCAGGAAACTGCTTTGTATCCACTAGAGGAGATCGTTCATTCTTTCCCTTTGTCTCATTGAAATATCTGATTCCAATGTCAGATTGCAAGCCCCATCCTGGTTTCATGGTAGCCTTGCCCATGCTGGGACCCCCTGAGTGGCAATGACACGGTGCGAGCGTCTCCCTCACAGCACAAAGACCCTGAGCAGCTGCCTCTTGATGGGCCTGGAATTAATGCTGCCCTGTGCTGGAGCTCCGGGACCAGAACTCCCTCCCCAAGGACGCAGGCAGCACCCTGGTCAAGGGCCCCATTCCCTGCACAGAACTCACCTGCATAGCAGCAAAAGGGGAGGGTGGCCAGCATGAGGAGCAGCGCCAGCTTCATGTCGAGGCTGCTGTGGGCTGTTCTACCGTGTGAGACACGAGTGAGGGAATTCACTTGTAGGTGACCACTCCGAGCTCCGCTATTTATTTGCCAGGTAGCTGCCTTGTCCCTCCCAGGAGCCAGGGAACGAGTTGCAGGAGCCACCTGGCAGTGAACCAGGGACAGCTGCAGGTGCCAAGGGGAAGCGGCAGGCTCTGCTCTGTGGGCACAAAGCGGCAGGCAGGGCCCTGGAGCCAAGATAGCTGAGGCTGCAGCTATGACGCTGCTTCAGGTAAAATGGTGAGAGCAGGATTTCTGAATTACAGCAACGCTGCGTGAGCTTTGCTGTGGTCTTTGTTGTGGCCTCCTTCTGTCTCCTTGCCTTCTTCCCACTTCATCTCACTTCACACCCTCATCTCCGTCTGCTTTCCCTTTCCCTTCTTCTTCAAAGTGACAGCAGCTTCATACATAACCTGACCCTCCCATAATCAAACGAATCCAGTAAGTACAGAGTTCCTGCTTGACTTTTCGATTCTTTTTTTTCTTTTTCAGTACTGGGTATCGAACTCAGGACTTTGGCCTTGCCAGGCAAGCACGGCATCCCTGAGCTGCAACCCTGGCCCTCTACTTGACTTGAACTTGTATAAAAATGTTGAAGGGAGCAGGAATAGGAAACAATGGCGAAGCTCTGCCTGGATGGAAGCCACTCTTGTAGCTTCTCTGTCTTTGGGATGGCAGCCTTCCAGGCAGGGACCCATGAAACGTGCTCTGCACGGTGGGGTCTTTTTGGAGCAAAGGCAGCGCTAATTGGATGCGATGCCAGGAGCGGCTGTAAACCTGGCTGGTCACTGCCCGCCTCCCAGGGTGGGATTCACTTCACACCCGCTTGGGAGGGGACCCCACCGGGAGGTGATAAGCCTTCCTCTGGCATAGCTAGCAGTTGGCAGAACCAAGACACGAAGCCAGCAGCACTGGCTCCAGGGATGGCCCTCAGCCCTGCTAACCTCCTCGGCCCGACCCACAGGGATGTCCGCAGCGTGGCTCTGTGGGCCTCTGAGGCCTTGAGGGCACTGCCGCCATGTGAGACTCCAGGGAACACAGTCACCCACCGGGGGAACACGATTTAAGTCTTAATGAAAAGCCACTGATAGTCACGCACTTCAGCACTATGCTCACTGAGAAACGGGAACTCCTGACAACATAAATCTTCAGTAAGAGCAAGCATGAGCCCCAACTCCAACCAAGCAGTATGGCATGAAGCCTGCGTGCCGACATGGGCAGGTATCGCTGCTGGATGAGGGTCTGGGGGTCAGGAGGGAGGGGGTGGCGGAGGAGAGCTCATTGTCAGGAATGTGCCATTCCTGTGACCTATCCCGGATCCGTCTAGTCTCGGGACCAGGAGCCAGCTGTGGAAGCAGAGCCCAAGTCAGGTGTCACCCGCTGACTGGCTCTCCTCGGCTTCTTCCCTCAACTCCTACATTTGACTCGATTCCCCAAGCCCTGACGCATGTGGCCAAACACTTCACCCTGTGCCCGTGTGCCCGGTGATTGGGCGCCTTAGTTTGCTACACCAACGTCTCCAGGGGTTAGAGACTGGTGCCCCATGCAAGGCCCACATGTGTGACCCTGGGCTTCACCCACACCTGTGCCCCACACGTGATCCGGGCATCGGGAGAGGGACGGGGGAAATTTCCGTAAGAATTTGGTCTAGCCAAGTAGGCATCTTAGACGCGGGTAGTTTTATTTCCCCTCTCTACCCAAGAAGGCAGGGACTTTGGACCTAAGAATTCTGGAGTGTAGTAGTGACAGGGGCTTCAGCGAAATGGATCAGTCAGTGATTTAATGTTATAAAATGAGCCGCACCTGCATGAGCTTGTGCTGTTATCACTTTTATGGTTAGTGTGCTCCCCTTCTATTCCTCTTCCCACTTTCCTCCCACCCTTCACTCTTTGTTCCTCCTCCTGCTAGAGACTGCAAACAGCTCCATCTCCTGTGTAAGTGTCGTGGTATAATGAGGAGCGAGGCTCGGTGCATTATGTCAGCCACCCGAGGGACAGACGTCCCTCACCCACAGACTCCTTTTCACTGGAAAGTGTGGTGGAGAACTATTTACGCCTCAAACCCCACTGAGCTGAAGGACCTGAGCTTCACAACAATCATTAAAAGTAATTTATACTTGGGCCTGGGGCAAGAGCCTGAGCCAGGAGCATTGTTTGTGCCCAGGATTTGGTGGCCAGCTGGGGAACACATAGACCTCATCTCAGGATAGTGCTAATAATTTGAACAACTCTCATAATTATACTGGATTCAGTGCAGATGTTTGTTTTTTGAAGTTGCGTTTCAGTTAAAAACATGCGGATTTGAAAGTAAAGCAAACAATCTTGTTATATTTTACCTTCTGAAGTTCATATGAAAGTATAAAATATGGAGCATGTGTCTTGTCCAAATAACTTTTAGTCCATAGAATGCTTGGTGCCGATGAATACAAAGCAGTGAGAGGTTCGTACCTTAATTTTAGAGAGTGAGTTGCATGATGGTGGCAATGAAATGGAACACTGGGACAAGTCCAGAGTCCTTAGGACAGGTGGTAGCTGTCAAGATCAAGAAAGGCAAGGAACAGGCCCTCCTGAGACCAAGAGAGGAAAAGGTCAGATCTGTGACAGGAGCCCCAGCCAGTTTGATTAGGCATGGGGTGAGGTAAATAAGGAACAAGGCAAAAGTTGCATCAGGTATATTTTAACAGCGAATGAGAGCGCCAGAGGACAAGCCCATGCTTAGTGACACAGGAAAGCATTATTTGCTCTCTGGGTTACTCACGCCAGCTTTCGTTCTGTCATTCAGCTAGAGCATAAGAGGTCAAAACACACCTGACTTAAGAGAAGATGGAAAGTAGAAGCTTGTACATGTGCTTTCAGCCAGTGGGCAAGGCTGGAGTCTTCCACTCCAAAGCCAAGGGAAAGACCGACAAGGAAGCGGGACGCTGTCTGGCCGCCCAGGATGTGCTCGGGTGCTGCCCGGTGTTCCAGTCCTTGTGCACCTGCCCTGGCACCAGCTGGGCCAGAGAGTCACTCAGATGTTTTGCGTTCATCTACAAAACATCCCACTTCTACATGGGGCCCCACTGAAGAAGTTATGTTGTCTTTCCATCCATACTTTATCCCAACATCTGATGACAATTGTATTAGTTAGCTGTGCCATCGCTGAGACACAAAACTCAACACTCACACTGAACTCATTTCTCATTGAGAAGAATAGAGGGCGGCTTGCTGCCCATGCTTCCTTAATTTTACAAAAAACACATTCTAGGAAGCAAATTGGACGGGTTCTTAATGCGAAACATATGAAAATTGTTCTTGAAATATTAATATAGTAGAGTGTTGTGAAAATAATAATAAAAGCAATGTATTTCAGGGAAAATTTGGTGGTAAGTTTAGGGCTATGATCTGTGAGTTATTTGGGGGTGAATTTTGCAGCCACATGTGCTGCCTGTGAGTATACTGGGGAAAACAGCTTAGAGGAGAAGCTAAATCAGCTTGCGGCTCTAGGAGATCGAGTCCAGGCTTGGCTGTCTGCACGACAAAGACATCATGACAGAAGGGTGAGACCAAGGCCAGATGCTTAGTTCCTGGCAACTCAGAAGCAGAGCAGGAGAAGCGGGCCGGAGAGGAAGGGCCAGGAGTCACACACGGTACCCAGGGTCCCACCGCCATGGCCCACAGACACATCCCGGAGTGTGCTCTGCTAGTCCTCAGGGCTACCACACTCATCAAACTGACACAGTTGAGGTTTCCGTCACAGCGACCACTCTGGGTCAGCCAAGTCATTTTGGCCCAGCCCAGAAAAGTCTCCTTGGTGACTAGCATCTACACAGAGAGAAAGGGACACAAAGAGTTCGTAGTACTTGTATTTCTGGACTGACTTTTACTCTTCCAAAAGAAACTGTGCCTTGTGAAGATTTCCAAATGAACTCCAGAAACTGGAGATGTCTGGCATCCTTCAGTAGCCACGTTTCTACAGGAAATGGGTGCTGATCAACTGCCATGGCCAACACTCGGCAAAGATAAGTCAGTCAAGGATTCTGTCCAGACAGAGCTGTTGCATTTGGAGAGAAATGAAAATACGGCATAAGCAAGTGATATTTGACCTGCTCTCAGGCTGCTGGAAGACCTTAGCTGTAGACACAGGAGGAAGTTTTGGTCTTGAAAGGTCTTCACCTACCTAATGTAAAAGGGTCACTTTTCTGAACCATCTTTCCCAGGGGTTTGTGCATTTGCACAAAAACCCTACTAAAGAAGAACCTTTTAGAAAGTCAGATGAACATTAAGTTTTTTAAGATTGTGCACATCTGACATGCGTTCGGCTCCACAATATTTGGAAGAAGACATCACATATCCCCTACAACTCCTACAAGCATGGTCACACTGGCACCACCAGGGCTGGCAGAAAATCAGACTCAGGTGTGTTCTTGGAGCTCAGGTTCATCCACTGTGAGATTTCTGCCAGACTGGAAACGGGGTGTGGAGCTGCTTACCCAGGACAGAAGCCTCAGCCCAGCCTCTGTCTAAGAAACTCCGCTTGGCCGTGTGATGTCATCACTGAAGTCACGGAGTCCTTTCCTAGGCCAAGGGTCTCCCTTGCCTTGGGCCAAACCTGGTGCTGGGACTTCAAGGCTGTTTCCTCAGTGTTGACACCACAAGCACCACCCCAAAGCCCTCCACCTCAGTGCCCCAGTGGTGCCGCAGGCTACAAAAGCCTGTGTATCTGTCTGTGAGGATGTGGGGCCTGCGACTGGGTGGAGAGAACAGTGTGATTCTCCCAAACAGACTCTGAGCATGTGATCCTTAAGAGACACGTACTGGCCTGGCCTGTATGAAACTGGGTCAGAAAAGGAGAAGCTGCAGCCTCCACACTGAGTACACGCCAAACAAGACAGAATCTCCCCCTCCACACACACATACACAGTGGTTTATGTACACGTCGTGCTTTGCTTTCTCAGTGGGAAGTGCCCTCTGTCCCTTTGTCCCTTGAGAGGTCTGAGGGAAGAGGTAGGATGTATAGTGATAAATGCAGATGGATGAGAAGGTGAGGATGTACTCAGAGGCATCAGAGAGAGGGACCAGGAGTGGAGAGACCAGAGTTCCATCATGGCTGACTAGCACAGGGTTCAGATTCTGACTGTAGCACAAGTAGGAGCGAGCAGACTTCCATGTGGAGTTTTGATATGTGTGTAATTGTTTTACTTTCTTCCTTCTATTTTCTCTTCTTTTTCTTTTTCTCCGTTTATCACATACATTTATCCTCCATGATATTTTGACTTTGGAGAAGAGCCAGAACATGTGTAATGCCACATGCCAGATGGGTGTGTAGGTGGATTAGGACATATTGGAATGCTTTCACGGGCCCAGCGTTTCGTCGGATGGCACTCACCAGCAACATTCACTGTCTTTTGAATCACACCTTACAAAAACATAAAAGAGGACTTCCACCATTGCTTCAGAATGTAGGAAGAATGATGGGATGTGTTCATGGTGAGGAGAAGTATTGTAAGGAGAATTAATGGCAGTATGTTTTCTGCTATCATAAATTATTATTATTATTAGAACTGAACAATTGTTGT
>NW_004624926.1:990126-1022254 GCF_000247695.1 Heterocephalus glaber
GTCAGGGAACCAAAGGTTGCAGAAATCTTGGAAAGAAATACACAGAGACACAGAATTCGGGTAAAATAATAAAATTTCTTCTCATGAGCAGGAAGGAACACCAGAAACAGGTCTGGTTTGTATCCACACCCTCTTTGTTCAGCGTTTCCCTTTTTATATCCTTTTTAGCCATTATCTCATCCCTAGTGGTCTTTGATGTGTAAATACAATTCCAGTTCCCATTTACAAGTCACAGACACAAGATAGGCACATATACATTGTAAATTCACCCTGGCACGGTAACTTTGTTAGGTTAATGAAGTTACTGCTTAAAGAGTCAGATAACCTGCACCTTAAACAAGGAGTTATGGGAAAAGCAAATCTTAAAAGAACACATTATTTTGCTTCTACAACTACCTTAATATTCAGTCTATTAAGTTATCTAAAACTTTTCCCTTTCAGTAACACCCACCTGCCCTCAGAGCCAAGAGAAAAGGCAAGTGGAAGTGTGTAGTATGACGCTTGACATAATATTTTATTCTTCCCTTCCACCCTCTGTCCTCTATCATTTTGTTGTGTGTGTACTGGGAATCAAACTCGGGACCTTGTGCTTGCGAGGCAGGTGGCGGCACCACTGAGCTAAATCCCCGGCCCTGTCCTACTCCTTCAGATGTGTCCAGCAGACATCTAACCCGGAGAGGGGCAGCTGGGGAGGAGTCCAGTTTATCTGGCTTTCAAAGCAGTTCATCAGCCTCTTCACCTCTTGAGGGAAACTTTAATCAGTTTGCAGGTCTGGCTTCCATTTCTGACCAGTGGCTCTGTTGGCTCCCGAGCCACACATGGTGTGGCCCAGAGCTGAATGGCCTCCCTGAGCCGAGCCCGTGACTGGCTGCCCACGGCAGGGATTTTATGGAGCCCAGGGCGTCCCCTTATGACAGACTTGTCCACAGCCAGGGGAACCTACTGGCTATGGAAAAGCCAGATTCTAAACACTGTTTGCTCCTGAATAATTTCTAATCCGTTTCTCAGGTCAAACCATTAACTCAATAGAAAGTACTTTGCAGATACTATGAATTAGGGTCTCACAAAAGGCCTTTGCACTCCATATGATTCTCTCCATTGGGCACGTGAGAAAACTTAGTCACAGAAATGGAAAGATCTGCTCAAAACCATGCCAAGGGCAGAGGCAGGACAGGGTGGGAGCTCAGAGTTCCTGGCTCCTCAGCTGGTGAGCAGTTTGCAGAATATGCAGGACTGGGCTCCCGACCCCCAGCACCGGCAGTGCCACCAGCTTCTGCTGACGACGTGGCACTCAGTTCAGTAAGCCTGACTAAGGCCCCCAGTTCCTGAGACCCATGCCACGAGGGGAAAGGCTCCATTTTGAACAGGCAACCTGGACACGTGCCCAGCAACCGCCTGCAGCGTGTCCTCACCAGCTGCATAGCCTTGTCCCGCTTCTAGATCCCAGGAAAGCAAAAGCAGAGTGAGAAGTTACTGGGATTTGGCTTTTCTCTGTGTGACCATCCTAGGACAGGTGACCAGGCGAGAGGAGCAGCATTTACTGGTCTCTGGCTGCCCTGCATCTGAGCCCACTTCTTACATGTGGCTTCAACACTCACCAAGAAACAAAAAGTTTGGCTGGGGCCTCCTAGGCCCCTGGTGATGGGGTGCGGGCACTGGGCCTGAGCTCAGCCAGCCAGAAGCCCCTGCCCGGGCCTACGGGTGTGGAGTGACTGACAAGAAGCAATGCAGGGACAGGGTGGCGCTGTAAACCTGGGAGGCCCAGGCGCTGCTAGCTGAGGTGCTGGGCCACTGGTTGTCCTGTGAGTTGGGGTCTCGGGGAGGCTTTCGTCCCCAGACTGCTGCTGCGTGACCTGCTGCTGCAATGTGCTGTCCCTCCTGCTCAGTTCCAGAAACTTCTGGCTTGATCCATGAGTTCCAGCTGTCCTTTCACCCCGTTCCTTTCCTGGTGACATTTGTGAGTGTCATCGGCCTGTGTCTTGGTAGGAGTCGGCTGGCGTGAGCGAGGCGTGTCTTTCCGCTTTGCTGTCATCTGCTATTGAGAAGTACATTCCTAGAGCTCAGATGTGACTATTGATGACACAGAGGTGACAATACCCCTAGACCAGAAGGCTGGCGCGGCCAGGAGCTGGTGGAGAAGGCCATCGCATCACTTGGCACCACCCAAACCCGCTTCAGCAGTGCCGGTCAGCATGGCCGGATGTGCGCTGTGGCCCACACGCCGTCATCGCCATGCCCAGCACCACTGTGAGCCTCGGTCACGTTCTCATCGCTGAGACAAAATACCCAGCACCCGCAGCTTCGAGGAAGAGGGGCTCCTTCTGCCTCATGGTTTCAGCCCATGGTCGCCGGCCCCAAGGCAGAGATGGCATGGCGGAGGGGAGCTGCTCATCCAAGGCAGCCAGGAAGCAGTGAGGCTGAGGGCGAGCCCTCCCGCTCTGAGTCCACCCGATGACTACCGCGGCCTCAGTGCACTCTGCCCTCATTTCCTTACCGTCACAAGCTACTTCCAAATCTTTGTACCCCACACAAGGACCAGGGAACCCATGCCCAGACCCACAACCCGTGGAAATGTCTTAGGGGCCCAACCGAGAGTTGAGACTCCTTTGGTGAGCTGTTATTTCCTTTTCTGTCTTTTCTTTTGCATTTCCTTATCCTTAGTCACTTGTGGCAGGCATAGGTCAGACAGTTGAGCTGTTAGGGCGTCCGCCACTTGAGGACCCCCACGGAGGACAACCCAGTCACCTGCCAGAGCTTCCCCAGGCGCCACTGGGCACGTGTCCATCCCCACGCGTCATGTGGGCCTGTGTTCTGTTTGTGTGGCCTTCCTCTTCTTTTCCATAAACTCATAGACCTCTGCGTCTTAGGGACTCCTTTTTGACAGCTAGTCTCCTGAGCCCCTAGAAAAATGAGTGCTTAAGTATGAAAGTGCGTAAGACCGAGAGGCAATTCACTCAGAAGCGGGAGGGGGCATCAGGAGGCCCCTCCAGGGTGAGCAGCAGCCTCACTGAGCATTCCTCTAGGTCAGCACCATACCCCATCTGAGGCTAGCCAGGGCTCTGAAAAGTTTGCTCACCCAGGGAGACACAAATGAGGACAGAGCCCCATCTAGTGTCCAAAGTTTCTCTCACACACCTGGTGTGGGAGACAAAATGGAGACACCATGGAGAATTCTGGTCTCCAGGTCACACTGGAGGAAGCTATCTCCGAAAACATACACACCGTCAAGTCCTAAACACTTTGGCCCGAAAGAGACCTCTAAGCTGCTCTTTCAGTCCTCTTTCTCATTCTCCCTGTGCCCCCTCTCCACAACCACGGGGCATGGCCCCTGGGCCCTCCTCAGAACTCATGGTTCTTTCTCTGTGGAACTGTCGTCTCTTAGGAAACTCATGTCCTCTATAATCTTGTGCGATGCCAGGTATCAGGACTGCAAGGGACAGGGGTGGAGGGAGAAGCTAGGGAGGGTTGGGGGGAATGTACAAGAGCTCATGTTCTGAAGCTAGCTCCTGCCTAGGCTACTGGCAGCATCGGGGTCCAGATCCCGCCCTCTCCCAGGCCAGCAGCAGCATCAACTGCTTAAATGGCCCGGATGGTCACCCCACTTCAGATTCTTTCCTTAGGGACTCATCCTATTCCAGCTTCTAGGCTGCTGCCTGCTGGGCTCCTCACCCATTGGACGTACATCAGCTCTGCAGGTGAGGGAGCCCAGCTGCCCTACTTAGAATAGTTGGAGCCAAAACATCAGAATTCATTGCCCTGAGTCGTAACTGAGGACCATTTGTTAAGTTGCTCTCCTCTGTCAGAGCCAGGGTCCCCAAGGGACACCTTCACAGGAAACTATTTCAAGTTAAAGGTGGAACAAAATAAAACTTTTTTTGAGACAAGCTCTTGCTATGTAGTGTGTGTAGCTGGCCTTGAACTCCCTGTGTAGCCCAGGCTGGGCACGATCCTCTTTCCTTAGGCTCCTGAGCGCTGGGATTACAAGTGTGAGCCACCACACCCAGCAGGAGTGAAATGAATTTATCAGGCTCTCCTTGAGGCCTTTCAGGGGAGAAGCACTAATTTCCCTTTCAGCATCGGCAGTGAACTCGCTTTTACTACCCCTCCTCAGCACAGGTGTTCCATGATGCTGAGTGATTTTATAACTGGCTAAGGGCTTCCAGCCAGCACTGGCTCCCCAGCCCCGATACCCATCCAAGAGATGGGCTGTGGCCCAAGGGGGGAGGAAAGGGGGAAACCCAAGCCCACAGGGGGTGGCACCGGTGCCACATACAACCAGAGATATCTGGAGCTCCTCTCTACTGAGGGATGTTCAGGCCCACACAGGTCAGGGATCAACCCAGGGGATGATCTGTAAGGCTCCCATGACCCGACTCTTACTCCTCCTGCCCACAAACCCATCACAGGGAATGCCTCTTCCATTCCCCCGACTCCCCACTTGGATGCCTCTTACACGGTCGGAGGTGCCCTGCATCCAAGACTCCGTGGCCCTGAAACAAAAGCCTGATCTTTGCCAACCCTGCTGTAGGGCTGATCCCTCTTTGGGAACCAATACTGCTTAGGATCTCCTCTTGTCAGTCCCTCCCTCCAATGTGCTACCTCTTTCCCACCCCACGCCGTCAGTGCCCCAAGGAGATCAAGCCAACCTCCTGAGCCCACCCCACACAAGATCTAGGTCCATGTACCATAAGACCCTGGACTCGGGAAACTCAGCATCTAAGCCTGCCACCATCTGATACCCCTTTTTTTTGGTACTGGGAATCAAACTCAGGTCCTTGTGCTTGTGCAGCAGGCAGCGAAACCACTGAGCTAAATCCCCGGCCCCTGACCCCTTTGAGAAGTGGCTGGTACAGGTGGAACTGTCCCAGTTCAGCTCCCTTTTCAGGAATAGATATCCTACGGTCCAAAGAGAAACTGGGCATGATCTCTGAGGACTCTAAGAAGTCTGTTGTTGGGCTCCATACCGTGAAGACGGCTTTCAGTCTGACCTGGAGAGATGTCCAGTTTATCCTGGTTTCTCACTGCACAACAGCTGAAAGAGAAAGGACCCTAAACACTACCAGATAGGCCAATGATAAGGCCTTTGCAACCTTGCCAGACAGCAATCGGCTAACTGACGTGCTCTTGTGGCCCAGGATGGGCGCGGGCAGAACTGTAACACTGGGGCTGGGGGACTCAAGTGCAGGTGTCACGTCCAGGCCTTGGCTGGTATTCATAAGGGCACCCCAAGCCCATAAACTATTACAGACAGGACTACCATCAGGGTTCTGATGAAAATTTGGTGGTTTTTCAACAATGGCTCAGAAAGACCCTCTGATACTAATTTGGACCCGAAGTCTAGACAAGGCTGCATAATTCTGAGCCAATATTTTCTTAGCAGTTTGGCTCCAGACATTAGGAAGAAGCTCCAAAAACTCCAAGTGGCCCACAGATGGGGATGAATCCACTGGTTGATTTTGCTTTCCTGGTCTGTAACAACTGTGACTGAGAGGAGGACAAACAGAAGTGAGTAAGGAGAAAAGGCTAAAGTCGTGGATCAGAGCCATAACAAAGCCTGCAGCACTAAGGGGTACCGAGGTGACCCAGAGGGGGGTGGAGGCAAGTCTGTGTGCTTAGGTACAGGCAGCTGGGGCTCTGGGCAGAGGAGGGCCCGAAATGCCACGGAGGACTTGCTGATCCTGGCTGGATACCGGCAAGAACCTTTGCAGTGGAGGAGGGACTGTCCTCATTCCCAAAAGTGAATAAGGTCGCTCACCACGCTGGTGGCCAGAAGAATGCCCAGATAGTGGCTGGTGGTACAGGAGACAGGCCCGGTGGCCCCTGCACAAGGGCATCCCATCAGTTTGGAAGGGCATCCATGACTCTGGACATTGTGGGTGAGCAAGTTACTTTTCTTTTGGATATAGGGCTTCTTACCTGACCCTAAGCTCCTATCAGGGCATATTATCATCAGCCCTTTACTCAGCTGTTGTGGTCCTTGAAGGAGTTAACTAGCCATTTTCTTTGTAACCACTCCAAACTGTCAGTTGGGAGATTTCCCTGTGCAAGCTGCCTTCGGGGCAATGCCACAGTGCCCCAGGGATCGGAAGAGATAAGCCCCTCCTACTGAGAGCCACCCTGTCACTCAAACCTCTTGCAATGCACGCCCTAGTTGCCGGGGCCCCAGGCAACCTGGCCCCGTCAGGCCAAGTTCTTTTGTAGGAGTTGATGCCCAAGCGTGATATGATGACACCCTGGAATGGGCTGTCGGGGCCACACTGGTGATCATTCATCTCAAGAAGCCTAACCTACACCCTCGGAAAAGACAATATCCCTCAGAAGAGAGGGTATGCTGGAGCCAAAGCCCATTACTGATAAATTATTGGCTACAGTGTTGCTCTTGCTGTGACAGTCCCTGTGCAACACACCTATCTTATAGCAGTGGAAGCCTCATGAGCATGCCACCCGGTACAAGACCTCAGAATCATCTGTGAGGCAGCAGTGCCTATTCACCCCCACACACACATACACACACCAGTGGCAAACCACACACCATCCTTGAACACATCCAGGGAGATACCAACTGGTTCTTTGTCCTTGATCTCAAGGATGCCTTCTTTTCTATCCCTGTGGACCCAAGTTCCCAATATTTATTTGCCCTCGATTGAGAGGATTCCCAAACTGGGCTCCACAGCAGTACACTTGCACTGTCCTGCCTCAGGGGTTTAGAGATGGCCCCCATCTGTTTACATGAGCCTTGGTTCAAGACCTTAGAGACCTAAAGGTTGAGAAAGGATGCCCATTATGATACATAGATGACCTCCTCATTTATAGCCCCACCAAGGAGTTATCTAATTAAAACCCCTCAGTCTCCTAGCAAAGAGGGGACATAAGGTGTCCTAATGTAGGGCCTAAATTTCTTAACGAAAAATGACCTACTTGGGGCACATTTTTACACCAGAACAGAGACAACTGTCCTCAAAGAGAACAAAGACAATTTCCCAGCTGGGCCCTCCAGAGTCTACATAGCAGCAGAGGGCTTTCTTGGGAATGGCTGGCTTCTGCTACACATGGACACCCCATTTTTGAGTAGTAGCCAAACCCTTCATATGAGGCAACTAAAGAACTAGAAACTGAACCCTTAGAATAGACTGGGCACTCAGGAGGGCTTTCAGGGCCTAAATGGGCCCTAATGCAGGCTCTGGCACTAAAAACACAAACCTAACTAAGCCTTTTTCTCTCTTTGTGGCTGAGAATTAGGGAAAAGCACCAGAGTACTAACACAGCATCTGTGCCCAGAAACCCAGCTAGTCACCTAGAAGAACCAGGGCTGGCCTACTTCCTAAAGCAACAGCTGCAGCGGCACGCTTAGTCTAGCAATCCTGTGACATAACATGGAACAGAAGTTTTCAGTTCTAACCCACACCAAGTCAAGGCCCTGTTAGAATCCAGAGGGCATCTGTGGAGGACTGGGGAAAGGCTCACTGAACACCAGGCCACCTTTACTGAAAACCCAGACACCAGGCTTCAGTTTTGTGCAGTTCTAAGCCCAGTTCCCCTCCTCCCCACTAACCAACAGGTAGAACACGAGTGCGACCAACCTACTGCCCAAAATCATGCCATTTGCCTGGACCCGAGGGGCCAGTCATTGCTGGTGATGGGAAGCACACGGTTCACTGATGGAGGCAGTTTCGTAAAGGATGGCATTCTGAGTGTGGGGTATGCTGTAGCCAGCCTAAGCCAGGCCTCTGAAGCGAGAGGACTCTGTCCTGGAGCCTTAGCCTAAAGGCAGAACTCAGAGCGCTCCCTCGGGCTTTACAACTCACCCGGAGCAAGACGGTTGTGATGGTTTGGGTCTAGACGTCCTCCAAAGCCTCATGCGCTCATGGGTGTTCTTTTCAGAGGTGGCTGAATCTAGAGCCTGTGATGCTGGGACTAAGGGCGCGTGATTACTAAACCAGTGCACTGATTGGTTGGACGCTGTCCTAGTGCCGGTAGTCTGGGTGGGGTGAAAGGGGCAGAAAGACGCTGTTAAACTTCCCTTGCTTGTTTGCTTTTGCTGTCTTTTGCTGGCCATGAACTGTTCCCCCTCTGCCAGGCCACCCTGCCTTGGAGCCAGCTGATTAAGGACTGAAACCTCTACGAACCGTGAGCCAAATAAACCTTTCCCCTTCTAACTCTGGGTGTCGGGTATTTTGTCTCAGCAATGAGAAAAGTAACTAAGGCAAGGATCAATATATATACTGACTCCAAGTACCGCGTGCCTCTGCTCTCAAGCACGAACCCTGACATTCAGAGAAAGAGCTGACTTTTGACTCACTGCCAAGGTGAACCAGAATTCTCAACCTCCTTGAGACAGTAGGTCTCCCAAGTGAGGCTGCAGGTGTCCATTGCTGAGCATATCAAGCCTCCTTGGACACAGTCACCCGGGGTAATTCAAAGGCAGGTTTGGCTATGAAACAGGCTGCCTTCCCAAATAGCCTGGCCCATCAATAACTCCCCATGGTTCCATCTCAAGCTTCAACTTGCAATCAGGGTGCTCTAGGGAAGAGCTTCGGGTGGGTTATGATGAGGGAGGATTTCAAAAGGGCCAGTGGTGATAAATGAGACCCCAGCTCTTCTTACCACACTGGGTACAATGGTAGTCATCAAGTCCCTCCACAGTGCCTTCCACCTAGGCTAGGAAGCCACCATCACTATAGCACATAGGCCTTTTACAGGACTCAGAGTCCAAAACATTGTAATCTCTGTAAAGCCTGCCCTATCTGCATCCTCCACAATCCACAGTCCCATCCATTCCCACTGCTTGAACCAACACAACAGTGCAGGACCTCCCCTGGGGAAGATTGGCAAATGCAGTAGGTTTTACCCACTTCCCTCTGTGCGTGTAGTGCATACGTATCTTTACTGGGTGGGTAGAGGCCTTCCCTGCCATGTCAGAATGAACCCCTGGAGGTGGTAAGAGTCCTTCTCAAGGAAGTAATGCCTCTTCAGACTACATTGATCTATCCAGAGAAAAAGTGGGCCCTTCTTTACTTCCCAGGTTACACAGGGAGCTCCCAAAGCTCTGGGAATCAAATACCATCTCCAAACTGTTCGAAATGCTGTGTGGGAAACCATTCCTGACATCTAACTTCCTACCTCCTCCAACACAGCATCCATCTGGGAAATTCCCAACAGGCCCTCCAGGAACATGGAAACAAGATGCTTCTACTACCAGGGACTAACAGTTGTCAGCCAAGGTCCACCCTGGCAACCAGGTTCTGATCAAGGCCTAGAAAGACAAGAGGCCCCAGGACCAACTCGCCCCAGATGGAAAGGCCCGTACACAACCCTCTTAACCACACTGTCCTGGGGCAAGAGACAGACAACTGGATTTGCCCGTCCAGGGTAAAACCCATACTGCTTGGGGCACCAGAAAGTGAAGGGAAGAAACCGCCAAGCCTGTACACTGTGAACCCTCAGACTTCTTTTAGGAAGAAAAACATCAATGAATCTGCTAAGTCAGATAAGTAGACTTGTTTGCTCCGCCCAAGTGGAAAGTGAAAATCTGCCCCATGGGAGTGTGGCTTGCCCTGTGTGTCTGGTGTGGCTAGTTCCTCTGCTCTCTTGCTTGTCACAACTAACACTGTGATGTCACCACTGAGATCCTTGCCCGCAGTTACAGAATGATTTCTTTTGCCCTGTTCTTGTTTTTCTTCAGCCTGGGATCCACTTTGGTAGCTTGAAATGGTCTCTATGGCAGTGATGAGCAGTGAATGTTGTCTTTCTATCAGTCAGTCTGGATAGTGAGAGACACAGCAGGACAGCTAGCTGACCAAGCTTCTAAGATCCACCGGAACTGTCTGAGTCGTGGAGTCCTGGTCAAAGATCTGGAAGTGGCCCAAAGATCCCGGCTACTTCCCTTAGTGGAGCCTTTGTTAATGCTTCTCATAGTCTCATTCTTCAGAGCAAGTACACTTAAATCTCTTAGTCAATTTGGTTCTTCTCTTTCACAGCTGTCAAACTACAGATGACGATTCAAGCCAAGAACCAAAACCCACTGTCATATCTAGAGCTCGTCAATGCATCCTCTGTGGTGGAATACTGTTCTCTGGTCCTGCAGGATCCAGCAGGGTTAATACTTCCACTCAGGAGGAAGCAGATATAGAAGACAGACAGTCCACCCTTAGCACACCTTAAAGACTTGTGGAGACCAGGTCTCTCAAGGGGGAATAGCGAAGACGTACAACTGAGGGCTTCAGGACTGCTAGCCTCCACTCACCTAAACATGGGCAATGCCCCAGAGCCAACCTTTGACCCTCTCCTAGGACTTACCACATAGTGGTTGAAATAGAGGAAACAAAGACCCCAAGAATGCCTGGGAAAATTCCAAACCAAGACTCAGGCACACAAGACCGCCCTGGACCCCTATGCATGACCTGTAATAATCTTCCTTCCCCTGGAGCTCACTGAAGGTTCATGCACATGGATACTGTATGCATCTTATACATACAGTAATAACAGAGTGAATTAGGGGAGGCACACTTGCAGTAGACCCAGCAGACAGAACTCAGCACCCTGTCCATTGTGCTGTCTATTATGCTCTGCAGGACCCCAATAGGAGGCACCTTAAAGACTTTTAAACCCCTACACCCTACTACACCTCAGTGCTCACACCATTTTCCTTTTCATTCTGAGTATACTTTTGCCTTAACAGCTTTTGCCAGTTTCCTTGCCATCATGTGCTGCATCCTGTTGTCCATTCATCATAGGAACCACCCCAGGCCACATAACCTGTGCTAACACTGTCGCAGTGGAGTGACTCGGATCAGAGGGTCGCTAGGTAGGATGGAGTCCCTCGCAGCCACAGCCCAAGAGCTACTGTTCTGCATGACGTGAGTGACTCGGAGCAGCATACAGCCTGCTCTGCACGAAGACTACAGTGGAGCACCCAGCTGCATGACCACCAAACCAGTCATTTTTAAATTTTAATTTAGAGCTAGTGAGGCGGATGGATTTGTTCAGGTTTTTCCTTGGTGACACTAAGGTGGGAGGGCAACCTGGATGGTAGGTACCTTCTGGAATAGCTGCCCCTTTTTTGAGATCTTCATCAGCCCTGTAAATTACTGTACAGTTGCCATCCTTCCCAGCCTACCCACACAGATGCCCTGAATTAAGCCTCTAACACTCAGCACTGAAGAAACAAAAGAGGCTCATTCGCCATCCATCAGGCACTTGGATGAAAAGAGGAAAACTAAACTGGGCACAAGTTTCCTGACTTCCTAGGCTACTTTGGGTCCCATGAAGAAGAGAGTTCTCACCTCAGAATGGATGAGTTCCCTGCTGAATAACAGAAGCCGGGGCTGCATCTGGCAATCTGCACTTTGCCTCCATGTGATTGTGATGCCAGCGAAGTCTAGACCCATTGGCTTCGACAGAGCTCCGTTGCACGACTCTCTTCATTACAGGAGAGACTGGGAAGTGCTGGGCATTGGGGGCATCATCCTCCAGGACTGATCTCATGGTAGCTGTGGGTAAATCAAAATTTTAAGACCAAGAGATCTCTGAAATAAAAGGGTTTACTAAGCTGTTAAGGATGCCGCCATGCAAGACAGGGTACAGAGGGCTGGTGACCTGGGCAGCAAAAGAATTTACAATAGACAGGGAATGTAGAAAACACAAGAGTTTACTTTGGTCACAAATCCTGCCAAGGGGGACAGAGGGAGTTTCCAAGAGAGAAACCATGCAGCCAAGGCAAAAGACTGGGTTTTTGTGAAGGCTGGAGAATCTGGAAAAAGGGTTGAGACAGCACAATGTGATTATCACGCAGATACCTTTCTGGATCATTTAACGCCTTGTAGATCCCCCAGGGAGAGCCTGTATTGTGTTTAATATTACGTTTACCTTACCGAGGCAGTTTTGACAAGACTTCCTCTGGCCTCTAGCTTTAGATGAGAAGGTGAAAAGGAGATCTACACATATTTTTAGGAAACTGGGTCAATTCTCTGGGAGGAATGAATGGGCCCTTTTACATCAAAAGCTTTGGTGCTGTCTTACGACTGCCTGAGAGCGAGATGCCTTTCACTGAGCCCTTTTGTTGTTGGTTGGCTGCAGCTGAAGTTCCACTGTTAAGGGTTTTAATCCTTTTCCTTGCCAATGGGCAGCCACTACAAATGCTGGCCAAAAATGAGAGGACTGGTCCTGGGACAAATTCCCTAACATGGCTAGAGGGGATGGGAAAATGTCCACCAGAGCTAAGGAGCCAGAGTATTTTATAAAGAAAACCGGAGGAGAAGAAAGCACAAATTGTTCAACAAGCTTCACCAGGAAAAAAACTTTAAGGGAAAAAAAGTGAGGCTTTATTTCAACAGTTTGAAATAGCAGTTTGTAAACCAGGAGATGCAGTCTTTGGTACAAAATGAACGCAAGACAGAAGGAACAAAAGAGGGACTCGGACTCACAGGAAAAACTCCCATCCAGGACCCATATGCAAACAAGGGGTATTCATTGGCTGATATTTCCATCTGACCACACAGCTCAGCCGATTGGCTGGGCCCAGGTGCTGAGGTGAGATTTCCCAGATGCCGTTTAGCTTGGCAGCTGAAACCGAACATGCCCAGCAAAGGTCCATAGTGTCCACTTCGTGCTTCTGAGAACACACAGCGCGTGGCCCCAGGTGGCTGCTAGATGCGGTCTGGCCATCACTTCTCACCTAAGCACATACACCAGGCCAGGCCTTCCATTTGTTTGGCAAGACTAGCTGGTTCAAGAAGTGGCCATGTGACCAGGACTCAGGTGGCTTCAGTGCCAAGGCTGGGAAATAGTCCTGACCACTAGCGACTGGTGACGGGGACCGCAGTGAACCAGAACAAGCAAACTCTGGATTACCTTTGTCTCCCAGGGGCCATCTCTCGTAGCGACATCCCTAGCCTTTCCTCAGCTAGGCCACAAGTCTATTTTTACACTTGATCTTAGCCAAAAGGCCGAGAAGCGATCACAAGTCTATTTTTAATATCATTCCTTCACAGACTCCTGGTTCTCCGTCTGAGAAATATAAAAGCTGTATCTTTTGGTCGTTTCTCTGGAACGTGCTGCCTCTCTGGGGAAGCCCTTACTGGGAAGAGCAAGCTGCACCTGACCTTGCTGTGAATTCCTCCGTGCAGAACAGGGCTGTGCCTTGCCCTGAGCAACCCCACTTTATGGCAGCAGTTTATTCCACTTTGCCTGCAAGTGCTGAGGCAGAACGACTTGGTGACTCGTGTACAAACGATCACCACTGAAGTAAGCGAGTTAACCAGAAACCCCCAATAGCCTGCACAAGAACTTTAGCCCTTTCCTCCTGCTGCTTGTTCAAAGTGATAAGTTAACCAGCACCTAGCTTACCTTGTGTTTAAGAACAAAGGACAGCCGGGCCGGGGATGTAGCTCAGTGGTTCTACCGCCTGTCTCACAAGCGCAAGGATCTGGGTTCGAACCCTGGTACCACAAAAAAGAACAAAGACAGGACATGTTATACTGTGGCCTTACCCATAAAGGCAAGAATTTCCTGCTGGATCCCAAATATTGGATTTTAATCTATCTTGCAATTTGCTTCTGTACCCTGTGCTTGCTCAAAGACGAGATCATGACATTCTATTGTGTGGTTTTCCCTTTAAAAACTGGGCTTCCCTGCTTGACTGGTACCAAGGAAGATGGGAGCCCAAGCTCATCCTTGGTCGCCGGCTAACAAGGACTTTTAATTTGGACATTTTCATGGCATGATTCTTTTCTCTGAAACGGCTACAACAGTCACCAGGTGCTGGACGCACCAAACATCAGAAAAAGACTCCCAGCTGCACAGCACAATTGAGGCATAAATTGATAAATAAATTAATCTTCCTAATAAAAAATCGGCATGTCTAAGTTATGTCAGACCAAACCAGGCCGCAGCTTACTGGACACCCCAGCCCAGCGAACCAGCAACCTTGCTGGGTCGTACACGGGAGAGGCACCCAACACTGGGCACAGCGGCGCTGCACCCAGTGAACGCAGCACAGGGCCGGCAGGCCGAGAGCTCCAGCCCTCTTCCCCAGTCAGCGGAGCTCCGTCTCCCTGCTCCACGCTGCCCACTCGAGCCGCCTGCTGTCCACACTCAGGCTTTGAACCAACCCCGCACTCCTGAGAATGGCACACGCCCTCTCGGGAGAAGCCCCGCCTGGCCCTGACCTCATCCAGCCGCCTGCGACGCGCACGCCCCATCCCGTGGCCCCTGTGAACCCTTCTCCGCCTTTCTCTAACCCACTATTACCTGGGGTGTGGCCGCCAGTGTTACAGATTATCAGCGAGGAATTCATAACTAAGGTCCCCAAGCTCACGGTTACCAAGTGAACTTTGAGTGCTCAGCCTAACAAGGCTAAGAAAGCCAGTGTAGCTTATGAATTTTATTGTGTTCCAGTAAATTCTGACAATGTGGAGAGCCAAGTGTGTTACTGCCATGGCTTGCTTACAATGCCCATGTACTTGTAAAGTGAGTAAAATTGTATCCTTTTCTCTTGTTAATCAGCACTCGGCATTGAGTTCTTAGACCTACCCAATGAGCCCACATAAAAATTGAGGGAGGAGGTAGGGACAGTGGCACATGCATGTAATCTCAGCTACTTGGGAGGCTGGGGCAGGAGGATCATAGAGCCCGGGGATGTTCCATAAATGACCTTGCTTGGGTCATGTGCCATCTGGTAAACAAGTTATTAGTGCTGCACAAATGAAATACTATGGCTGGCCAGGCCTGGTTTATGTGCCCAGGCTTATGGCCATGGATTGAAAGTCTGTAAATTGACCCGGGGATTTAGCTCAGTGGTTCTGCCGCCTGCCTCGCAAGCACAAGGTCCCAAGTTTGATCCCCGGTACCAAAAAAAAAAGAAAGTCTATAAATTAAAACAGGGATGGAATAACTTTCCTGGAAAGTAGGAAAATAGCACAACAATGTACAAGTTTAAATTAAGACAATGCCAGCATTGACGGGGTTCAAAATGAAGCATCCATGGATAACTCTAAGGCTTTTGGTTCAGATGACTGGGTAGATGAGGCCATACATTACGAAAGATAAGTCAGGCCAGGTGTGTCCGCACATTCCTGTAATCCCAGCTACTTGGGAGGCTGAGACAGGAGAATCCCAAGTTTGAGGCCAGCCTGAGAAAAATGAAGGAAGGAGGGAGGGAGGAAGAGAGGAAGGAAGGCAGGAAGGCAGGAGAGTTCAGGCTGAGGGCAGATAACGGGGTGAGAATGAGGAGTTTGAAACAGGAAAAGATGGACCAAAAGGTGTCTCCACTTTGAGGCCTAATGGGGGCGGAGGAGCTAAAGACATAAATTCAGGGCTTTTTTGTCATGTGAAAGACAAGTAATGCCATGTTGTTACCACACATAGGTCCAGAAGCTCACTTTACAGCAAAGCCAAGGTCTGAGAGACAAGCGCTGGCGAAAGAAAGTTTTCACTCAGTGACCAAAGAATGGAAAACCAGGATCCATGCTCACGGATCAAATTCCAGGTACAGGGAAGGAATAATGAGGGAGAGAGAAGAGCAAATGAAGGAGGAAATATTCATGTTCTTCTGGGGAAAAGGTAGAGGTCTCCCAAGAACTCAGGTGCCAACTCTTTCTGATCTGGTGTTTACAGTCATGGCTCCTGGTGTCTTTAGTCCTGAAGGAGAAAAGGAAAGATCAGGTGTCTTAGACGTTCCTCATTGCTGGGACAGGATACCTGACGCCTGCAACTTAAAGGAAGAGAGGTTTATTTTGGCTCACACTTCACAAGTTTTCATCCACATCAGGCAGAAACAGCATAGCAGAAGGGCCTGGAGCGGGGAAAGCTGCTCAGCTCATGGTGGCCAGCAAGCAGAGCAAGGAGCCAGGAAGGGAGGTGGACGCTTCCAGGCCACCTTCCAACAGCACACTCAGCTGCGGAACCACCAGCAGACGGTTCGGTGCGGAGTACAGGACCTCCACGATCCACTCACTTCCCACAAGGCCCTGTGAGTGCAAGAGGCCTCTCGACCTGACTGTACCACTGCTAAGTCTGGCTCTAGTCAAACTTGTATGGTTCTGGCAAAGCATTTTTCATATGATGAACACATCTACATGGAGAACTCAGTAGCACTGACTCAAACCAAAGGTCAGGGCAGCAAACAGGACAGACAGATGTGAAGACAGAAGACACCAAGCCTTTTTATCCTGTTCTAGTCACCCATCACACATCTGCAGGCCCGCGTGAAGAGTCAGTATTTTCAGGAAAAGTGGGCTTCAAGTCCCTGAGAAGTAGCCTAGGTAGCCTACATTTTGACAACAAAAAGACCCACCAAGAAAGAAAAATATCCCAGCACTTGAGTGGCTGAGGCAGGAGGATCACTGTGAGTTCAAGGCCAGCCTAAGCTACATAGTGAGTCCCTGTTTCAAAAAAAAAAAAAGAAAAAAAATATATATATACCACCAAGAAAGAAACACATCCAGGAATTTGGCTGCCATTCATTCATTTTTTGAAAGCTTTGCTTTGAACTGTTATGTAATTTATACACAGTCCAAATACATGACAATTGATGAACAACTTGCATCATTTTGTGGTTGTTGTAGCTTTTGGCAATATATGCCAAGCTGTAAGACTGAGGGCCTTACCAAACGCTCCAAGGAGCTGACTACAGCGACGATCACCCGGGAAGGAACACACCGGTCAAGTTGGAAAGTAAAACAGACCTTTATTAGTCTGGCCAGACGGCACTCCCAAAGCAAAGTAGCTAAGAGAGGCAACTGGCTCAGAGTCCGAGGCTATTTTTATAGGGGGTTGAGGGGGAGGTTAACATGTAGATTTACGGGAAAAAAGGAACAAAGGTTGGTGGTCGACTGTCACGTACTAACGGTCAGCAGACACACAGTAATGGTCACGACCATATGGTCACGACCGTCACGTACTGATGATCAGCAGGCACAGTGATGGATTGTTCTACCGATAGTGGGTCTGGGAATTTTCGTTCTCCGGACAAACAAGGGGTTGAATGATTTACTTAGGAACTTTGCTTTGTTACAGATTTTATCTACTATTTCAAGACTAACAAGCACATTCTAACCATTAAATTTTAAACATAACAGAGGCTAGGGGAATAAATGAATTTTGAATCATACAGTCCCACAAAGCAAACCTTCCAAATATGATATAAGAACATATCTCCTGATAGATGCGAAGACATTTTACACCTTGAATTTAGAAATTTATCCTAGAACTCAGCCACCAGATCTTCATTCATGCAGTAACAAACCATATGATTTTGTAAACAGACTTGTTGTACCTATTTCAAAAAGTGACCCAAATGTCACATTTGATAATTGATTCACTAAACATTGATATTACATTTGCTAAAAGAACATCAGTTGATCAGCACAGCAACTATTTGCAGGAACAAAGCAGAGATTCCAAAAAAAAATGTTGCAAGTTCACAATAGGGAAATGTATAGTATAATCTTTGGATTTCAGAAAGACACAACATTGGCCTCATATGGTGAAGAAAAACAAAGCAACACTACTGTCAGCATTACATCATGATGATAAGAGTGATAGTGAAATCAGGCTTGGTGGCACACGCCTGTGAGCCCACCACTTGGGAGGCTGAGGCAGGAGGAGCCTGTGAATTCAAGGTCAGCCTGTCCTACAGAGTGAGTTCAAGGCCACCCTGGACTATCTAGCAAGACCCTGTCTCAAAAAACAACAAAAGACTGATAGTGAATCCTCAACACAAAGCCAGAAATGGTCACATTTTACAACAAAACAAAAGGCAGAGTAGATATTGCTGACAAGTCATGCAACAACTATGATGTCACTTGAAACACAAAGCGTTGGCCAATGGTGTGTTTTACTGGATCCTAAACATTTCAGGCATAAATAGTTTCATAGTTTACAAAGAAAATAACAAGCACAAAGTATCTCGGAGAAACTCTCTTAGAGGATTGGGACTGGAATTGATAAGTGACCAATTACAACAGAGGGAGAACAGTATGTGTCTGCCCAAAGAACTTCACAGAAGAATTCTGGAGAGACCAGTGAACAGACAGGTGAACATCATAGGAGTCCGCCTAAGAACAACAGGAAGAGCAGCAAGACGTCAAGTGCGTCCTGCCAGAGAAGACAGGAAAACAAAGCACATGTGCTGTCAGTGTGAGACTTGTGTGTGGAACATGCTGTTTCCATGTGTGAAAATTGCCTTAGGTGTGATTATCGAAGGAAAGATTTTTTTTGTGGTAGAGTTGTGTTTGTATTTTCAGTGTAGGTCATACAGGAATTGATTTCTGTTATTTTTTACATTTTGTAAGCAAACAGTTGATGGTGAAAATGTTGATGTTTATTCTAAACAGTACATATTTTATATTTTTATTTCATTGATATTATATTTTCCAGCTAAGTGCACATCGTATAATACTATGAGAACCTCCTGACAAAACACGAAGGCCAGGTGACAAGTATGTCCTGCCAAAAGAGCCAGGAAAGCAGAACACACGTGCTATCAGTGTAAGCGAGACTTGTGTGTGGAACATGGTGTTTTCATATATGAAAAAAATCCCCTAGGTGTGATAATTGAAGTGAAGATTATTTCTGTGGTACAAAAATATTTGTATTTTCATTGTAGTTCACAAAGGAATTTGTTTGTATTTTTTAGATTTGTAAGCAAATAAACTGTGGATGTTGAAAATGTTGATGTTTATTCTAAACACTCATTACATATTAAAATGTTAATATTTTATTTTATTGGTATTTTATTTTCCTGTTAAGTACATATTGTATAACTCATAAAATTAAAATAAATAATTCATCAATAGAAATACTCCTAAAACATAAATGTGGGTACTATACACCCACTTAACATTCCTTTTTTGGGAACTTAACATGATGCCCAAGGAGGTAAATTCACCATTGTTAAATGATTTTGACCTTTTTCAGTAAGATTTGTTACCATATATAGAGTCCATTGGAGCTGAAATTTTTTTTAAAAAATTTAAAAATGTTTGTCTTTCAAAACACTCCATGATATCGAATTTGGCAACAAGGTATTGGATATGATTTTTTTCAAGTTGTAATTTTTAAAAGCTGACATGATTCCCCTACAAAAAGCACAGTGCTTTATCACACATCTTGACCAAAAAAAATACTGAACTGTCCAATTTTGTTGAACATTTTTCTTCGGCCATAATTTATCTTTTACTTTTTCTTTTCTATTTCTTTTTTAAGGTTCTGTTTTCTTTGAGAGGATGTTGAAGCCGTGCTGAAATTTAAAATTTAAAAAAATCAGTAAATAAGCAAACTTTATTTTTCTAGTATAAGGCATGCTGAGCAATTATAATAATATCAAAAACAAAAAAACTACTTGATGTATTGTTGTACTTCCTATACCACAGCTGCTTTAAAAAAGCTATCTAACCTGTTCAACTATCTCAGGACACGAGCCCAGGTACGCGGCGGCTGGGCGCACGCGCACGCCCGAGGCGGGCTGCACCGGGCATCACGCAGCCCCGCCCCCCGTGTGCGGTTGCAAAACCTCGCACTCGGGTCCCCTCCGGCGCCGCCGACCCAGCCACCCCACGCAGCCCACCGGTACCAGCACGGCGCCGCGGGGCCCGCGGGGTCCAGAACGGTCGGACCTGGACAGAGAGGGGCGGGGCCACGCTGGGCGTGACGGGCAGGGGGCGTGGTCTGCGAGGCGAGGCAGGACCTGCCGGGGGCGGGGCTACCCGGGAAGCGACCTGCCGGGGGCGTGGTCAGCAGGGCTTTCAGGACCGCGTAGTGCGCAGGCGTGCGAGGGCCGGCGGCGGCGGCGGTTGCGGCGGCGGTTAGCGGACCGGGCCAAGTCCTACACCTGCTCCAGCCGTGCGGGGCGACGCGGCCGGGCTGGTGGGTGCAGCCCGCTCCGGGCCAGGGGCCGGGGTCCCGGGTCGGATCCCGGGCTGAGGCCCCGCCGGAGGCGCAGCCGCGCGTCCCCACCTCACCCCCCGCCCGCTCGCAGCCTGGCGACATGGAGCCGGTGCTCGTGGTCCACGGCGGCAGCGCGGGCTGCATCCCGTGCGAGCGCCGGCCGCGCGTGCGCCAGGGCGTGATCCGGGCAGCCTCGCTGGGCCACGGCGTCCTCAGGGCCGGGGGCAGCGCCGTGGACGCGGTGGAGGCGGCGGTGGCCGCGCTGGAGGACGACCCCGAGTTCAACGCAGGTGGGCCCGGCGAGAGGAGCCGCGCGCAGCTCAGCGCAGCCTCACTCCTCGCGTCCCTCCACCCCTTCCCTCTGGCGGATCTGTCTAATGTCTTGCTTTTCACTTGCACTCCGGGCTTCCCAAACAGGAGAGACCGTGCGATATTCGCGCTTGTGTGTCTGGTTTACTTCACTTACCATTCTGGTCGCAAGGTGCGTCTGTTCTCCCTAGATTTGTCCTTTATACCAGAATAGCACTCCGTGGGTGTAGATGCAACGTTTTCTTCAGCCATTAATCTGTGATGGACAGATAGGCACCTTCCGTGATTTAGCGCTCATGAATCGTGCTGCGCTACACACAGGTGTGCGTGGATCACTGTACCACGATGTCTTAACTGTCGGGAAGATACCTAGAAGGGACTAGGAATAGCTGGCTGAGTGGGATTTTTACTTTTTAGTTTTGAGGAATCTCCATACTGATCTCTGTAGTTCCCCACTCCCTGCAGCTTGACCAGTCTTTGTTATTGCTTGATTTCTTGATATAGCTGTCCTAGTGACTTTTGCCTTGCTGGGTCAAAATACTCACAACCCAGGAATTAAAAGAGAAGCTCATTTCAGCTCTCAGTTTGTAGACATTTTAGTCCATAGTCGGCTGGTTCTAAGGCAGGGTGGCATCGCAGAGGGGAAAGAGCTCCTGGCAGGGCAGGCAGGAGGCAGCAGCAGCCTCCCTTTCCCCTTATATTCTACCCAGGACACAAGCCTGTCGATTGGTGCCACCCACAGCTCCTGGGGGCTTCTGCCTTCAGTCAGGTATTCAGCCCCACCCAGAACTATACTAAGTCAGTGTGAACATCTCCTGCTGTCCAAGTGGGACCAGGCACAAAGTTAAAACCCAGAGCCAGAGCGTGCAGGTGCTTTCCAGGCAGAAGTGGGGATGGGCACTGGAGGGGAGGAGAGTGCCCTGCAGAGGCGCAGGGCAGTGGAGCCCAGGCATTTCAGTAAGGTGAGCTGAGGACAGGAGAGGAGACAGTGAGCGGGAGGGGATCTGAGGCCAGGTCGGCGAAGGCCGAGGGCTTGTTTTGTAGCCATAGGGTGCTGTCTCAGCCTGAATCTGTGCTTTCTAGAGAAGTAGGGTCAGGAGTGCGGCTCCCTGCTGCAGTGTTTGCCCAGTGTGTGCCCCGGCCTGCGTCTCCCCAGCACCACAGAGACTGCGTGAGAAACAGAGAAGGGATGTGGGACGGGAAGGGTGGAGGGAAGGGAAGAAAACAAGGTAAAGCAGAGTGGTTCAGGGACCACAGCACTGTGGAGGTTCCCGGGTGGGCCCAGTGCTGGGCTCAGGTGAGGCCTCCTGCAGGTGGCCCTGTGGCTGGAGAGCCAGGCACAGCCGGAGGCAGCTCACTCCTGGAGCGGATCTGCCCCACTGGAGCAGTGCAGCCTCCACCATTCTCACCCTGGGGACCCAGCTCCCAGCGCGCAGCCTCATCTGGGCCAAGAGGGCGCCTCGTCAGATCTGAGTTTCCAGAGCCCCTGTGCAGTGGAGTAGAGGATGGGCTCCAGGGCTGCGTTAGAGGAGCACCGGGCCTTCTCTGAATTCTCCCGCCCCACTTTGCAACTCCTCCTGGTGCAGGCCGAGGCTCTGTGCTGACCGAAGATGGAGAGGTGGAGATGGATGCCAGCATCATGGATGGCAGAGACCTGGCCACAGGGGCCGTGTCTGCCGTGCGCTGCATCTCGAACCCTATCAAGCTGGCGCGGCTGGTCATGGACAAGGTGTGGCAGGGGGGTCCAAGGTGTCCATCTGGGACCAGGGGTCCTGCCCAGGCTGAGCTAGAACTTGCAACCCTCCTGCCTGCAGAGTGAGATTTCTAAGCCTCAGGGCTGGGGATTTAGCTCAGTGGTTCTGCCACCTGCTCCACAAGCGCAAGGACCGGAGTTTGATCCCCGGTACCAAAAAAACCAAAAAACAGATTTCTAAGCCTCAGAGCATGTGTGAGTCACATCCCTAGCACTGACCTGTCGGTTTGGGACTTTGGTGAAAACAAGAACTCAGAGAGCTGGCCGTTTCAGCGTTGAGAAAGCAGGCCAGGCTGGGAGCACCCCGCAGTGAGTGCTGCCTCCCCTGGGTGAACCTCTAATCTGATCCCCAGCAGAAGGAGGAAAAGAAGCAACACAGGCCAGTGGGATTTGCATCTGGGTCCCTTTGTGCCCAGAGAGAAGCAGTTCTTTCCACACCAGGCACAGTGAATGGTGCATTCCTGTAATCCCAGCTGCTCTTGAGGCTGAGGCAGGAGGATCACAATGTCACCGCCAACCTGGGAAACAGAGACCCTGTCTCAAAAAAAAGAAAAAAAATTTAATTTCACCAGGAAACTGTCATCTTTCCTTTTCTGTCTTCTCAGACCCCACACTGCTTTCTGACTGACCGAGGTGCAGCAAAATTTGCAGCAGACATGGGGATCCCAGAGATTCCTGGGGAGCAGCTGGTGACAGAGAGGAGCAGGAAGCACCTGGAGAAGGAGAGGCAGGAGAAAGGGGCCCCGAATGCCGCCTGCCCCCAGTGAGTCACGAGGTTCCCTAAGGTCCTAGGGGAGGGTTTGGAAAATAATCTGATCAGCCACATCTAACCAGTTTACGCCGAGGCCGAGGCCAGGGACAGCTAGCTGCTCCTTTTGCCCCTAACTCGGGCCTCATTGTTGCTCCTCTGTGTGGGGACTCCAGCCCCTGCAGTGCTCCCCTGATGTGCTGCAGCGAGGCCCGGCTGCTGGCTGAGCCGTCGAGTATCTGGTGCTTCCCAATGTGTCCCATCTTGCTGAGATTTGAGGGATCCCTGGACCCTGCGTGTACCCTCCCCTCTCTGCTGTGCAGTAGTAGCTGGGTTCCCGCTCTTTAGCTTATTTACTCAGCATGAGGATCCCGGAGTGACCAGGAGGAATCGCTGTTGTCCTGGCTGGTTCAAGCCTCCCCCTCTGGAGCTAAGACTTGGGGCCAGTGGAGCACAAGCTCACAGGAACAGGAAGCAGAAATTCTGCTAGGGCTAATGGTGAGCGGTTCCACCCCCACTTCCTTTCCTCCTTGGACTCCTGGACTGGCCTTTGGGGGGGCGCAGTGCCACAGAGTGGAGAGCACCTTTCAAATTTGAGCCGTGGTGCTCATGGCACCAGGGAGGAATCAGTCCAACTCCTAAAAATTCACATTAATCATGCGTTCTAAGGGGTGGGTCTCTATGTTACAGATTTCAGAGTCCCAATTATTTGGGATAAGTAAGCGCCCTTATTTAAAACCAGAGTTGAATGTGGCCCGGAGCTGGTCATGGCGTTCAGCCAGTGATGCTGCATAGCCCTTAGGGCGGCAGCATTTACCCAGAGGTCTCTCTTAGCAGAGGAGTGAGGGGCTCACTCCCCGAGGGACCGGGCTTCCTAGGTCTGGGGTGCAGGATGGAAGAGTTTCCCAGGTACCTCTGACCACCCCCGGTTCCAGGATTGCAGCAGCCTGGCAGCTGTGACCAGTCTCCCCGATGTGCAATTTCTGTGGCCAGAGTCCTAGCAGTGGGGCTGCCAACTATTTTAGAAGAGGTCGCTGCAGTGTTTTCCAGATGTCCTGTACAGCAGGGTTGTAGCTCAGTGGGAGAGCACGTGCCCTGCACGTGTAAGACCCTAGGCTCAGCCCCATCACCAAGAGCAGTGAGTGACACGGACACTTCTCTCCAGCCAGCAGCCCTGCTGGGCTCTGGCTCAGGTGTTTGCAGAATTTCTGCGGTTTCCTTACTGTTGGTGTCTGGTTTCAGTGTGCTGTGATCGGAGAGAATCCATGGGGTGGCTTCCGTCCCTTTGTGCTGTCCAGGGTAGAATGTGGTAGTTTGGGAGAAAGTTCTGCGTGCTCCTGAGGAGAACATGTGTTCTGCTGTGGTGCGCTAGAGCACTCTAGACATCTGTATATCCCTCCATTCGAGGCGGGAGTCAGGTCTGATATTTCTTGATTCATTTTTTCTTAGTTCACCGGTTTCCGAAAGTGGATATCAAGGTCCCCCACTATGATTGTGTTGATGCATTTGATCTTTTATGTCCAGCAGTGTTTATTCTATGAAGTTGGTGCCCCAAAACTCAGTGCATGTAAATTTGGCATTGTTCTTGCTGCTGACTGATTCCTGAACTAATCTGTAGTGCGGCTGCCCTCTCCGGCCCGCAGGAGCACTGGGTGCCCCCGTGGGAGCGCCCGAGTGACCCCCGCCCGCTCTCGCTGTGGGGAATGGGTGACTGGCCGCCCTTCTCCAGTCCCTCCACTCTCAGGTCCTGGCTCTGTGGTCTCCCACACCACTCTCCAGGTTTCTGCTCTTCTGAAGCCTGGGTGCAAATATCTGACTCCCCGTGCTGCTGAGGTGAGAGCCATCTGAGTTTCTTCCTTCAGCCAGGCCGCCCAGTGAGCTCGCACGATCCCGTGATCTCCCCTTGGGTTGAGGGGAGAGGGACACCGAGAGGCACCGAGCCACACAAGCAGGCACAAGGTGGGGCTGCCCAGTGACCAGGCTGTCCGGACCCAGGAGCTGGCCGGCCTCTGACCTTCCTCCTGCCTCTCTTCTCGCTGACTTTGTCCAGTTCCGTGGGCCCCAGGACTGCGGGATGGGGCCAGCTTGTCTCCCACCTGCTGGGCCTGCCCTCCCTTCCTGGGGCCTTGGCCAGAGCCGCACCCCACTGCTGCTGGCCTGCTGTGCGCCCCGGGGCTCCCCTCTCTCTCCTCCTGTTTTCTTTGCTCCATGCTGTTGCCGCCTGAAGTTTTCTTGGCCCTGTTGCTGCCCCTGGGCCCCTCATGCAGCTGTGCGGGAGAAGGGACTGGGTCCCTGTCGCTTCCTGCTGTGACCAGCGTCCAGGACGATTCACTCGGGGCCGGGAGGGGAGTGGGTGTTGGTGCCCAGTGATGCCACCTTTTATCTGCAGACTCATGATAAAATGTCAATGGGAAAATTCGCTTACTGCATCTTCCCCACAACCCGAGAGACAGGCTCTCAGTGGGGCCAGTGAATGGGCAGCTGGGAGCCCTGCCAGGACCTCGGCACCACAGGGCTGGGCCTGCCCTGCACCGCCAGCGTGTCGCGTCTCTCTCTTCCTGGGGAGCCTCAGAGGCTGGGCCCAGGTGTCCACAGGTTCTCCCGAGTGCCGGAGTTGGAGGTGGGCTCCTGTGTCACCAGCTGTTAACGGGGGCAGCAAGTCGGTTCCGCTCCGAGGCCCCGGCTCGAGGTGGTGCTGTGGCTGGGGTGCACACTCGGGTGGGGGGCAGGAGGACGTGGGGCCCCTCCTGCAGCAGGCTCGGTGTGTGTGGGGCCGGAAGTCGAGGCTCGGGAGTCTGCAGTGTTGGGGCCGCAAACAGCGCACACAGCGCACACTGGAGGGGCTGAGCCCCGTGGGCACTGTCGGGAGAGTTTCTTCTCAGCCTGGAGCTTTCCTGTTTCTTTGTGGCAGAAACTTGGGAACTGTGGGTGCTGTGGCTCTGGACTGCAGAGGAGACGTGGCTTACGCGACCTCTACAGGGGGCACCGTGAACAAGATGTGTGGCCGAGTCGGGGACTCGCCCTGCGTAGGTGGGACTGGGCTTCGCGCCTGCCCGCCCCTTCCCCTCCATCACAGCCACAGCCCCTCTCCTCCCATTCCTCCCGAGGGTCCAAATCCTCACGCCCAGGTGTGGACCCATATCCGCCCCCCCCCCCCCCGTACAGCGGGAGCCCTGGCCTGGGCCTGGCTCTGGTGCAGCTGCCACTGGCTGGGTCTGGGTCGGTGCTAGAAACAGGCCACAAACTCCTGGAGTGCCAGTGTGAAGTCACGAGAGAAAAGGCGCGAGCTGCATTCCCCAAAGCCCGGGTCCTGGCCCGGAGGCCCTTCGGGGACACCCTGGCCCACCCGCCTGGCTGGGGTGGAGCCTCAGCCCAGGCCAGGACTGCTCCAGGAGCCCAAGGGAAGGGAACCTGGGTCCTGTGCCAGGGTCTCCGGGCACCTGGAGTCCGGCCACTTCCTCCTGCAGCAGAAGCTTGTGTGAGACCAGGGACCGAGGCCACCTTCCCCACAGGAGTGCACATCCGCGGCCCGTCCAGCGCCCTGCAGACCCCGCCTGGGCTTTCCCTCCCTGGACACCCTGGCCCTGCACAGGCAGCCCCACCTGTCAGCCAGATGATGCCCTCATTTTCCAGCCCCATGATCCAGTCGGGTTCCGAAAGCCCCAGCTCGGAACGCTGAGACCTGGGGGCTTTTGCACCTGCTCGTGACAGGGGCGGCCACTTTCCCCAGCTTCTTGGTGTCCAGAGAGGGCAGGCAGGTGGCCTAGGTGGTAGGTGTGGGTGGGCAGCACGAACTGCCCTGAGGGACAGGAGGTGGAGGTGCTGGCCCAGTGCTGCCAGGTGAGAGGTCCCCTGCCCCGCCGCCCGGGATTTGCCTCTGCTCACTCCTCCTCCTCCTCCCCCTCCTCCTCCTCCTCCTCCTCCTCCTCCTCCTCCTCCTCCTCCTCGGCATCCCAAGCCCCACACCCCAGCACTGGGGTTCACTCTGGGCTGCGTGGGGCTCATCTCGTGAGCCTCGCTGCTGGGTGAGAACCCTTCCCCTCTGGGCAGGCTCCGGAGGCTACGCCGACAACAGCATCGGAGCCGTGTCCACCACGGGACACGGAGAGAGCATCCTGAAGGTGAACCTGGCCCGGCTTGCTCTGTTCCACCTGGAGCAAGGTGCGCAGGCCCAGGGTGGGCGCTGGGAAGCTGGGCGGGGGTGGAGGGGCGGAGCCTCTGCAGAGACACTGCTGGGCACTCCCGCAGCCTGACCCTGCCCTCCCGTCAGGCTCCCTGTGACCGAACCCCTCTCCCACCTTCCCTCCCCAGGAAAGACGGTGGAAGAGGCTGCGGAGCTGGCGCTGGGCTACATGAAGTCGAAGCTCAAAGCCCTGGGCGGCCTCATCCTGGTCAGCAGGACAGGGCACTGGGTGGCAAAGTGGACCTCCGCCTCCATGCCCTGGGCGGCTGTGAAGGGTGGCAAGGTGCACGCTGGCATCGACCTCGGCGACAGCACCGTCATGGACCTGTCCTGAGCCAGAGACGGTGCCTGCGGGGCCAGCGTAGCTTAACCAATTAGATGTGGAAAGGAAAACTCACGCAGTCTGTCCCTTGCTTTGTGCCTGATCCATGGGTATCTGAATGTCTGTGTGCGCTGAGGCTCCGAAGTAGTGAGAGAGACGCCCACCTTCAGATGGTGGTGGATGGAGAGGATGACAAACCAGTGTGGCCCTCCCCACAGGTGTGAGCTGCCTCAACACTGCTGGGGCACAGAGCTGGGGCTGGCAGGGAGAGCCGGTGAGCAACTCAGAACTCAGTCACAGGTATTCTCTAAGGAGGGCCCTGTTGTCTGCGACCACCAGGGTCTGAGGCTCCCGATGCTGCGAGACCCTCCCACTGTAGCTCCCTGCTTGGAGCCAGGGCTCAGGTGGGGCTGGCATCCTGGGCTCAGGATTTCCTGTGTCACCCTCCGGCCCTCACACAGGGCAGCGGGGGCTCCGACCGCCCAGCTCCCCAACAGCAGGGAGGGCCCGATGCATGCAGAGGGGACACCAGCCTCGCTGGGCACAGCCTGCTCCGTGCCTTGGGACCCCACTGCTTGCCTGGCCTGAGTCTGGTGAGCGTAGAGAGCCAGCGGCACCTGGCTGGGGACCTCGCTCTGCTCTGTCCCGCTCCCCCCGTGCTGTGTCTGCTGTGAACGGCCCTGGCTGTCTCTGTCTCCGGGCTCCCTTCCTTGGAGAGGAGCTGCCTGACTTGCATTCTGTGCCCGCTGATGAAAGCTGTCTGGAAGAGGCCCGTGGCCAGGAGTCGCTGTGGCCTGGACCCGAGGCCTCCCCTGGGCAGGGGGGTGGTCAGGGCTTGGTGGGTGAGCAGGGCTTAAGCTCCTGTGACTGAGCTACTTTGCCTCCCATTTCGGTCTCAAGGCACCCACTTACCTACAGGTAACTGAGTTCACCTTCATGGCAGTAGTGCTCCTTTGTGCATAAACACTGCATTTCTGTGCGTACGTCTGTCGATGCACACATAGGCCCCTCCACGGCTGAGCCACTGTGAACTGTGCTGCTGTGAACATAGCTGTGCAGGGATCACTGCTCAAGTCTTTCTGGAAGACACAAGGAGGGGAAGAGCTGGGTCAAATGGAATTTCTAGTGAGAGATGAAGAGCGGTAACCAGTAGTGAAATGGAACAAGCATTGCCATCTACTGCAATAAACGTGTCACTAATGTTTCACCCAGGGCTTGGAACTCGTGGACGTTTCTCTTGAAGTCAGTGAGCTGATGACTGCGCTGGCCTGTGGGCCTGTCAGTTTCGCAGTGTAGACCGGGAGGAGACGGCCTGAACCCGCTCTGGCCTCATCCTGGCCGAGCAGATTCTCGGTGACGTCTGCTGCGGCTGCTGATGAAGATGGGGAGGCAGCGTGGCCACAGCAGGATTCGCATCGGGTTCTCCTCCGAAGCTTAGAAGCCACAGGCCCTGGCGGGGATGAGGCCAGGGAGTCACCCTCTCGCTGGAGGGTGGGGCGGAGCCGGGCGTCCGCAGGTTGCGGTCTTCAGCTCCGGGCCAGGGCCACGCCATGCGGTGACAAAACGGGGTGCAGCGAGCGCGCCCCCTCCCGGCCCATGTGGAAATTGCAGAGCTGATGGGGTGGGGAGCGAAGGAGAAAAAGCACCAGAGACCTGCGTGGACAGCGCCAGTGGGACCCGAGCTGCTCTGGGCGGGGCAGGAGGGCAGGGTGGGGTGGCTGCTCCTGCCTCCGTGGCAGAGCTGTTCTCAGGAAGGGCTTCTTGTGAAGGGGTTAAGGAAGACACAGCTCACAGGTGTCCCAGGCCCTACAGCCCAACTACCGACCCCAGGACGCTACTGGGGGGGCGGGTGCAGCCTGGGGTCCGTGCCGCTCCGGTGGCAGCCTGGTAAGGGCCTGCCTCGGAGAGAGAAACCAGTCACGCAACGAGCAAATGGAGGTCAGCGAAGACCACCGGGTGTCTATCTGGGGTGGGCTGGGCACGCAGAAGCTGAGGCCAGGTCAGAAGGGGTCCGAGCGCCGGCACCGGTGCCCGCAGGCTGCTCCCCGCGTCCTGCTCGGGGCAGCTCGTGTCCAGCGCCCACCACCCGGCCCAAGTGGGTCTGCCCGCACTGGGCTGGAAGTGGAGGCCGCCTCAGCTCCGCACACCGACCTCCTGCAGGTTGTGGCCGCTTGCACCCAGACACCCGGAGCGGCCTCCCCGAGCCCGAGGTGCGGTCGGCCTGGCATGCGGGGTCAGGGCTCCGCGCGTGACTCGGTGAGAGAGGCGGCACAGGGTCAGCCGCTGCGGCTGACGGGGGAGGCCCTGAGCCAGCCCGGGGTGGGGGCCGGAGAGCCCCGCCCGCCTGGGAGCACCTGTGCGGCTGTCCCGCCCGGGCCGGCATAGTCCCAGACCTGCAGGAGCCGCCGCCCCCAGAGGGCCCGGCGTCCGGCCTCGTGCGTCCTCACCCAGCGGCGGGGACCCCACCTCCTCCAAATGCGCGCCCCTCCCAGGACCCCCACGGACCCCTCCGAGCCTGGGCAACTCTGCCGCTCCAGGGACCCTCGGCTGGCACCAGGGCCCCTTCAGGCGCCCTCCCCGGGCGAGGGGGGTCCCAGGACTTTGGGCACCCAGATCCTTCAGAAATCCGGGCACCTCAGTCGGAAGTGCTTGGAGAGCCGCAACAGTGACCCTTCCACAAGTGGCCGAGGTGGTGGCCCAGGCCTGTGACCCCAGCGTCTGGAAGGCTGAGGCTGGAGGATCAAGCCCAACGTGGGCAATTGGGAGACGTCGTGAGACCCTGTCTCAAAATAACGGAAATGTTTTAAGGGCTGGAGATGTAGCTCGGTGTGAAGGCCCTGAACTCGATCCACAGTACCATTGAAGAAGGAAGGAGGGCTGGGGATGTAGCTCAGTGGCACCCGCCTGCCTTGCCAGCGCCAGGTCCTGATTTGATCCCTGGTACCAGAGAAGAAGAAGGAAGGAAGAAGGGCAGTGCTGCTGCAAGGCTCAGTTGGTTCCCACACGGAAACAGACGTGCGCCCGGGGCACAGCAAGCGCCTCGCACGCGGGAGCTGGAAGCCGAGCCAGCCAGGCGGCCCTTCCTCTCCGGGGTCCTCGAGACAGTGGCCAGCAGCTCCCGGGGGCCTCCGTTCCCGGGACTCCCGCGTCGCTGTGACCCCTCTGGCCAGCTGCTCGCTCCTGTCGAGCTGTTTTCTGCTCTCCACGGCCTCTCGTGTCTCTGGGCACTGTGGGTGGTCAGGTCAGGAGTGAGCACCCGGCCTCTGGACCTCGGGGCCCTGCCGATCCCAGGCCCGGAGCCCTTCCCTCCGCACTAAGCTTGCGGCGATGCTGTCATCGGCTGGTCACCACCCTCTCCAGAGCGGGGTCCTCTTCTCTGGAGCCCATCTTTCTGCAAAGGGGATGCAGGGCCTCCCACAGAGAAGGGCCCCATCCTCCTGCACCAGCCGGGCAGCGTGTCCCGTGCTTGGGCTCCGGCCAGGCCTGGCGGAGGGGCCGCATCCACTGTCCCCTCTCCATGCCTCTCAGTCCACCTGGCGCTGTTCAGCCCCTGGCGTCTGGAGGAGGACTGGGTAAGAGGCAGGAGTCAGCTGCAGAGGAGACCGGACAGGCCCTAGAGGGCCTCTGCGCCCGAGGCCACGCGCGCCCCGCAGCCCCCAGTCGCACCCTCGTGGTGCCCAAGGGCAGGGCCGACAGGGCCAGGCTCCGGCCCAAGGGCCGTGGGGTAAGATCCACGGTCCCGAGGTCTCCTCAGGGACCACTCACACCCACCGAACAAACGTGACCAGCACACCACACAGTGAAACCAGTGCCGCTGCAGTCCCGGCCCACGGGAGCCAAGCGCTGCGGAGCTTCCACCCCACGGGAGGGTCAGGGCCACCTGCAGCCCCGCCTTGACCCTGGCTCCAGCCACAGCGCCACTGCGGCGCTGCCCCGGACCCGCGGAGCCCTCAGCTGCCCAGCTAAGCCCAAGCTCCCCGCAGCCAGCCCTGCCCCCAGCCTGTCCCGGGCGGGGGGATGCCCATCTCCTGGGCTCACTGGGACCCCGAAGCGCAGCCCTGCACACGCAGGAGGGGGGGGGAACAGTGGGGCCTAGAGGCTCTGTCTGCTCCACAAGATCTGTCTGCACCCGTCCTCCCCTGGCCCTCTGTCCCATCCCCGGCCCCCTCATCCCTGCCCTCATTCCTATCCCTGTCCCTGTCAGACCAGCTCAAAGCCAGCTCTGCAGGAAGCCTCTGCACCCACCCGGAAACGCCACTCCCTCTGAGCAGGCCCGAGCCCCTTCCCGTAGGGACGCCATGCTGGCCCCTGCGTCCCCTGCATCCCTGACTGTCATACCCTCCAGGCTATCACTTCTGGTCAAGTCAGTAAGTTCCTCCACCTGTGCCAGCGGAGGGACCTGGCCAACCCCTGACAGGAGCCAGGCTGAGGATGAGATCAGCCCAGGACAGATCAGCACTGGGGTGAGTGTCACACCCCGCACAGCCTTTCTGCCCCATGCCCCACACCGGGCTGCTGCTGCTCTCCAGCTCCCTCCCCTGCGGACACTGTGCAAGTCCTCTAGAGAACAGTGAGTCCGTGGACTCCACTCACTCCCCAGGTGGCAGAGCTCTGGCCACAAAAGAAGGAAAGGTGGCCGCGTGGAAGGTCGGCCACCCTGGGTACAGGCGACAGGGACATCGGCAGTGGCACCATCACGGGACAGGGCCCAAGGAGGTTCCCGAAGCTGGGACAAGGAACCGAACCCACACATCACTGGACTGGGTTCACTGAACTCGGGGCACGTCCGTCAGAAGCCAGGGGTCACCAGGCAGGAAGTGAAGGCTGCTACTCAGAAAAATAGAGAACAGGGGGCGAGAGGCAGAGACAGAGAGACAGAGGCAGAGAGAGACAGAGACAGAGAGAGACAGAGACAGAGAGAGACAGAGA
>NW_004624926.1:1022354-1075809 GCF_000247695.1 Heterocephalus glaber
CAGAGAGAGACAGAGACAGAGAGAGACAGAGACAGAGAGAGACAGAGAGAGACAGAGACAGAGGCAGAGAGAGACAGAGACAGAGAGAGACAGAGGCAGAGACAGAGGCAGGGGCAGGGGCACCCTTTCCTGGACCGGGAACATTTGTGCTTCTCTTGGGGGGAACCCAGAAAAAGGTGGTTGTGCCCCACCTTACAGGTGCTGACCCTTTCTGCAGGTATGGACCCAGGTGTTTACGGTGGGTGGTTTAGCCTTTGAATTCTCTGTCTGCCCCTGTACTAGGGTCTGGCTCCTGCTCTCCAGTTTCCCGCTCTCCAGTTTGCCGCTCCCAGGGTCCTGAGGAACTTGGGGCAGGTGGGTGTGGGGGGAACGCGGGTGCGGATCTCCGCCGTGAGCTCCACTGAGGCCGGGGACGCAGTCTCCTTAGAGCTTCGGTTCTTAGTCACGATTTCCCAGTCTCCTCTCTGCCTGTCTTTCACTCCTACCAACCTCGGCAACAGGGGTGGAAGGCAGGTGTGAGCCACAGGGGCTGAGGCAGGGACGTCCCTGAGGCCAGGCCCTGGGGGTCGAGGTCACAGCACGGGCTGCCAGGACACCGCAGGCTCCAGTGTCACAGGTGCACACCCACAGACAAGGCCACTGTGGGGTGAAGCGGGGAGGCTGGGCCTGGGGTGACAGTGTGGCCACAGGGACAAGGGAGGCGCCTCACAAAGGGGACCAGCGGGCCACAGGCTGATGAGACAGTGCCGCCCAAGGTGACCCAGGGCCCCGGGCACCGTGTTCCCAGCATGTGAGTCCAGCAGGAAAACCCAAGGCAACTGCAGAGAAGGGGTCCCCAGCCCCGGCCCCTGCAGATCTGGTTTGCTCCTGACGGCTGGGAGCTCCCAGGTGGCCTCTGGAGGCCTCTCCCCCCACACACCCGGGCTGGCCAAGGAGGAGCTGCGTGGGGCTCTCCAGCCCCTGCAGATCAAAGGCCCAGGTGCAGGGTCCCGGGGTTCAGATCCAGGGCAAGCCGCCCGGGGTGGGGATTCTCGGAACACTGCTTCATTCGGTTCCCTCCTCCTCATAGCTCGGCTGCCAGGGTGCTGAGCGAGAATGTTGGCAGGGCTCTTCCTGGCTCCCACAGTTCAGAGGCGCTGGCCGTGGGAGACAGGAAAGGACCCGGGTGCTAGGGTCTCAGTGCAGGCAGGCGGGACAAGGCCTCCGAGGGCAGCTGCTTCTCCTGGCCACCAGGCCCCAGGCTCCTGAGCAGGTCACGCACCTGCAGCCGCCTCGCCACTGCCTTCCCCAGCTTGGGCGGGGGTTAGTGGTAGGAGCGCAGGCTCCCAGGCAGCACGCGCTGCCACTTGTGTGGAACAGAGATGTCGTGTATGAGGAGATTGTGTCAGAGAGCTCTGTGATACACGTGGTCCCCAAACTGACTTCAACTGACTTGTTTGCTCAAGTGACAGAAAATGATTGTATGTATTTATGGGGTTCACCGTGCTGTTCTGATGTCTGTGTGGGTGGGAAAAAGAGTGAATGGGCCCTGACACACCCCTCACTCACCTCCTTCTTCCTTTGCCTGTCGCATACTTTTCACTTCTGGGCTTGGAAGCCCTGGAGCCAGGTCTGAAGCGGAGGGGGGCCCCCAGCCCTGGGTGCTGCGTGTCCTGCCTTTCATCAGATTCAGAACAAAGAACAGCACAGTGATGTAAAGACGAAGAAACAGAATTTTAAAAGTTGCTTCAATCCTGTCCTATAAGACTTGGAATTTATGCTGGGCATGGTAGCACACACCTGTAATCCCACCACTTGGGAGGCTGAGGCAGGAGAATCACTGGGAGTTCAAGACCAGCCTGGACCACATAGCAAGACCCTGACTAAAAAAAAAGAGGGAGAGATTTGGAATTTTTGTTTGGACTTAAAATTTTTAAATAGTGAAGGAGTTTAAGGTGTCATTTTTTGGTTTAATAAGTGAACATTGTAGTTCCTATTGGCAATATTTTACTAAATTGTAGTATCTTGAAAGTTGAAATGTATTCTTTTTCAACGCTTATTGTTTTAGAACTAAAGAAAGAGCCAAAAAATTTAGTAATTGTTGAAATACCTTTTGCAGGTATTTTGGTTTTATGGAAACTTTTATTGGTTACTAGATAATTATTGACATAAAAATTAACAATCAGATCCTAATCGGAACACAGTGCTGTGAGGCAGCATCCAGAGCCTCGTAAACAACCGTCCCTGAGTCCCGGCTGCACCCACTGCGGTGTTCGCGGGCCTGGCCTGGCACGCACTGCCCCGCTGCGTGGGGTGGGAGCAGCCAGGCTGGGGCCAGGGCCAGGCGGGGACCCAGGACTCAGGCACAGGGTCCCCAGCGGAAGTCAGGAGGGCGGGCACAGCCTGGGAGGGTTCGGGGCCCTGCAGAGTGAAGCTGGGGCTGACCCTGTGGTCCAGGCTGCACTCGCCTGGGGGCTCAGGCCCGGCTGAAAGAGATGAGAGAAGAGAAGAAATGCATCGTATGCTGTGTGTGCCTGCGTCATTTACACAAAATATAAATATAAGAATAAGATACCTTCGATATAAAAGTAGAAAAATGGCAGGGGCAGCGCTGCTTCACTGGGCAAGGAGCACAAGCGAGACCGTGCCTGGGGAGGCAGGTGCCTGGGGTGAGGCATCATGGGGCTCAGAGGACAAGGCCACGGCCAGGGGTCCTCACCTCCCTCAGTGAGGACAGAGCTGGGCGCCCACCCCCCAGTGCCAGGCACAGTTGGGCACAGGGCCTGGGGCACAGCGGCTCTGCCCACTGCAGAGAGCCTGTGGGACCAGGCCACAGACGGGCCAGGCGCTGGCAAAGGTCCTGTCACTGCCCAAATGCACAAGGTGAGCAGCAGACCGAGAACACCTCCTCCTGCACAGCAGGGCCTCCACCTGCTCCCCACGCCAGGGGCTGAGCCCCAGACAAACGGCCTGGCTCTCTGGGCACCCAGCCTGGGGAGGGACCCAGGGACGGCCCCACCCTGCACCCTACCACTGACCACCCGCCCAAGGGACCACAGGCCAGAGCTGTTGCCCTCCCTGAGCGACAGGCCGCCCGGGCACAAAGGGGCAGCCGAGGACACCCAGGGCTGGGCGGTGTTGGGGGCTGAGGGGCAAAAGGAGACGACGAATCCCTGGCCACTGACACTGCCCACCCACGGCCCTCTGCTGCCCCAGTGCAGATGCCCTCAGGGGACCACAGGGTTTGTAAGGCCGAGGACGGAAATAACGCCAAGTGTGGCGAGCAGGCATGGGTAACTTGAATCGTGTCGTAGCCATGCACAGCTATACTCCGCTGCACGGAGAAGGCAGATGCATTCATAAGCGCCAAGGTTTTGCCTTGTGGTACTGGGCATTGGACCCAAGGCCTTTGCACCCACCCCTTTTTAAGTCCTTTTTTGAGACAAGATCTCACCAAGTCCCTAAGTTGCTCAAACTGCGCTTGAACTTGCAATCCTCCTGCCTCAGCCTCCCAGGGTGCTGGAATGACAGGCCTGTGTCTTAAAGCTCAGGCTTCAGTGATGTCCTAGACGTAACTCCAAGCAGGATGTGTGGGCCCCAAGCTGTGTGCACAGAGCCATGCTGTGGCGTGAGGCTGCTCTGTCCCGGACACTCGCACCGGCCCTGTCCCCACCACTGCCACTCTGCTCTGCTCCCAGGGCCACCGTCCAAGGCCCAAGCCCAGCTCAGGTCAGCAGATTAGGCTCTGGCCACGGATCCTGGATGGGATGCCCTTCCCAGGACCCTCCGGCTCCCCACGTCTGGGTCTGCTGTGGCCTTGGCTGGAGGTGAAGGGCAGCAGGAAGTGTGTGTCACCCAGGCAGCATCCAGTTCGTGGAGACGCGGCTGCTCCTGCCAGGGTGCAGTGCTGGCCGAGACGGAGCGGAGCAAGGGCGAAGCGCATGCTCTGTCTGGGGACGAGCCCTGACGTGCTGTGAACGCCGCAGTGTCCAGGGCGGCTGTGCGGGCCGTGGTACCATGGACTCAGAGGAACACTGCTGCGATGATCATCATGTAGTTGTGAGATCTTCGTATATTTGGAGCCAAGAGCCACTTAACAATCGGGGGCCCTCCTGAGGCTCACTGGCCCTGGGTGGGCACTGGCCGGGGACACACTGCTGGGAGATTCGGAGCTGCAGGCCACCGGGGCCAAGGGAGAACTCGCCAGCTGTGGGCTGTTTCCGAGCAGGCCGGACCTGCATGGCTCCAGAGCCCCACACGCTGACCTCGGGCTGACCTCGGGCCGACCCGGGCCACACTGTGGCGAGACAGGCCCACCACAGCCCTCTGGGCATGGCCAGGTGCTGCAGCCCCACCCCACCTCTGCCCCTGCACCTTGTGGGGTCAAGGACAGGCCTCCCAGCCAAGCACCCTCAGGGAGCAGAGACTTGGGCCTCAGCATCCTGGAACTGAGGAGAGGCCCGACCCGGCCCCCTGCCCTCAGCTCACCTGAGCTCTTTCCCCTCCCAACTCGAGGTCCTGCACCCCTTCGAGGGCTCAGAGGGCTGAGGGGCTGCAGGACCAGCTCACTGCCCCCTCCAGAGCCGGTGCGCGAGGGCCCAGTCTCCCTGGCAGTGGCCGGTGACTGACACTTCTCCAGAGCGGAGCCCCAGCCCTCACTTGAGCCTCACAGGCTCAGGGCTCCACCGGGTCTTTAAGGACAGAGTCGCCGCTTGCAGCTAAGAAGCCGCATCTGAGCATCAGCTGGCGCTTCTGCCCTGCTGCCCCCTGTGGTGGGTCCGGGGTGGGCAGAGAAAGGCCCAAGGCCAAGCAGGGCTCCCCAGGGCTGAGGGAACACTTGTCAGGGGACACGGCAGTGGCTGCTCTCCGGTCATGTCCAGGAAGGAAGCCCCACGGTGGCGGGAAAGCAGATGCAAAGCTGGAGTTTGGATACAAGATTCTTACTAGGACACAGAGAAGGGAGCTGGGCAGAAGCAAGATCCACAGGAGGAAAATGAACTGTTTCGACCAGCCAGACCAAGAGCTCCACTGGATCACCCACTGGGGTTGTCCACGCAGCACACAGACGCCGGGCCAGGCAGCTGGGATGGTGATACCTGTATCCCAGTGACTCAAGAGGCTGAGGCAGGAGGGTCACTTCACCCGAGGACACGACCAGCCTTGGCAACATAGTGAGACCCCATCCCTAAAGAATGCCCAGGCTTTGAAATCTGCCTTCCTACTGTGCCAGGCCTGGCCTGGATTGGGCAGCAGGGCCCGCCCTGAAGTTGGGCTGATGGATTTGCTGTTGTTCACACAGCTCCCACCAGGGGGCAGCAAGTTCTTCCTAAAGGCCTCCCACCATCCTTGGACCCCAGACTCAGGGCTGGCACGGGACAAGGCAATCGGGGCATCCGAGGGCGCAGAGACCAGTGGTGTGGGCAGGCAGGCCCATCGCATGGGAGCTTGGTCCCTGGCAAGAGGAAGCCTGTGCTGGACTTCAAGAGGCGAATGACGTGGTCAGGGGCTTTGGGAAGTCCGTCTGAAGGGCAGGGAGGCCAAGCAGGAGTTGCTGGGAGCAGGCTGGGCCAAGGCTGCAAGGTGCAGCCACAGGAGGAGGAGAGGGCAAAGGGACAGGCCGGCCAGGGAAACACAAACACCGCAGAACAGCCTGAGGAGGAAACACCATCAGAACACGCAGCGCCGGCCAGGGAAACGGGGAAGGACCGGGCGGGGCGCCAGGAGCGCGGCGGGGGGCTGCCAGCCACTTGGGGCCCAGGGAGGGGGAGACAGGAGGGCCTCGGTTTGGCCATCGGAAGGCCAGGACTGGGCGATTCTGGTGGGCACAGCAGGCCCAGGCCTCAGATGGGTGTTGGGCACACGTCCCCTGCTGTCCAGGCCCCCGACAGCAATGACACAGCCAGGCCTCCCACCAGGCAGGCTCCGAGCCCACGTCCTTCCCTAGAGAGGACCTGGGGCACTGGGTCTGGGCGCCCTGGCCACGGAGAGGGTGGCAGGTCCAGGGGTGTTGGGCTCCCCTCAAAGCAGCACAGAGACCTCCAGCAAACTCGGAGCAGCCTCCATGGGACTTGGTGTAAGGAATGTTTACTTAGTCCACAGAGCTGGTGCCCAGGTAAACAGTGCATCTCATAGGCAGAGCCCTCGCCAGCCGGCCCCTCAGGCAATGCCTGCTGGCTATAAGCCGCACCCATGACAACAGTGCACACACACTCTGTGGGACCACCAACCCAGACCAGCACGGCCTGCCTTCTGCCGTGAAGTTTGGCACCACTGTCGCCCTCCTCATGCTGGCGTGCAGCTGCAACTCAGGTGAGAACAGGGGTCCCTCTCTCTCCCCGCCAACAGCACAGGACCCCACAGACAGAAAGGCCTGGTGTGGGGAGGAGACACCATAGAGGTGAGCGTGGAGATCACATACAGGAGCAAGGAGATCGCGCGCGCACATGCACTCACACACGCACGGAGGGGCCACACTGCCCCGTGCCCTTCGGGAGCAGGACCCTGTAACTATGCTTCACTCTGAATCAGCCCCCCTCCCATCTGAAAATGCCATTGTTCTCTGTAGTTCCCTAAACCCAGGGACATAGGTGTTTCGGCCGGACAACCCCAAGGCAGGGAAGCAGCTGTTTTCAGAGAGCCTGCCTTGTGGCTGGGGAAGTGACCCCTTCCAGCCAGAACGCGCTTAATTAGATGTGGGTCTGTATGGAGCAGGGAGGCTCAGCGGGATGGGCGGCTGTACTAAGGGTGGATCGGGAGCAGTTTGCACCCCTGAGTTACAAGCGGTGATTAGCCCTGATAACCGCATGCAGCTGCCCTACACTGGGGTGCCATTCCCATCCCGAACCCTTCCCTGCCATCCCTCCCACTCTCCCAGCAACCAGTGAGGCAGGCTCGTGTTCCCCTCACAGACAGCACACAGAGGCCCCCAAGGCAAGTCCTCGGCTGGCGGTGGCCTCAGTGGTGGCCCTGAGCAGGAGCCCAGTGCTGATTCTGCTCACAGCTGGAGGGAGCGCTGGGCCAGACACCCCCACACAGTGGCCTCCAGGCCGGGCCAGCCCGGTGATGCGTGGCCAGACGGTGAGGCTCCAGGAAGAGCGAGGCTCTCAAGGCCTGTGCTCGAGCACCAGACCCCCATTCCACTCCGCTCCACCACCAGAAGGCCGCCGCCCTCGCCGGGGCTGGGCTGTGGGCGGCCTGGCCAGGGCCCGCTCCCACGGGTGCTCGCTCCTCTCCAGGTCCTGCCAAGACCTGCCGCTGTTCCACACCATCCTCCAGAACTTCCTGACGGGCTCGCTGCCTGGCTACCAGAGCACGGTGGAGCCCTTCCGGCCTGACCAGGACGTGAAGGAAGCGGGCACCAGGATGAAGACCCTAGTGGACACCCTGCCCCACAGCACCCGACGGGCGGTGCTGAGGCTGTCGGTGAGCCCATCCCCATTTCCAACCCAGATGGGACGACAGCGCCAAGGCTGATGGGTCCCTGGACAAGCAGGCACAGGCTTCTCAGGCCTTCCCCAGTGTTTATTGTTGGTTTTGCTTTTGTTATTTTGGGGGGTTCTCCACACATAGCCCGGGCCGGGCTCAAACACCATCCTCCTGCCTCAGCCTCTCAAGTAACGGGGACTATAGGCGTGCAGCTGTGCCTGGCTCCTGTCTCCTTTGTTAAGCGCTCTCTAAGCAAAGCACCCCGGCACTTACGCACTGCTGTCTCTGGGCACCTTCATCTCCCTGCTCTGAAACTCACTCATCGTTCTTTTGGGCTTTCCTTTCTCTTTTAGGAAAAAATAGTAAAAACCAGTGTGTGTGCTTAGACTTCAGCAACCCGAAGCCCTCTGGATTCAAAGCTGAAGGTGTCCCCGGACCATTCTGTCCCTGCCCGAAGCCCCCTTTGCTTTGCAATAAACCTCGAGCACCTCACTCAGCCTCCGTCCTCTTCCTCACTCACTCACTTGCTGGGGTGGGGGCAGGGCTGGGTCCCCAGAGCCCAGGGAGTGGGGGCCTGGGACCCTGAGCCCCTCAGACCCTCCTCTGCCACACTCAGCGGCCCCAGCGGCCAGGCCACCGTTCCCTCTGCCCTGCCTCGTCCCAGCCTGGATGCCTCTGCCCTCCCTCCGAGGGCCCTGGAGTCTCCCCCAGCCCATGGCCTAGGCCACTCTCCTGTGGTGGAGAAGGCTGAGCCAGAGGCGTCCTCCCACCCTCCCTGAACCTCGGGGCCTGTGAACAACAACACCCACAGCCCAGCAAGTATCCAGAGCAAACGTAGGGGGAGCAGCTGGCCCTAAAGAGCACCTGAGACCCCAAACCTGGCCTGAGGTGGCTGAGGACGGGTGGCATTGACCACCAGGGGGCAGTATCACCATGCCAGGCTGAGCCGGGGCACCGGGTGGAACCCAGCACTCCCAGGGATCAAACTCAGGACTTTGCACTTGTGCACGCGGTTATCAGGTGCCGGGCCACCGAGCTCCATCCCCGACCCTCAAATGCAATTTTTGAGGCGTTTTAAAATCCGAGTTCTGCAGGAAAACAGGGGAGCCATGCTCCACCCCTAGCTGGCAAGAGCCCCTCCAAAGGATCCTGGGCAGCTGACCCTGGCCCCGAACCCAACACCCAGGTACCCGCATGGATCCCTCACCCTGGGGTCATTGTCACAGTGCCTGCCCTGGACAATGCCAGAGCACAGGCCACCACCCTGCAGGTGGCAGGAGCTGCCAGAGCCCATAAAACAGGTGACATCCGTGAGAAGAGTCCCCAGGACACACACCCGTGCTCACACTTAAGCCAGGGTGGCCCTGCCCGCTGTGCCGGAAGGACCAGGCTGTAAAAATTCCAGGGCAGGTCAGCAGGGCAGGCGGAGATTCCTGGGGCCGGATGGGCGTGGGGCCTCCCTGCCTGTCACTCCCAGGGCCCAGCTGCCTGCATCCAGGTCACCCAGGATTCCTCCCGGGTCCCCACCAAGCCCAGGATTGTTCAGTGGATAAAGATCAAGGCCAGGAAGGCTCAGAATTTTAATTACCATCCCCTGCTGGGGCAGTGTTTACCTTGGGCAAACACAGGGCAGATAAGCAAGGACAAAAGGAGCCACAATTACCCTGCAGCAGGTCCCTGCCTGAGGAGCTGAGGGGACCCATAAGAATGTGCGCTATGTCATCACCCAGAACCCAGCCTTGTGCTTTTCAAAGAACAGGGTGCTAAGCGCAAGCAGAGAACGAGCAACTGTGAGAGGCAGTGACAGGAAGGCAGCTCTGGGCCCCTTGGTGGTCCCTCCAACGGTGGCACCCAGCTCGGTAGCACCCACCACCCCGCGCCCGCAGGCAGAGGAGCTTGGGCCGAGCCTGACTTCAGGTGAACACGAGCTAAGGACGGCTTTTGCATTTGAAGAATGAAGAGTGAGGAAGAGGAGAAAAAGCCCACACTTGTATTAGGCAAATATCTACTTACATATTAGCCATTTTCTCTAGGAATATGCCAAACCCTAAACACGGGAAGCCCAGCGTACGACTAGGTCCCTCCTGCATTTGAGGGGTATTGAACACCAACTAACTGCTTGAAGAAAAGACTTAAGATGCATCCCAGCCATGAACAAAAGACTAAAAACAAGAAAGGCATGTTTAATGCTCCACTTGTCTTAACATTCAGAACCTTGAGTAGCGAAGGTAGAGAAGGACCACATTTCCTGATGACTTTGTTAAGGTAAGTGAATCTTACCGCTTCTCGGCCTTTTGGCTAAGATCAAGTGTAGGAAAGTGAATCTGGGTGAAAAATATTTGGAAAGTATCTGTTATCCCAACAACTTGGAAACCAAAGGAATTTTAGCCTCGACGGTAGCCAAAGAGGAAGGGTAATTCTCAAAGCTGCTCTCACACTGTGAAATCCCAGCCTGGTCCTTCTGTGCCAGTTGTGGCCCGCATGAATTGATCACCAGGACCGTGTGGCCCCCAACCCAGGCGGCCGAGGTTACCCTGAAAGAAAATCTGCAAATGACTCACCAGGCCGGAAGAGGAAGCCAAGCCAGCCCTAATCAACTTCATCAAGATGGTGTGGATAAAACCATGTTTAGAGCCCATGCCAGGCATGATGTTTTCGAACACCGAGGACTTGTGGGTAGTAATTCAGCGCAGGGTGATGGCCACGCTGTTGGCTTCAGATGGACGATAAAGGGACCCTTGGCTGATGACAATCGGGCCACACAAAGACCTGTAATTAGGGGTAGAGTGAGCCTGAGTCATCAGCAGCTAGCCACCCAGCACACTTCCACAATAAACTAAAATTACCAAACTACAGGACATGCAAAAAAATCTGAAAATAGATTCAGCTAAGCAGACATGGTTGCCAGCTTCGGAACTGATAAGCCAGGGACTGGGAGCTCTGGCCTGGTCCGCCTCAGTGTGCGCAGATCCCCGCCTACCCCCAACCCTGCTCAGCACGGAAGCAGGGTTTGCACCCACAGGCAGTTGGCCCCTGTCACTGCACAGAGCTGCCTTTGGGACTCTCCGGAGGCTCCTGCCCCCAAGCAGATCCTCTGTCAGCCCTAGGGCAAGGTGGGGACCCCAGGGCTCCTGGGGTGTGGGGCCCGATTCCTCCCCTGCTCTCTACCCTATACTAGGCCTTGACACCCGGGCCTGGCTTATAGCAAATCCCCTCTGCACTAATTTCTTATGGCAGCTGGAACAGATTACCACAAACTTAATGGCTGTAAAAAGAAGAAGTTTGTTTATCTTGCAGTTCTCGGCCTCACTGGGTGGGGCACAGGGGGCAGGGCCCAAGCCCTGGACGGCAGGGGCTCCTGGCACCTCCCCATCTCACTCGGTCCGACCGCGCTTCTTCAGGCTGACTCTGTCGCCCCTGCCTGCTCCTGCCCCGCCCGGCCGCAGCTGAGCCGGAAGATGCCAGCTCCACTCCAGGCCTGTGGGGAGCAGCCTGGGCCCTGCCCACTTGTGCCTGGGCCCTGCCGCGGGGCTGGGGACCGGTGCAGGGACATTTTGACCCGGCCCCCGGACGAGCTCCAGGTCTGTCTCGCTCGCTCCCTCCGGAATGCTCCTCTCCCGGTGCCAAAACCAAACGGCGCCCTTGAGCTTTGCTCACAGCCTCCCTGCTCCCAGGCTCCGCCTGTTTCCTGCTTGGCCTCAGCCCATGACTCTCCTTGGAAGAGGCCCCTCTGTGCCCCGCAGGGCAGCCTGGGGATGAGCTCGCCCTGGGGGGGGGGGGACCTCGCTGTGCTTGCTGCCCAAAGGGCCCCAAGAACCAGCCCGCCAGGCATCTCTCAGGCGAGCTGAAAAAGGGTTTGCTCTTTTTTTTTTTTTTGAGACAGGCTAACCTCGAACACAGGGCAATCCTCCTGCCTCAGCCTCTCAAGTGCTGGGATTATAGGTGTGCACCACCTTGCCCGGCCTACTGACTTTACTGTTTATCGCAAATCCGCCTCTAACCAGGCATCCTGCACTGCCCACCCCCAGCCCCTCTGTCCCTGGGCCCCCTTCCTTCCATCTGCCTCTTCACCCTCTCCAGGACAGGAGCCCGAGCAGGCATGAATCCCATGTTTGCTATCTCACTGCTCATGTAGAGAATTTAGAAAATCCAAGTAGCAGAAGGAAAAGAAGCTGCTGTAGTGTGAATGTGCACTGTGTGCTGGGTCACACCACTAGGATCCTACATTTGACCCTCAGGTGGAAACTGAGTCCCTAAACCGAGTACGGGGCAGGACACTGCTTCTAGGCAGGACCAGGGCGGTACCTGAGAGGTCCCAGAGAGATGACCCCAGACCCCAAAAGACCCCCCATGACCTCCAGCCACCACCACTGCTTGAGAAATCCGCTCCCAGGGCAGGCCGGAAGTTCCACCCAAAATTCCACGAAGTTTGGGGCTCCCTGGGCCTGTGATCCCTGCTTCTGTTTCCAGATGAAGATGAAATCACCTTACAATAACAGATTCTTCCTAAACCACAAATCCATCTGAAATGTGCTCATTTCATTCTTGATCCTTTTCAAGGTCTGATCATTACACAATTATAGCAATGTTGGTGGATGTTAACTTTTAACCAGAGGATCCCAAAACAGGAATTTCAGACTGTATCCGTTTTCAAAGGGACAGAACACTTGGAAAAGTTGTGAGCCCAAAGAAATGCGTTGGTCGACCTGTTAAAAGTTACATTCCAGGGCCGGGGATTCAGCTCAGTGGCACCGTGCCTGACTCACAAGTGCAAGGTCCTGAGTTCAATCCCCAGTACCAAACAAAAAAAGAGAAGAAAGAAAGAGTGAGAAGGGAGGAAGCGGAAGGAGGGATGGGCTGAGGCTCCAGGCGTGACTCTGGGACTGGGGAACGGCACCTGGCTGCCTGTGGCCGCCGACCGGACCCTAACCTACCTAACCCGGGCTCTGGCGAGCGGGAGGGCACAGCACTGATGGCAGAGCTGGCCAGAATGGGCGCCTGCGGGACGCTCCCCCTGCAAGCCAGGGCTGCCCGTGCCCACGTGGTGGGTCACAGACCTGAGCCCATGCCTGTCCCGCATCAGGGGAGACCCGGTCCACACGCAGGGCTGAGCTGGGCTCCGAGTGGCCACCCTGGGGAAGGTGGCCATTAGCGGCAGGTGTTTGTTTCCTTTGGCACAGCAGCATGTCATTTCCCATTTTTAGAACAATGCTCCAAGGAACAGCACAAAAACAACGTTCAGAGGGGCGGTTTTCTTCCAGCACTTGGACAGCCCTGTAAAACAACCCCAGAGGGACTGGAGTTCAAAACCTATTTGCACGTCACCATAAAACCAGGAGCCAGGACGAAGTCCCTGCCCAGAGCCTGCGGGAGGGGCCTGGGCGGCAGCCTGGGGATGGGGCCGGTGTGGCCTCAGGCGGGCGGGTGGGAAGGAAGCTCAGGGAAACAGCACAGGACGTTCTCGGGTGGGGATGCAGGAGGTAGCCCAGGCTTCCGCCTGCCACAGGAAGCCTCTCGGCCCTCGAGGTCCGCACACCGGGCCCTCAGTCAGCGCCATGGCGACCCTTCCTGTCCTCTGCCTCCTGAAGCCCAGCAGCGGCTGCAGGACGGCACCCACTCCCTCACACCCAGCCCCGCGTGACCCCTCACTGCCCCTGGGACCAGAGTGGCGGGTTCAAGGCCCACCCGAGCCACGTGATGGGCCAGATCACCACCACCCTCCTCACTGGGGCACGATCCTGCCCGGCCTCAGCATGGCGCCTGCTGTGGAGGCACCATCTGCACAGTACCTCAGAGGGTGCTGCCTGGAAGGAACTTAGTCCTCTGGGACACAGTCCCCCGACTCTAGACAGTTGCCAGGAAGGAGTAAGACCGGCTGGCCTGGCCGCCTCCCACTGAGTGCAGTCCCCGTGCACCCTTCTGGGGCCCTGAACCCCCAGAGCTGCGCACTAAGCAAACCTCTGCTTTAGAAAGTACTCAGCTCCAAGCACTCTGTAAGAGCACCGCCAACGGATCCACCCAGAGGGGAGGTGCTAAGCAAGCCTCTGTCAGAGGACGGCAGGACTGGGCACGGGCAGCCCGGACCTCCTGTGCCGCCCCGAGCTCCCAGAGGAGCTGCGAGGCCCTTACCCGGTGGTGGGGTGAACTCCTGGGTGGAGCCCAGTGCTCCCGCGTCTCAGAGGGCGGGGCCTTTGGGGTTCCTGGGGTATCAGGCTCATGGTGAAGCCCCCTTTGATTATTAAAGAGCAGCATCGCAACCTCGGAAACCAGTGCTGTACCGAGAACCGCTCGGGACCCCTGACCACACAGACGCGGGTTCAAGCCCCACCCCACTCCGACCCCTGAGAGGCTCACAAGCCGTCCATCCCAGAAGCCTGGCATCCCCTCTAAAGTGAGAGCGATGCCTGGCTGATGGGTGGTCTGGAAGACGGGGGAAATGGCCTGTGCCAGGCAAGCTTGTGTGGTAAGTGCCCAGTAGGGGTCACTACTTCCCTGGCACATAGGCATGTGACAAGTCTCATACGTGTTCAGTAGAGCATGAAACGCTCACCCTAACGAAGAGCTCGGTCATCTGTCACGCTCGTGCACCCACACGAGCCACACCCAGTCCAGATGTGGGGTCTCCCGCGCCCCGGAAGCTCCTCCCTCACACCTGCTGTCCACTCCCCCGAGACAGACAGGGCTGGGTGGCTTTGCCTGCAGCTCAGCCTCGTGGCATGGGGCACAGAGCGCGGACCCTCCCAGGTCTGCATGCACTGTTGCTGCCCTCCAGTCCTGGGGATGGACTTGGGCATCCCAAGAAAACCCCTGGGACTTTCGCGTGCGGATCTTCCTGCTGGCACAGGATGGAATCTGCTGACCCGTCGCCTGGGGCTGGCCGGTCTCCGCTCGCCCCCCGGGACCTGGTGGTGGTGTTTGCCCCAGGTCCTCAGCTGCCGCTGGCCGGCCTCCTCGCTGCCCCGGACGGGTGTTCGGTGTCTCCTGTGGCCTTCATTTGCCCTTTCCTTGCAGTGATGTCCAGTGTGGGGCTGTCCTGTGTCCTCTTTGGGGAGTACCTATGTGAGTCTCCTGCTTATTTATTTTTGTTATATTTTATTATTTGTCTTCTTCGTACTGACTTACAGTGGTTCTTCATCAAGCCTGGAAACACACAGGCAACTACGTGCACCACAGGCCCAACTCTCTGAGTCTGAAACCTGCTGTATTTCATGGTGGCTTTTGCCTGAGAGAGGCTTTTAATTTTGAGAAAAGCCAGTGGTTGATTTGCTTCGCTGGTGAGTGCTTTCAGTCTTCTGCTCTGGAAATGTTTGCCCCTCTGTAAGGTCCTGCAGACCTTCTCTCTACTTCCATTTTTTCCAGGCTTCCCCTGGAGGTGGACAAGAGTGGTCTGCTGTTGCTTCAACAGGCAGCAAAGGTCCCCGAGAGAAACATATCCCTGTGGTGCTGATGTGGAAATGCCTGAAGTCTCTGGACCACCCAGCCTGTCCCGTGGCCTCCGGACAGGACAGAGGGCCCTGGCTGCGAGCTGAAATTCCAGGGTGGGGCCCTTATGGTGGAGCCAGGAGGAGTGGGCAAGGGAGGGCCTCACTCAGCTTCTCCTTACTGTGATGAAGTACCAGAGACAACTGAGCATACCGAGGAAAGGGCTTTGGTTCACAGTTATAGTTTCCAGCCCAAGATCAAGCAGACAGGAGCTTGGGCTCTGCTGGACTCCAGGGCCAGCAGGGGACCTGCCACTGCCCTGTCATAGGGCCAGGGAGGGTCTGGGTCCCACAGCAGAGGACCTCTGTGACCTGGAGACCTCCCAGCAGCACCGCGGGGGCCTCTGGGGGACCTTGGATGCCCAGACGCGGGCCTGCACCCCGAGGCCAACAGCTCAAACTCTTCCCTGGGCTGGACTCACTCCGGAACCTTACCCTAAACTCGTCCCCACCCCACCACTCTGCTCTCCTTCTAAACCCTTTCTCTCTCCTCCCCTGAAACAAGGTAGCAGTGGGCCGATCCTTCTCTGGCAGGGCTGGCCAGGCGCAGGCCGCTTCTCTCCTCCCCACCTCTCCGCCCAGCCTCTCCATGCAGAGCCCAGGGACAGGGAGGGGCGGATGGAATGAGCTCCAGCGCTCCAGGGCCAGTGGGTGTGAGCCCTGCAACCCCAGTCTCAGAGGAGGAAGCGGGGCCTGGGGGCTGGGAGGGGAGCCGTGCCAGGCCAAACAGGAAGCCAGCATCCAGCTGGCCGCGTCCAGCCTTGAGCTGGGATAGCTTTCCAGCCCCCTCCCGCCCCAGCCTCGGGCGGACAGTGGTGACTGCAGGTCACGGGGTGCTTCCTGGTGACTCAGCTGTGACCACTCTCTCCCTACACTGTGATCACGGGAGGACGCCGTGCCGCTGGCCAGGCTGGGAGGCGGCCTGAGGACAGGCCCTCCACGTAGTGAAGCCCAGGCCCTGTCCCCTGCTGGGTTTGCCCCCAGGCCCCAGAGCTGTGGCACCCAGCGATGTGACCCTGGAGTGGGGCTCATGGACAGGAGTGACTTCATGCCCAGTGCTGGGTGGTAAACCTGCAACAGGCACCTCAGCAGGGCTCAGCTCCCCTCTGCTTGAAGACCCTGCTGCACCAGGCCCGAGAGGAGCCCGATGCCTTCCTGGCTGAGAGCCCTAGGCCATGACAAACCTCTCTCCTCTGTAACCCACCTGGGCCCAGGTGCTGTGTCCCAGCAACCGAAGATGGAGCAGGCTTTTCCTGAGATGGTCGGCTGAGGGCAGACAACATTCCAGGCCCGGGCCTCCTCTGGACCCCAGCGGCACTCAGCCTCCTCGTGCCGAACTTCTCAGTGTCAACTTGGGGCATCCACACTGCACACCTCCCAGGAGGTCACCCTGACGTCCCCTCATCTTGTACAAAGTAGGGTGGCATTTGAGGTGACTCTAGTCCTACGTGGTGATTACTTTGAACAGTGGTAGACATATTTCAGGGTATTCCAAGAAAATATTGGGCTTTGTATATAGTCCTGATAAAGATCTTTCTTTTTCTGTTATTGTTCAGTACTGAGGATTGAACCCCGGGCCTTCACACTGAGCTGTATCCCCAGCCCTTTTTATTTTTTGAGATAGAATCTCACTAAGTGATTCTCCTGCCTCAGCCTCCCGGAGTGCTGGAATGATGACAGGTGTGCACCACTGCACCCAGCTGAAGATTTCTTTTTATTACTTTTTTTTTTTTTAGTGCTGGGGATTGAACTCGGGTCCTTGCACTTGCGCAGCAGGCAGGGAAACCACTGAGATAAATCCCCGTCCCTATTAAATTGTTTTTTAAAATCTGCATAAAGAAGGCCGGGGATTTAGCTCAGTGGTTCCACCGCCTGCCTCGAAAGTGCAAGGTCCTGATTCGATCTCCCATACCAAAAAAAAATATCTACATAAAGAAAATTATCAAGGCAGCAATGGTGAGGCTGCATGGGTGAAGCAGAGGCAGCGAGCCTGGCCCTTGATGACCAGGCATCCTCAGTCCTGGCCACCTGGTCACCGACCCCGAACCACCTTTCTGGGGCTGAGTCCCCTCCCGCCTTTCCTACAGCTCTGTCACTCAGCGCTCTCATCTGCCTCAACTCGCGTGTTCCTCCCTCCTGGAGCCACACTCTCTTCTGGGTGGAAAGGGGAACCGACTGCTGCCCCAAACCTGCAGAGAGCCTTGCAGAGTCCCCAGCTGGAGACATCACCTCACTCACTCCTGGGAAGTGCCCCAGGCAAGGAGGCAGGACTCTGTCTGGGGAGGGCTCCTGGGGTCACCTCTGTGCTGGCCCAGGGCTGTGGTGACGCGGGGAGCCCTGGGGCTCTGGCGCTTCACCCTGCCCTGAGAGCCCCCCCTCCACGCCTGTCCCTCCCAGGCCCACAGCGACACTGGGTGCGGCCCCACCCTTCGGCCGGACTTCTCCAGGGACAACTGAGCACCCACGCAGCCTGAGCCCTGCAGCCCAGGCCTTTCTCTCCCTCAGAGAGGACCTGAAAGCAGAAGAAACCAAGGACAACCACCCAGGACGCCAGCCCCTCGCCGGCGGCGCCTCCAGGATGTCCCCCAGTGCTGGAGCCTGCAGAAGGGCTGGCCCTCAAGCTGATTCCTGGAGGGCAGGGGCAGTCGGGGCTCCTCCTCCACAGGACAAATGTGGACACCGTCCAGGAGCTTCGTGCTTCTTGACTGACTCACTGATTCCATCCAGGCAGACTCGAGGGCCCAGGAGCCCGGCTGACACTGAGCAGATTCTGCCCCAAGGGCTCCCAGGCGCAGACTCACCGAACGCCTCCAGGGCCCCACTTTGGAGAGGACGCAGGGTCCGGCTGCGTCCCCACAGCGCCTCCCGCAGCTCCTCAGACACCCAGGCCCGCGCTGCTTGGTCGCCCCACAGGCCGGACCGGGGCCTGGGGAGAGCGCGTCCCTCCCCACTCCCTGCCTGGGGCAACAGGCACAGGGACGCCTGGAGCTGCCCGAGCTAGGAGCCAGCGAGTACAGCTTCTGCAAACCGCTTTTCCTGTGAGCGGCCGTTACTCACACACACCGCCTCCGCTTCAGCTGACGCGGCTCAGGACGCTCAGCCCGGGCCGCTGTTTGCTTTCACCGCGTCCATGGAGACCATGACGCAGAGGACAGGCAGACGGCTGCTCTTCTGCCGGCCGGCCGGGCCAGGCCGTCCCTCCCCACGCAGAGGAAAAGTGGCCAGGATGCAGCCAGGTGGTGGCGACAGCCTCTTCGCCCTCGCGGGGGGCCTGGGCCATGGGGGCCGGGCTGGGTGGACCCCAAGTCTGCCTGCCCACCTCGGCAGTCCCCGTGCACTGCAGGGCCTGCACCTGGGGGACTTCACCCCTGGACCGCCTGCCCCAGAGCACTGCAGCTCTGCCCTCACAGGGGAGGCCCAGCCAGCTTCATCCTTGCTCCTGTGCACACCAGTGTCCACGGCCAGGGGTCACCCAGGGGAGGGAGGTCACGCTGTTCCTGGCCTGAGGCCATTGGCCCTGCCCTTGAGCTCTGCCTTTAATCTTCAGCCTCTCAAACTGGAAAGAGCCCTGCGCCTCCTGCCCCCGAGGGTCCCCTGCCTCTCCCTGGGGGTCTCCCGTGTGACCAAACACAGAGGGCTCCCGTGTAGAGGTGGAAGGTGACCCGCTCGGCTTCCAGGCTCCACGGGTGTCGGCAGCAGAGCAACAGCCAGAGCCCGGCACCCTGCAGAGGACCCGCTCCTGAGGCCCTCCCCGTGACTCCCCAAACCACGAGCCCGTCCTTGTGTCCTCTTGCTGAGTCCCAGCCCAGGCCCAGGACCCCACACTCGGCTCTGAAACTCCCTGTGGCCGTCGATCCCCTGGGTCTGCTCAGGCCGACGGTCCCTGAGCGCCAGCCTGGGGCACACGCAGGGCCCGAAGCACAACCAAGCTTCCTCGGGAGACCGGAGACAGCGGCGCTGGCCCCTGGCCCTGCTCCCTGCTCTGGGGCGAGGGGCCCTTTCTGGTGGGGGACAGGAAAGAGGCTTTTCTTTGGCACGATGGGCACAGCAGAGGGGCTGGAGGAGGATCCACCCACCTGCCCCCCTCAGTAGGAGGAGGCGAAGGCGATGCCCTTGCTGGTGGGCGGGACCTCAGAGACGTCCCGCAGAGCTGTGCTGTTGAGCATTAGGCAGCAAGGAGCACCCCGGGCATGCAGCTAGAGCCTGAGCCCCCTGCACCCCAGCTGTTGCCCTGCCCCCCAGGGCGCCGGCCTCCCGCGGGCCCACAGCCCTGCGCACCCCAAAGGCAGCTCTCCTGCTCCGTGCTGCTCAGCTCGCCCTGTCCTGTCATCCACCCAGGGACGCTCACTGCAGGGTCCCATGCCAGGTGCCCTCCATAAACAAGATGAACAAGCAAGAATCTCAAGTTGTAACCAGCCTGGGTGGAGCATGCTGGTCACCCCAGCACTCTGGGAGGCTGAAGCCCAGCCTGGGCAACATACTGAGACCCTGCCTCAACATAAAGATAAGAAGGGCTGGGAGCGAGGCTCAGTGCGAAGGCCCTGGGTTCACTCTCCAGCACCAAAAGTAAAAATCACAGGCAGCATGCTGCAAATGAGCTGAGTGGCCAAGAAGGTGCTGGGGTTGGGGCGGCTGAGAGGCTGGGGAGGCTGGGTCGGAAAGTCAGGGGCGGCAGCCGGGCGGGAGAGGAGCAGGGCTGGAGGGCAGCAGGGACCGAGGGGTGACAAGGACCTGGGGACGGGGTGTGGTGCAGAGCAGAGCTGCGACCGGACAGGGACGGGGATGCAGAGACAGGCACTGTCCAGTGACCTGGCCCCTGTGGCCGAGGTTTGGACTGGAGGGGCACAGGGGACCCCAGTGGGCGTGGAGGTGACGTGACCCTTGGCAGCCAGGGCCCCGAGGGGCAGAGCTGCCCTGAGCGAGGCTCCCACAGCCGTGCGGTAGAGCGGAGGACATGTGTGCGCGTTTCCAGCATGCAGAGCGGCAGGGCCCCAGGTGGCGCTGGGACAGGAGCAGGGTCATCCTGAGACCGGCCTGGGGTCCATCTGGGAAACGCACAGCGTGAAAAGCCCCAGGGAGGGGACAAGACACGAGGGGCAGCTGAGGCTCAGGCTCGAGTAGTGCAGGGCAGTGGGATGCGTCCTAAAGGGAGGGACTGGGGCACAAGGACCCGGGGCAGGGAGGTGCGGGACTGCGGGGCCCAGCAGACTCCTCCCCTCCTGGTGTGGCCTCCCGAAGGCTCTGCCTGGGGTTGAGATCCCTGGTGGCCGGAAGCCAGGCCACCCTCACCAGCACTGCGGGCTCTGGGCCCCCTCAGCTGCACTGATGTTGAAACCCAGGAGGGCAGCAGGAGGTGGCGCTAGGTGGGTGCAGGGTCACCCGGCCCTGAGCTGTTCGGGGACCAGGGACAGAGAGCCAGATGTCCAGCTACAACCAGGCAGCGAGGCGGCCCTGCGATGAGGAAGGGCCTTGGTAAAGCTGGTGGCTTTACAACCCGGGCACAGGTGCCAGCCCATGCGGTTGCAAGGGTGTGACTGAGCACCTGGATGCAGGGCCCACTGTAAAACAGACGACGGTGACAAGAACACCAGTGACTAACACTTCCTGCACACCCTCCCGTCCCAGGCTCTGGGCCTAACAGAGCCACTGTGTGGTGGATATTACAGCTGAGGGCACTGAGGCCAGGGAGGCAGGGAGCGGCTGATGTGGGGGCTGGGGGTGGACCAGGGCAGAGACCTTCCTGCCACATCCGCATCCGCAAGGGGGCCGTGATGCTCTGACTCTGCCAGCTCCGGCACAGAGAGTACTCCGTGCTACACAGTTTGCTACACAGTTTGGCATCTTTGTTATGTCGGTGATCCCAACTAATCAGGAGGCTGAGGCAGGAGGATCACTAATTCTAGACCAGCCTGGGCTATTTAGCAAGATCCTGTCTCTGAAATAAAAAGCTGTCAGAGCTCCAGTGGTCCAATCAGTCAGCCCGAGGTACTTATATAAAATAAAAAGCTGTCAGCGGGGGTTTAGCTCAGTGGTGCTGCCACCTGCCTCCCAAGCACAGGGTCCTGAGTTCGATCCCTGGTACCAAAAAAAAGCTGTCCCGTGGGCTGGGAAAGTCGCGGAACACTCACTGTGCACGCATGAAGCCCTGGGTTCAATCCCCAGCACCACAAACAAAACAAACAAAAATGTTAGCTCTGCCTCTTCCCTATCAACACCTCTGGAGGCACCCGCTCCCCAGGGTGAGATCCGGGTCGCACCCCAAGCCACCCTGCCCGCTTAGCCTCCTTCACCAGGAAGGACAGAGGACTCTCGGAGCCCCAGCCTGGGCCCACCCGGCCACACACAGGCCGGCTGCATCCCTCCGCATCCCGGCATCTGCACAGTGCCAGGCACCCAGATGCAGGCCTGCAGCCCTGTCTCTGCAGAGCTCAGACTCGGGCAGGGTGTGGGGAGCCCCCTGCCACTTTCTCGAGCACCGGCAGAGACAGCCCAGCCCTAACGGGGCCAGAGGCGCAGCTCCTGCCCCATTGGCAGATGGCAAAAAGCCGACGGAGCAGCAGGCCCTTCCCTCGCACCCCGCCCGAGGAGGCCACGCTGCCCAGTGGCACAGTGACAATGGCTGCCCAGGACGAGGACGGGCCGGCTCCTCCTCCCACCCAGTCACAGTGGCCCCGGTGCCCCTAGGCCCCTCTCCAGAGCCGCACAGTCTGAGGGGGGCCTCGGCTGAGCTCCTGCTCTTGGCTCCGTCGCCCACAGTGCACAAAGCCCAGCTTTCTCAGCCCCAGGGGTTGGGAGGGTGGAGGAGGAGAGAACAGAACCGGAACCAGACCGGGCCTGGGCTGAGCTGGAGGCGCCCCACCCAGCCTGCACCCAGGCACCTTGGGGAGGCTCAGGGATCCCATGCAGCCTGGTCTGGGTTCTTAAGAAACATCAGCCCACACCCCAGCCTCTCTGTGGCCGGCCAGCCAGGGGCAAACCCGGAAGGGAGACCTGTCCTGCATGTGCGGGGCAGCACAGGGTGAGTGGGACAGCCGGTCCCCGCACATCTCAGGGCCTCACACAGGGCAGGAGCCAGGTCCCCAAGCTGGTGGGGAGAGGCGGCTCCAAAGTCCACAAGGAGAAAGGACCCAGCCACAAACGGACTCAGAGTTGACATGGGTGTGGCGGCTGATCTGGGATTTCACAACACTTCTGATGAAAAATAGGATCAGACCACAAGGAACTGACTCAGGGCGCTGGCAGCGGGTCCCCTGCCGGCCCTGGTCACAGAAAGTGGCCACAGCCCCACTGCCTGCTGAGGGAGGGGCATGGAAACCACAAGGACCGTGGAGAAAACACAGTCCTGCGCGCTCATCGCTCAGGCGAGAAAACCAGAGACCAGGACGCAGGTGGGCAGGGCAGGGCGGGCACAGCTGGCGGCCAGCATACAGCCTTCTGCTCACCACACCCCACGCCAGCCCTGCCGGGCGAGGGCCAGGAAGGGAGGCTGGGCATGCGGACGGCAGACAGCGGAGCGCGTGAGGGTCATGGCCGACCCCAAGTGTGACAGTCGTGGGGGCTGAGTCAGACATCTCCCCTCCAGCCACAGATGCACCACAGCCCAGCGTCCGCCGATGAAAAGGTGCTGTGCCCCTGTGGCAGGCTCTGGCCCCAGCGTCCAGCAGATCTGAGCCAAGACCTGAGCCAAGGACGCCAGAGAGAGGCCTGGGCTGATTGGTCCACCACTCCAGAGCCCCGGAGGAGTGGTGTGCCCCAGGCACTTTGTACTTTCAACAGCTCTGAGCCCTAGGAAATAACTGATGAGCTGCTCTTGTGATACCTTTAAAAAACAATGAACAGAAAGATCTTTCTTTAGCGCGCAGTGAGAGAGGAGCAGAGAGCAAGTCCGAGCCCTGGTAGCAGAGGACAAGGATGGCAGGGTTCAAGGGAGGGAGGCTGAAGCAGCAAGGCCTGGGGCCTGGGGGCGCTGTCCTGCAGCAGCAGGGTGGAGTGTGGACTGCTTTCATAAACAGATCCAGAGGAATTGCACCCTGCAATCCCAGCTCCTCAGGAGCCTGAGGCTGGAGAGTGTGAATTCAAAACCAGCCTGGGGCCAGGCGTGGTGGGCACACCTATAATCCCAGCACTAGGGAGGCTGAAGCCGGAGGATCACTGCAAGTTTGAAGCCAGCCTAGGCTACAAAGTGAGGTTAAGGCCAATCTGAACTACATAGCCAGACCCTGTCTCAAAAAACCAAAACAAACAAACAAACAAACAAAAAAACAGCCTATGCTACTTAGCAAGACCTCCTAAAATCAATTTTAAAAGAGCTGCCTGGGATGTAGCTCAGTGGTGCAGCATGCCCAGCCCATGCCAGCCCCTGGGTTTGATCTCCAGCACTGAGGAGAAGGGGGGAGCTCTGTGGGGATCGGGAACCGCTCCCACTTTTCAGCTCAAAGTTGAGAGAAGGGCAGTGGCGGAGGGTTTCAGATCTAATTCCTCAAAAGTATCCTGAGTTCTCTGTAACTGAGAACTCAAAAGCATTGGTGCAAGTGAGTCGGGACAGAGGGGACTCCTCCTCCAGGGGCTGAGGCTGTCTCCCGGGTTGGCCCGGAAAACCTGGCTCCAAGGCAGCCCGGGCAGTGAGTCACAGCACGCTCCGGCCCAGGCAGAATTTCCTGAAGAGCAGAGGTGAGGGTTCCCGGAAGGCTCCGCGTGTAAGCAGCTGGGCTCCTGAAGCGCCTTGAGCCCCGAGCTGCAATGCACAAGTGCAGGGGCGCCGTGGTAGCACTCTTGCCGGCCCACAAAACAATAAGCACCGCAGCACAGGCACTGCACCTGCCGGCCCCCCTGCCCCGCTTCTCAGCCTCCTGGCCACTGAGTTATTACGAGCTTGGCAGCCCTGGGCGTGGTGGAGCATGCCTGTTTATAATCACAGCTACCTGAGAGGCTGAGGCAGGAGAGTTCAAGGCCAGCCAGGACAACTTATAGAGACCCTGCCTCAAAATAAAAATAGAACAGGCTGGGGAGGTGGCTCAGTGCAAAGGCCTGGGGTTCAATCGCCAGTGCTGCAGAAAACAACTTTTCAAAGAAAAGGCTGCCGGCCGCACCCCGCTCGGCAGTTTCCTGAGCCTCAGCTGTCATGCAGGCCCCAGAAGGCTCTCATCTGTGTGCTGGAGATCTCGGAGGCAGCCAGCGGGCAGCTGCACCACGTGTGATGACAACACTGGGGTTGGGATTCCACAGCTCCTCAGGCCCCCAGTCTCTGAGAGCAGCCCGACCCACAGGAGGCGGGGCCAGGTGACAGGGGCCAGGTGAGCAAGTGCTGAGGCAGGTGGTGGGCCTGAGGGAGGGCGCAGGGCGAAGGCGCTGTGCATTTTCTCATAACGTCCCAGAACGGCAAGCATGACAGGGCCACTGGGCACCGGGGCGCATGCCTGTGATCCCAGCCCTCAGGAGGCTGAGGCAGGAGGATCGCCATGAGTTCATGGCCAGCCTGAGCTACATAGCCAGACTCTGTCTCAAAATAAATAAACAAATAAATCCAGGGCCGACCTCAGATGGGTGCTGCCGACCCAGCAGCTCTCTCTGGGAGACCAGGCCCTCAGCCTCAGCCCTGTGTCACCAAGAGAATAGAAGCCACATCCAGGGCCACCCATCTTCCTCCACTTGCCCCCCCCCTCCGGCAGGCAGCACTGAGCTCCATCCCCGGCCCCTTTTCTGTTTTTTATTTTGAGATAGGGCCTCACTGAGTTGCCCAGTCTGTGCTACAACTTGAGATCCTCCTGCCTCAGCCTCCCAGAGTGCTGGGATGACTCTTAGAATGGACCTGAGGTGCCCAAACTAAGCAAGTTGTTCTGCAGTCTGAGGCCCTCCCCCTTCTCCCCATGGTGGTCACCCCCCCAGCTACACAGACCGGGTCCCCTCTGCTCCTCAACTCAAAGGCTGGGGCCCTGGGTCTTCCTGTCCTCCTCCTGCCCGCTGGGTCAGTCCTGAGCAGCTGCTGCAGCCAAACCTCCACCTCTCCTTGCCTGAAGCCCATTCCCAGCCGTGCCCAGTGCAGCCCTCTTTCCATGCTAAGTCCGCTTCCTGTTGCCACTCTGGGACAACCGCATCTACTCGGGCTCCGGTCCCCTCACAGCAGAACCAGCCTGTGGCCAAGGCCGGCTGCCCTGCCCACCGGGATTCTACCCCATCAGAGCCAACCGAGGTGAGGAATTTGACCGAAGGTTACAGACCAGCAAGACAAAGAATCAAAGGAATAGCTAGAAAATAGGCTGAGCAGCAGCAAGAAGAGAGGGTTCTCAACATGCAGAAAGGACGCGTGTCCAAGGACATAGATGTGTCCATCACCCTTGATCAGTACCGCTGCTCACATGCAGGAAAACAGCGCGCTGTACTCCATTGATTCGCACAATTTCTATGTGTCCACTAAAAATGTTCCGAATACAGAAAAACCACCCCTGTTCGGGGACAGGGCAGCATCAGATGCCGTAAAAGCTGCTGAGTGCCAGGGACTGCTCCTCCGAGACCCTCCTCCAGCAGGTCTCCAGCCCTGCATCTCTGCTCTGCTAAAATCTCCGTGCTCCCCTGGGTTCATGCCAGCCTCCTGGAGCAAAGATGTCCACATCCTGGTGACCTTGTCAGGGACAGAATCGTGACCCCAGAGACACATCCAAGCCCACAGTCCTGGTCAACGGGACCGCACTTGGAAATAGCCTTCACAGATGGTGATCAAGATGCGGCCCTAATCCAACGGCGCCACCCACGCAGGACACCCATGTGATGTGATTGTGCAGGGACAGAGGCCGTCAGGCTTCAGCCATCAGCCCAGAAACGTCAAGGTCGGCCAGCAGCCAAGGATGGCCCCAGCCCTCAGGGGAACGCAATCCTCACTCTGCACTCAGCCTCTGAATCTTAGACAGCAGATTTCTGTTGCTGCAGGCCACTGGCAGGTGGTCACGTTACGCAACCCTAAGGAATATGCGACCCCACTTGCCTCGCGCCTGGACTATCCCAAGCACCAGAGTCCCTGGCTGTCCCTTAGGGTCTCAAGCTTAACCTGTCCAAAAATGAACCTGACTCGGCCTCCCTCCTCAGTCCCCCCTCTCAGTCAGCAGAACCCTGACCCTTCAGCCACCATCCGGGCCCAGCTGGGGAAGTCACCCCCAATCTCTCTCATTCCTGCCCCACGCGTCCAGCCCTCAGTTCTGCACTCAAAGCAGTCCCTCTCCTCCCACCAGCTGCTGTCCTGTCTGCCTCCCTCGAATATTCCAGAAAGGCAGGGGCCTGCGCATCGTCCTCTGCAGGGCCCAGACACGAGAGAGGCACTTGACAAACATTTGTCACTGGAGGAAGTCATACGTACCGATTCCCACACGCCCCTGATTGAATCAGTGACCATTTAAACACAGGCTCCTACACAAATTAAGGGCACACTTTAACCACACAGGGCACTGAGCTGTGTGCAGACGTGCCTGCTAACCATGCTTCATCCCTGTGCTTGCTGGACCCAAGGGCTTCTTTCAAAACACCTGGTTCACTCACTGGTTCTGCAGAGCCTTTCCCGCAGCCCACTCCAGGACATGTGAACTATGCTTCTGAGGTAACGTGAACTGCATGTAAAGGAAATGCGCATTCCACAGTCCACAGCCTCAGTGATCCCATTAGAAAGTACAAACTGGGCCAGGGATTTAGCTCAGTGGTTTGCTGCCTGCTGCGCAAGCACAAGGACCCGAGTTCGATCCCCGGTACCAAAAAAAAAGAGAAAGTACAAACTACGAATCCCTTAAAGTGTCAGTTTCTGGTCTCCTGAAACCGTCCAGGCATCCTGTAGGGAGCAGGGAAAGGAGACGTTACTAGAACCTCTGCAGTATGTCCTAATCTCCAGCACCAGGCGAATTAACTTATTATACAGGAAAGGTAGGAAAAATGAGACTGAGAAGAAGCTGAGCTTTGGGCCTGATCAGTGCTGCTCTGGGCAGCAAAGACAAAAGCCCCCAGCCTACTGCACCTTGGTCGGTACATCAGGAACTACAAACAAAGCAGGTGGCTCAGGGCAGCAGCAGGGATCATCGTAGAACAGTGAGGAACTACGTGATCCCCCAGGATGTCTTCAGCTGCTGTAGTCTTGTCCTGGAGCATCACAGCATCACGGACCATTGAGGCCTTAGCTGTGACCAGAGTTAGGTCTCAACAGGCCATAGCGGGCCTATAGGCAGGAGAACTAGGCCTAATCATAATTTTAATTGTGAAATGATTTTCCCCCAAATTATGTAGAGCTGCTCCTGACACCTTCTGACATGGGAAATGGCTTTAGCAGAAAGAACACCCTGGGAAAGGAAGGCAGGCGCCCTCCCTGGCCATCCAACCCGCCCCGCTAGAGCGTTTCCTCGGTATGCGTGCAGTGGCTGAAATTTGCCATTTTCCCAGCCCAGCTGCTGTGCACGGCTCCCTTCTTTGAAGTTCAGCTCGGCTCACACAGCGCTTCCTGAGGTCTTATCACACATCAGACACAGCTTGGCAGCATCAGGGCTCAAAGGTGAGTAAACAGCACAACGTCCTGTCCCTCAGAGTCCTCCCCACTGGGGAAGTGATAGGAGGTGTGGAGATTATTTGGGGGCTGTATTCCCACAACCACACAGCAGGAGGAGCTATAGTTGAGGTGTGTGTGTGTGTGCACAGGTAACTCCACTGCGGGTGTCAGACAGAAGAGGCAGTTGCGTGAGGTCTCAAGGTGGACACACAGGAAGCGTCCGAGTGCTGACTACAAAGCAGAACTCCCATGGGAAGGCTCCCGGTGCTGGGAGAGTAACTCTCCTAACTGGAGCCCCACGAAAACGGAGAACTTCACAGCCAATTGTCTGGAGGCCCCGGGCTGCAGCCATGGAGCACAGCCGGGCCTGCTGAGAGCCACCAGGTGGCTGGACCATTTGCACCACATCCCTGTCTCCTGCCAAGCTGCATCTCACAGTCCATTCTCTAGAGGAAGAAAGAAAAACTTGTGGCCAGCCACCTCGTTCGTGACAGCCCAGGCTTCCCAGCCCGTGGGTGTCAAAGGGACAAATAATGCAGGAGCCCGGGCCTGCTCCACCCACCCCACCTGACCCAGCAGGCAGAAGCACTTCTGGGTCACTAGCACCTGCACTGGAAGACCTAGGAGAACTTTGGCCCAGCAAGCACTTCAGCATCCTGCAGCTGGGGGCGAGGACAGAGCCACTGGCACCTGGCGCCAGGTAGGGGTGTGGCTGGAGGTCCCCAGAGTCCTCCTGACCATGGCTGGGCTCACACAGCCCAAAAGTGGGTTCTCAGTTGCAACACTTGTCACTCAGGACAGTGAGCGCTTCCTTGTGGGAGGCTGTGCTGACCTTAGAGTGGCTCCCTGCCCTCTGCCTCTAGACGCCAGCAGGACCCTAGCAGTGACAGCCTACGCTGTCTCCTGGGAGGGACAGTACCCAGATGAGGACAGTGCCCCAAAGGACAAAGCAGGGACAAAGGACAGGGAAAACCCAGGGTGAAATAGATGCAGGGGAATCTAGGCGGGCAGGGAGTGGGGACCAGGGGTGAAGACAGGCCAGTGGTCAAAGCCCCAAGATGACCCTGCCTGGCCCCTCCTGCCTTTTAGAGAAGAGAGATTCTCAGTCCAGTCTAGACCTGTATCTTCACTCTCAAGGAGAAGACCCAGGGCTTTGTACAGTTCTCAAACTGTGCTACAGCTTGTAACTGGATATCCCTGCTCATAGGTGGGGTTTGTGGGAGGTGGCTGGATCTAGGTGTGTGATAATGGGATTAAGGGTACTGCTGGATTAATCCACTGACTGGTTTAGCACAGGTATGGACATGGATAAAGCGAAGCCCCACCTGAGTGTGGATGGCACCACCCAAAAGGCTTATAGCCTGGATGGGATAAAGGGAAAGGCAGGCTGGCTGCTGGCTGCTGGCTGCTGCTGCCTCCTGCCTGCCCTGCCATGGACTGTTTCTCCTCTGCTGTGCTCCCCTGCCTTGGAGCCAGCTGGCTGTGGGCTGAAGCCTCTACAAACTGTGAGCTGAAACAAACCTTTCATCCCTTAACTCCTGCATATTGGGTATTTTGTCCCAGAAATAAGAAAAGTGACTAAGACAAGTAGCTTGCACTGAACTTTTCAACAAAAAGAGAAAACTAATTTTTCTTTTTTTCTTTTTTGGTACCAGGGATCGAACTCGGGTCCTTGCACTTGCGCAGCAGGCGGCAAAACCACTGAGCTAAAATCCCTCGCCCAAGAAAACTAATTTTCAACCAGCAGAGGCAACACAGTCTTTTACTAATAACTGTGTAACCTATGCTTACCTGGGCCACACCAACCCAGGATGAAGGTGCAGCACATTTTGGGTAACACAGATGTTATTGGTTCTTTCCTATGACAACTGTGGTAGGGGCCCTGGCTTCCTGCACCCCCATTGTACATATACACATAAACACATGCACATGCACAGGTACACACAATGCATCCTCCTGTGCACATATACTTATGCACTCACTCATACAGGTGCACATAAATGCACATATGAACATGCTCATACAAGTATATACATAGCACATGTGCACATATGCAATACAAGCACACACAACATGTGTGCACACGCACATGTGAATATACATATAACACATGCTTGTGCATACATGCAAGTGCATGCATGACATGCACAGATGCACAGTGCACATACGAATGCCTACACACATAACATGTGCACACATGCACTGCACAAAGTACATGCATAACACACATGCACGTGTGTCCACATGTACATACATAACACATGTATGCACATGCAAGTACATGCCTAACGCGATATACTTACACACAACCACATACATGACACATGTGCCTGCATATGTACACACAATTGCTTACATAAGTACATACATAACACACATGCACACAGGTAAAGTACACTGTAAAGTGCATGTGTGGATATACTGTACATAATGCATCCACATGCACACTCACATGTATACATGCATGTGCACTTGCACAGACATATGCCTGTGTGCACACGTGTGTGCACATGTACAGTGCACTTAATGCACATACCTGTGCACACACATGCATGCAAATATACATCATGCACATGTACACACACGTGTGTCTGTGTGCACATTTGTATATGCATGCACATACAGACACACATGCACATGTGTGTACATACACATATGTAACAGTGTGTACACACTCCATTCTGGAAATCCATCCTCAGACAGCTGCCATGTCCTCCTAAACAGCCCTGAGCCGGTCCCACGAGGCCTTAGTTTGCTCCACAGCGTCCCCTCCCTGCAGCCACCTCATCCCCATGGCTCACTGAGTAACCTGAAACCCCCACTGCCCTCCAGGTCCTTCAGCCACCTGTCAGGACTCCAGGGTGGCCAACCCCGTGCTGTGCATGGAGGGCCAACCCACCCAGTGTTTCCTGGTCCCCAGAGCACCAGAGACGCCTGTGCGTCACACTCAGGGATGCAAATGCCTCGGACTCAGTGTCTCTCCCAACCCCATGGCCTCACAGAGACCACAGGAACCCACTCACCCAGGACCCCGCACGAGACCTGGGCCAGCCCTGCGCCTCAGGAGGCTGAGGAACTGCGCCTCATGCTCCCAGCCAAGGCACAGGAGTGGCCGGGCCTTTCTCCCCTGCGTTCTCCCCACCCAAAAACCTCCCTCCCTCCAGCACCTTGGCTTCCGGGGTGGCCCCAACCCCAGAGGCACCTGAGCCCCAGCGGAGGCTCCAGTGAGCTGAGTCTGCCCACCGCCCTGTGCTGCCCGTCACCCACACCCTCCTTGGGGCCTCGGCCCTTCCGCCTCCGGGACACAGGCGACACTTCCTGGTGCTGATGCCATGCCAAGCACCGTCCTGAGCCCTGTGCACAGATCTCTCACTTGACCCCAGGACGATCCATGCAGGTGCCATTGATGGGGAAACTGAGGGACGGAGACAAGTGGAGCCACCCAAGGCCAGGTGGCCGAGGAGGAGCAGGGTGGACGACTGTCCCCTGAGTGGTGCATGTCCCCCGGGCCCTCGCTTCATTCCAGGGTGGCAGGAGACTGGAGGAGAGCGGCTGAGGAAGGCCGGCGACAGCGAGGCCCGGGTGACAGTCTCCCCAGTTCCCGAGGGCCCCGCTGTCCCACAGACCCAGGAGGCCGCCGCAAGGCTGCACCCAGGCTCCAGGGCCGGCCCATGGCCCCAAGGACCCCACCAACCCTGCACAGCTGCCTGTGCACCGGAAGATGACCGGGCGCCTTGGGTGGGTGCGCCCAGTGGAGATGGGTGCCAGAGTGCACTCCAGGGGGCTGCGGGACAGCAAGGCCGCACACTTCGGGCAGACATTCTCTTTGGGTGTTGGGTCTGACTGCAGCCTGCAAGGTCGTCCGCCCCGGCCCGCAGGAGCCCAAGCCCCGCTCCCCGGCCCTAGCCCCCCCTCCGGCCCTCCCGACCCCGCTGGCCTGTGCCCACCTCCCACGCTGGCCTCTGACCTGCAGTGGGACCCAGCACCAGCGGGTGCCTCCTTGGGGCCAGCCGTGTGCCGGCCCCGTGCTCTGCAGCTGCAGTTTCTCCCTCTGGGTGCTGCATCACGCGGCCTCAGCCAAGTTCCCACCCTCAGCAGTGCCTGTGGACGGGGCCGGGCTCCACCGACCTGGCCTCCTCCCTCCTGCCTGTCCTGGGCTCCATCCCGGCCCAGGGCAGCCGTGCCCACCCTGGCCTCTCTCCTCCCACAGCCCCTCTCAGAGCAGTGCAGACAGGGCAGGACCCCCAGGAGCCCTGTTTACACCAAAGGCCGAGAGGCAAGACAGGCCCCAAAGGACCCTGCTCTCTACTCTCCGCAGCCCAGGTCGCCTGCGCTTGAGCGAGCAGCCAAGCAGCCGTTGGAGCAGGCAGCATCGCAGTGGGAGAGATGGAAATCCAGGGGCTGACAGAGGACGGTTACACAACCAGGCCACCAAACTGCAAACCTAACAGTGGCCACACGGTAAATTTTATTATGCATATTTTACCGCAATTTTTAAAAACTATGACAAAATCAAAATCTTGGTCAACCCTCAGTACCCCTAAGAAAAACCAACCCAGGTCCCGGGCGTGGGACCCAGAAGCCTCCCCACTTGGCCGGCTCCCCAGGAGGGCAGGGACAGACCCCGCTTGGCATCATTAGCGTCCAGAGCAGGCTCCAAATCCTCGTCCCCACACAGGTCCGGTGCTTTCCTCACGTGGCTTTTGTGACGCAGAACACGAAGGGCCAGGCGTTCACAGCTGCCCAGTGATGAAAAGCTGAGGTTCAGTCACACTGTGCTCACTGAGCACCCAGGCCCCAGGCCCTCGGGGGTCCTGGGGTTCCAGGGCAGGCAGACAGGTGACGCCCCAACATCCAGGCCACACTGAGGGGCGGAGGGGTCTCGCCTCTCCTGCTCAGGCTCCTGTCTCTCGAGGCCTCTGCTCCCTGGGGGCCCTGGAGAGACAGAGCCTTCTCATCTCCACCCCCCTTCCCGGAGGGCGAGTGGGGCCTGGGGTCTCCACACTGAACCCCAAACCTGCGCCCCCACCCACACTCCCCAGGGTCCCAAAGACCAGGCCTTCTGGCCCCAGCGTAACCCTGGGACGCGGGAATGCAGGCAGGAAAGGCCCCTTCTCTCTTCTGCTCTTTCACTTGTCCCAAACCGCCCACTGCAACTCCAAGTGTTTAGGAAAACAGACCGTGGCACCACTGGAGAAGCCACACTAAAGGCTGGGCATGCGAGATTTCGCTCCTGTGGACACGGTCATGACACAGAGTCCGCCTGGGCCAGCACTGACTGTGACAGGATGGCCGGACGCGTGCTTAGGAGCTTGCTGTTTTCTGAAGAGACCCTTTGCCTGCATAGCTTGGGGTATGGATATCATCCAAACGCTTTGGCCAGGCCAACATTTTTGTCTCAGGGACAAGGAGGGTTGGAAGGTGGCCAGGCCACCGCAGGCCTTCGTAGGCTAGTTCCCTAATAGCCCATCCCCACGCAGAGGGGGCCATCCAGGCCAAGAACCAGGCTCAAGGCCCAGGTCCCTCGAAGGGACCAGCTCTCTTGCCGTGATCCACTGCTGCTATCTCATCCTTTTGCCTGTTTTGCTGCGACACTGTTCTTGAGACTCCTCCAGACTGGCTCCGGGGAATATGCACATCTCCACTGTTTTCCACTCCAATAAAAAGTTACAGCAAGTTTGGCTGCTTCTGGGAGCTGGAATGTCAGGCAGGCAGACGAGGTGCCAGGTGCACAGGCTTGTGGGAGGGTACCCGCCCAGCACTGGGGCAGGCTTGGGGCCCCGGGTCCTTACTCCCGCTAACATCCTGTCCCCCTTCACAAATCCCCATCAGCTGGCCCTGTCCCCGGGCCGGGAGAAAATCAAGCCCAGGGAATAAATGCAATCATCCGGGGCCCATCACTTCAGAGGCCAGTCAAGTAAATTTGGGATTAGTGTGGAAGGCCTGAACCTTTCCAAGTGGACCCTGAACCCTGAGGCTCTGACCTTTGTTCCCAAACAGGGCCTTTCTTCCAGAGTGCTTTGCTATGCAAGGAATTCTGCAACAGTTAAAAAAAATCTCCCAGATTTGCCAAGTTCTGGTTTTCTCTGGCCAAGCTGGAGGAGCCAGACCCCAGCAAGTGCTCCCTCTCCCTCCCTGAGCGCCCTGTGGAGCCGGCAGGAGGCCGAGGCTGGGCCTCCCTGCTGCTTCCAGGCACCTCCAGGCCCCAGAGCCCGCCTCCCCCCTCAGACCCGGTCGCACAGCCCTCTTCAGAGCGGTGTCAGATCAGCCCTCTCCAGCTGACAAACAAGCCCCTGACTGTCAGGTCCTCCGAGCCCCTGGCACGGCCACAGTCCTCCCTGGAGGCTGCCTGGCTCCCTCCAGCAGGGCCACGCTGGCTGTTCCTGAGACCGGGAGTGCTCTCCCTGAGGTGGGCTCGGGTCGTGGTCCTTGCTGAAGCCTTGGTCACAGCCATGCAGAGTGAGTGAGAGGAAGGGCCCAAGCCAGCATCTGATCCCTGTCCTGACTCCACCTGGCTCCCCCGAACCTCGGCTGATCTAGGAACCTCTGTGCCCAACCCTGGCCCCCACCTAAGGGCAAGGAGTGAACAAGCCAAGCCCCACAAGCCTGTGCCGCGCCTGCCCCAGGAAGCACTTGCTGTCACCTGGCCACACTGCCCCGTCCTCCTCCAGACCTCTTCCCCTCGTGGAGCAGAGCCCACACCGACCGGGCCACCTCACACTGCCGCCACAACGCCAGCTCCGCAGGGAACAAGGAGGAACCAGAGCGTTTTATCTGTAGTCATCACTGTGATAAGCAATGGCCCAGGTAGGGACTCAAAGTGCTTCTCATTCCTGTGTGCAGAGCCAGAGGAAAGCTGGCCCTGCTGCTTCCTGGTGGCATTTAACCCAAGACCTGGGGGAAAGCAAACTCAGGAGCGGGAGGATGGCCCTGGGCCCAGGCTCTGGCCTGGAGCACTGGAACCAGGTGTCGCCCCAGGAGACCCTGGCTCGAGGTGGGACCGCATCCACCCTCCTGGAGGTCACAGGAGACCCCAGCCCAGGGCCACGGGGTCGGGAGGGCTGCAAGCTCCTCAGTGACCCCTTTGCACTGGGGGACACGGCAGCTGGGGCCTCCCCGGCTTTCCAGCTCTGAGTGAAAGGTTTGGTGTGAGTAAAAAATGGCAACGAGCCAGCCAGTCACGAAGCTGGTCCCTGAGTGCCGGTGACAGCACTGTGCATCCTCTCTGGTCACCAGTGCTGGCCGCGAGCAGCTCAGTGCTGGGGAGCACCTGGCCCAGCAGGTGCAAGGCCCGGGCTCCTTCCACAGCAGCAGAAATAACAATGATGAGGATGATGACAGGAGCGTGCTAGAACACATGATTCCGTGGTTCTGCATGCAGGAATGAGAAGCACTTCGCGTCCCTACCTGGACCACTGTTGCCACAGCAAAGGTGACTACATCGGAGCCCAGCCCTGGCCTTTGGGGCACTGGTCTAGCGTGGAAGAAGAAGTGGGGCTGACAGTGATGCTGTGCACTGATTGCTCCAAGGCAGAGCCCTCGACAGGACCAGAAGCTGGAGCGGCCTCAAGTCCCCGCTCCACTTGGCACGTGGGGCCCAGCGTCCACTGTCACACAGGCTCCAGAGGGCACAGGATGGGCTGAACCAAGATGCCAGTCCTGCCAAGCTTTGTACAGAAGACAGATGAAAAGAAATAACCAAAATAAAATCAATCTGATTCCCTCAGCTTCACAGGGAAAAAGAAGAAACCAAGCAGGGTGAATGGGCTACAGAGGGGCACAGCTCTCTGCCGCCTCTCAGAAGCAGCCAGGGGAAGACGCCAGGCTGCAGCAGAGACCCTGTCCCCAGCCACTGTCGGCCCTCAGGGCCCTGATCTGCACTCAGCACTGGTGCTCTCCGGCTCTGCAGGCATCTCTGCCCCACACCTCCACTGAGTGGCACCAAGTGGCAAGGTGGGGTCGGGAGGGCTACAGGCTCCCGGGTGGGGACACCTGAGGGACTGAGACCCCGGGAGCCACACAAAGCCCAGCGTCACGGCGCCCGAGCACCGAGAGGGAGAAGGAGCACAGACGAGGGCTAACTCAGCCGGGACCTTGTGAGCAGAGGTCAGGTGAGAGGCTGGGGCCTCAGGGCCGTAGCCTGTGGAGGGCCCGGCGTCTCTGCCGAGGCAGAGCTTGTCCAGCAGAGGACATTCCGGGCATAGCTCAAGGCAAATGCAAGTGCCTGGCTGGCTACAGATCCCAGAGCTGGGTGAGGAGGGAAAGGCGGGGCCCCAGGGTGGAGGCTCGAGGACCTGCACATGCTGATGCTGCCGAGCGGCCCATCTTGGAGCTGTGGCTAGGAAGGACCGGAAGTGTCCAGCACAGGAACCGGGCAGCCAGTCAGGGAGCAGTGGCCACGTCCCGGTGGCTCCAGCCACGGCGGTGGAGATGGGAAAGCGACCAGGCTCTGGGCACGGGAGCTGGAACCCACAGGAATTGCTAGTGGTATCCCGGATGTAAAAGACCAGGGAAGCCGGGTGTGGCGGTCCATCCCTGTAATCCTAGCACTTGGGAGGCTGAGGCAGGAGGGTTGCCAGGCTGGACCACACAGAGAGACCATCTCAAAAAGCAAAGCAAGCAAACAAACAAACAAAAGAATAAGAGGTGTCCCGAAGGATGTCCAATTTTAACCTGTAAAGAAAATGCGAGGTGGTAACCCAACACAGTTGCAACAGGAGCCAGACACGGAGACTCCAAGCCACAGGCTCTGCTCATTGAAGGAGACCGGAAAGCCAACCTCCTGGCCCAGGGCTGGAGCAGTAGTTACCGGAGGAGAGGGGAGGGACAGGTGGACGGACACGATCCACCCACAACACACACACACAGACAACCACAGAAACCCAGCATGCCGTGCGTCATTACCCATCCCGAGCTGCCTGCCATCTGCTGACAGCGCAGGGGAGGCCCTGCTGGAGGCCGCAGTGGGGAGAGAATTTCCCCAGGGCTCAGACCCCAGAGTGTAAAACACACAGTGCACAAGGACAGTGTCTGACCTGCACCCCACTGCTGCATGGGAAGCAGGAGGAAGCGGGAGGGGGGAATCAGGGACCCCAGCATGATACTCACGATGGCCGGAAGGTAGACCCAGCCTGACGCCATCACACAGCGGGGGAGACTCGAGAGGTGGTGTGCACATGCAAGGAGGTAGTGCCCAGTCTCTGGCTCTCTCTCTGTGTTGAGACAGGGTCTCACCATGTAGTCCAGGCTCGCCTCAAACTCATGGCGATCCTCCTGCCTCAGCCTCCTGAGTCCTGGTATTACAGGCATCGCCACCACACCCAGCTTATTCAGCTTTAAGAAATGAAATTCCAACACCTGCCACAGCATAGCTGACCCTTGGAGACGCTGCACTAGGAGAAGAAAGGACACAAAGGCCAGACATGGAACGTCATGGGCTCCACTTACACCGAGTCCCCAGAGCAGTCAGACTCAGAGCCGGAGCCGGAGCAGTGGCGGCTGGGCCGGGAAAGGGAGGGAGTGAGTCCATGGAGGCAGAGGGCTCTGGAGATCGCCCCGGTGAGGGTCGCACAGCATGACTGCATGCAGACCAGTGAGCTGCCCATCGGAAACAGCTGGAGCAGTTCTGTTGCTGCAGAATTTTGCCAAGCTCCTATCGTGGCTGGGACTTCCTCACATGTGAAATAAGCAAGCTGGTGTGAATTTTATGTCAGGCATATGGCACAATTGGGTTTTCGTTTTTGTTTTAAGACAGAGTCTCCTGCATGGCCCAGGCTGGCCTCGAACTCAGAGATCCTCCTGCTTCAGCCTCCTGAGTTCTGGGATTCCAGGTGTGCGCCACCACGCCTGGCCTCATCAGTTCTTGCTAAAGCCAGGTGGCAGTCTCACAGGGCAGTCCACTGTTGCAGACCCACAAGGTCTTAGAGAGTCATCGCACAAGCAGAAAAGAGAAGTCGCCCTGAGCTTTCCATGACGGATGAAGGCATACCTGTCCCGCCCCGAAAGAGTCTTTGCATGGAGACAGCAGGTGCTGGGCAGGAAGGCAGGGTGGAAGTCACGGGAGAGGGGGGACTGGCCAGGGGGGCCAGGGAGCAGAGGCGGGCACAGCGGGCTGGGGCGCTGTGGGAGGAAGGTGACACTGAACAGCCTGGCTGAATGGCGAGGCCCTCACAGCCCCTCGGGAGGGAGAGGCCGGTGCCTTCGGAGGACAGCGTAGAAGGCCAAGCAGGTTGGGGACCCAGGTGGCCATGTGTCAGAGCTCTGGCCCCGGGCTCCGGGCTCTGGGAGCCACAGCCTCCACCCCACCGACAGCCCTTGCTTGAGCTCCAGCCTCTGAATCCCAGGCTCAGCGCACTTGACCCACGAGGCCACTCGGAGCGCCCTGCCCTGATGCCCACACCTCACGCAAGCATCTCCGCAAGGAAACCAGGAAGCTCTGTCATGGCTTCCAAGGCAAATGGCCAAGGCCCGGAGCAGGTGACCCGGGAGCCCCAGGCTACAGCAGGGCAGCAAAGGCTCGGGCAGGCGCTCGGGGTCCAGTGAACATCAAGCCCAGGCTCAAGGGCCACGGAAGCGAGGGAGACGAATGGCTTCTGAGGAAATGCCCTGAACATGGAAGGCAGCATCCTGGGCTCAGGGGACTTCATCGTCCTCCCTAGGGTAAACCAGGAACATGAGACGGAAGGACACAGCTGCTCCTTGGCACTCCCAGATGGGGAATCCTGCAGCCAGCTGCTCCATTCCCCTCTGTGCCTCGCTCCTCCCGGGTGCCCCAAGACCTGCCTGGGACTGGGTGACACAGGGCAGAGCAGAGGCGGGGGTGCGCCCCCAGGCACCTCCAGATCCTGTGACCCTGAGCGTTGGAGTCAGCAGAGCAGAGAGGAGCAACGTGCTGGGAAGGGAGAGTGGAGAGGCCGGCACCCATCCCCAAGGCCAGTGCAGCCTGGCCAGGAAGCCAGGTGGGTCCTTGGGTGTGGCCAGCAGGAGCCAGTGGGGCAGGAGCTGAGGGACTTGAGGCAGAGACCCAAAGACCCTCAGGAAGCCACAGCCGTGTGGACTGGGGACCCGAAGCACTCGAAGTCGCAGGGACGACAGCACCACGTGGGAAGTCCCTGAGGTGCTGGGCATGACCTTTGGCCCGGAGCCCGAGGTGCCACTGAGGAGCTTTCAGGAAGGAGGAACAGGAGCTGGGCTCCTGACTTCAGACATTGCATCTCACAAGTCCAGCCCCGAGCAGCTAGAGGACACAGCCATGAGCTGCTGTGAGAGCCCAGGGGCCTCTGACACAGGGGACCAGGTTTTTGCACATTCAACATCCAACAGACCCCATCCCTGTCCCCAAGGCCTTTGCAGTCTGGAGAGAGAAGGGGCAGCTGTGGAAGGAGGAGGTTTCCGTGAGGGTGTTCCTGGTTACTGTCTCTCCTCTGCCCAGCACCCAGCCGCATGCTGGGGACAGGGCTGCCACCAGGACTCAGAGCCCCACACGGCGACCCCAGGCCTGCGTGGCAGATCTCCAGGCCAGGGTCCCTCTGCTGAGGGAGGGTCCCGGGGTCACCAGTCCGTGCCAGGTGTCCATCCAGTGTCCTGGAGGACACAGGTGCTGTCTGTAGCCTCACAGGCCATGTCTGTGCTCCAGTTCACTACGATCCCATGAAATCGTAGTGAAATCTTCCTCAGGAGAAAACAGACCGGAGCTTGACAAACACAATGAGTCATGAGCTCCAATTCACACTGCGGGGTGGTTTGTGCTCCCATCCCAATCCATGGTGGACTCCAGGTTGCTTAGTTTTCTTCCTCATAAGCAATGAGCCAGCCACCTCCTCACTAGATGTTCCTCGGGCTGGAGAGATCTAGACCTTGTCTCCGCATCCCAGAGCCCAGTGCAGGGCTGCAAACGTTCTGGAAATGTTTGTTACTCGGAGAGATGGATGCCAAGGGGATGGATGGATGGATGACAAAATATTCTTTTAGCTGAATGATATTTGGATCTCTCTAACAACCAGTGGGATGAAAACGGAATTCCAAGGCTCTTAAAACGTGCACAGAGGAGGGGCCCCAGATTACCTCAGTGGTTCCGGCGCCTGCCTCAAAAGCACAAGGTCCCCAGTTTGATCCAAAAGTGGCCAGAGGTCAGTCCCATCCAGACGCTTCTTGGTCACAATTTTTTTTTTTTTGCTACAAATTTTTAAAAACTCCAATAGATTTTAATCAGACATGAATTATTTTACAAAAAAAACCTTATTTTTCCCAGAAAGGGTTTGCTTGAGCATTTGACAACTCAAGCTGGGCACAGTGGCACACATCTATAATTCCAGCACTCTGGAGGCTGAAGCAGGAAGATTGTTGAGAGTTCGGGGCCAGCCTGGGCTACATAGTGAGTTCAAGGCCAGTCTGAACTGCATAGCGAGGCCCTGTATCCAAAAAAACAAACAGAAAAAACTTTGATGACTCTTCCTTTGATTTCAATTTATTTTCAAACGAATCTCTGAATGAGTCCAAATAACCCCAGAGAAAGGAACATTTTTTTCCCTTCAGAAGCAATGATTCACCACCTGGGATGTAGCTCAGGGACACTGCACCTGCCTGGCAACCACAAAGTCTTAAGGTTGATTCCCAGTACCAGGGGGAAAAAAATGAAATCAAACAGAAGCAATGATCCAATAATAACGGCAGATGCCACATCAGCACTTACCGAGCACCAAACAGCCGGAGCCCCGAGACAAGTTACTCCTCTCAGCTCTGGAGATGTGGGGAGCTGTGGCCCTGCTCTACACTGGAGGGAACAGAGCCACAAAGGGTTACGCCCTGCGTCCTGGATCACACAGAAAGGCAGCGGCAGAGCGAGGGGGAGGCTACAGTGAACTCACTGCGACCCACTAAGCCATCCACTCTCACGCTGCAAGTTTTCAAGATCTGAAAGAAAAGCCCACACCTTGGTTGCAGCATTCCCAAGGTGAGAAGCAACCTTGCAGAACTCAGTCCTTGGCTGAATATATGGATTGCTTCAGGGCCTGTGCATTACATTCCTGTCCCAAACTACAGCATTTTAGAAATAGCAGTGATGTCACTAAAGCCATCAGAAAACAAAGATTCTGTACTAGCCAGGCTGTGTGCAGGAGTAGGAAACGAACTCGGTTTCTGCTCGCTTTAGAAAATGACACAACCCAATCAGAGCAAATGCTTTTCTGCTGCAAACACAAAATTAATCTGGAGTCACCAAAACGAACCCCTCTGCCTTCCAACCCCTGCGCTGGTCTGGAAGAAGAGGTGAGAGGCGATCCTGACGGGTGGGGTGGGCCGCAAGCCCGTCGCTGCCGCCCGGGAAGCCCGGATGGGAGGACGAGGTGGGAGCAGGAACCGGCCTGGGTGGAGCTTCTGAGGCCGGAACCCACGAAGCCTGGCGGGAGCACAACCCCATCAGCTCCTGCTGAGGTGCTCAGAGCGCACGGGAGGGAGGCTGGGCGGGCAGGTACTTGAGAGGGCTAGCGGGCAGAGGCCAGGCCGCCCAGACCCCAAGGTCACGCTGAGCGCTCAGCGGCCGGAGGAGTCCTCGTTCCACCGGAAAAGGGGGCGCCTGCGCCTCCACACGCGCCGTCCTTGCCGCTCGCCCGCCACGAGGGAACTGAGGCTTCGGTTCTCACCGTCAGGTCCTGGAGACGTGGAAATAAGGGACACGCAGCCCACCCGGTACAGGGGACATGGGCCTTCGTGCCCGGAAGCGGGAGGCACAGAGCCCTCCGGGAGCCAGTGGCCCCGCTGTCAGCGTCAGCGGCTCAACGCTGCCCTTGGCAGAAGGACTCGTCCACTGTGCGACACCACGCGGTGCAGAGCGGCGCCCCCGGGGAAGGGGGGACCGCGCTGTCTGCAGAGCAGCTCCAGGACACGTTTATCCGGACGCAGGAGGAGGGTGCAACAGGCTTGGGACAGAGGAGCTTCCCTCGTGTTGTCTGAATTGTTTACCTCCAAAAAAGAATTTCACTGTGGAATAATTAAAAATTAAGCCAGGTGGGCAGGGGATTTAGCTCAGTGGTTTCACCACCTGCTGCGCAAGCGCAAGGACCTGAATTCAATCCCCGGTACAAAAAAAAAAAAATTAAGTCAGATGTGGTGGTGCACACCTGTCATCCCAGCACTCTGAGGCTAAGGCAGGAGGATCTCAGCCTGGGCAATTTAGTGACTTAATGAGACTCTGTCCCAAAACACATTCTTAAAAAGGTGAGTAGAGGGGTTGGAGAAGTAGCTCATTATGAAGGCCCTAGGGTCAATCCTCAGTACTGCAGATAAATCAATCAATCAATCTTCAGGAATATTAGTTCTCAACCTGTCCACCTGCCCGAGAGCGTTGGCCAGGTGTGAAGCACTCCATCTGCTGTGATTACTCAGGATGAGTTCTTTCAGCAGAGACTTACTGAGCACCTGCTAAGCCAGGCGCTGTGCTAGACTCAGGATATGGAAAAACCCTGCCTTCCCAGGGTTTCTAGCCCAGTGGAGTGTGGGGCGGGGCTTCTGGGAGAGAGGGCATCACAGGGCCCGAGGCAGGGCACAGCAAGCTGGGCTCTGCTCGCCTCTTCCAGGCCAAAGACAGATGGGAGAGGTGCCAGGCTTCCGTCCAGACCGGGGCAGCCAGCCAGCCCCTGCCTCCGAGGTCCCCGTCATGTGCCCTGCCCCAGCCTGCTGGAGGGACTGAGACCCAGAGGCACAGGCAGGGCTGGCTGAGGAAAGCCTCCTGACAGTGCTGTCCTGTACACAGCCACGTGGGACGACAATGGCCCAGAGTGGGAAAGCAGAGGACAGGACAACCGGTAAGAGGACAGGCACAGGTGGGAGAAGACGTGGGAGGCAGAAGTCTCGAACGGGCTCACTCTGGCCAAGAGGACAGCGACGTCCCCTTTCCTGACCCATCTGCCCTCCAGGACCAGGAAGCCCTGGGCAAAGGCTTCAGGTCCTCAGGCCCCCACTTCCTGCCAGGCCCCACTCGGCACCACTTCCTGTCCGAATGGAACAGAACAGGGATGGGCCAGGAGACGTAGAAAGTGGCACTGGGCTTGCTGCTGCCCCAAGAGAGACAACACCACATAACTACGGAAGGACGTTTTCAGGGAAGGACCCCGAGAGGACCCTGGGCCCGGGGCCTCCTACACTCACAGAGGACCGGCAGGGACAGTTGTGAATGTGGAAGACTGAGTTAGCAATGGAGAAACTCAGGCTTCCTGGGCAGGCAGAGGAGCAGCCACTCCAAACCAGGCCGCCTCTCTGAAGGCCTCCATCGCAGATCACAGCCAGCCGCCAGCTTCCTGGAGAAGCCAGTCACGTGGGTGCTGGGAGCCAGTCCCATGGGCTTCTTACCGATTGGAGTCAGGTCCCAGCCTGCTCCTCCTGCCTACTTGCAGGCACTCAGAGCCCTGAGACGCAGGTGTGGTCAGCAGCTCAGAATTGCTCCAGCAATTTGTAAAATCCAAATGGGCTCTGAGATGTCAAACCTGGTTCACTACCCTGGAAATCAAACTAGAGAATCATCTAGGCTGGGCGCGGAGGTACAGTCCTGTAACCCCACCACTCAGGAGGCTAAGGCAGGAGGACCTCACGTGTGAGCCCAACTCAGGGAACTTGGTGACTTAGCGAGAACCTATGTCAAAATAAAGATGTAAAAGGGCTAGAAAAGTAGTTAGTGCAAAGGTCCTGGGTTCGATCCCCACCATCATAAAAAAAAAAAAAAGACAAGGCCAGCCTCACTCAACTTCAGGTGGAAAATACCACTGTCCACATCCTGGCTGGGCTATTCTGGGTGGAAAGCTTGGGGAGGGGTGACATGAGGGTGCTGTTTTATTCCTTTAATGAGACAAAGCTTGTTCAGGACACCCAATCTCATAAAATTGTGGGTGGGTTTTTTTTGGAACCGGGGATCTTGGTGCCACTGAGCTAAATCCCCTGCCCTCTCATAAAATTGTGTTTAATTTTCCTATTTTAATTTTCAGACAGGCTCTGGCTATGTTGCCTACACTGGTCTCAAACTCCTGGACTCAAAGCAATTCTCCTGCCTTGGCCTCCTGAGGAGCTGTGTGTGCACCACAGAAACCAGTTCTTAATAAAAACAAAACTAATCAATGGGGAACGGAAAGATCTAAACTCACAGATCCCAGACTCAAATGGTGAGTGATATTTTGATGCTGGCCTCTCGTTCGGACGAGGCTGATCAGATTCGGGTTATCTCCGCTTCCTCCCCCTCCCCGGCCTTCACGCTCACCCACCGACCTCCTTCCCCGCGAAGGCCTCTCTGCACCCGCTGCCACCCCACTGCGCCTGACAGTTGGGCAGCTGAAACCGAGGCAGCGGCTGCTGCTGCCAGGGCCGTGGGCCGAGAGGGAGCCGGGCGTGGCCCAGAGACTGAGGGGCCCAGAGGCTCCGTCACCTTCCACTGCCGACCGACCGGGCGAGGCTGTGCCCCGAAGCCGCCCCAGCCTCCTATTGACTGAGAGGAGCCGGCCCAGCCTCGGCCCGCAGCACAACCCCCAGGGACCGTGCTGACGTCACAAGCACACGGCTGTGCGCTCCTCCATCAAAGTCCGCAGCTTCCTCGTAAAACAGCATCAGCTGGGCACAGTGACAGTCCCTGAATCCCAGTCTCCCAGGAGGCCAAGGCAGGAGGATGCAAACTCAAACCCAGACTGAGCAGCTTAGCACAATCCTGTCTCGGAATAAAATTCTAAACAGGGCTGGCGGCGCGGCTCAGGGTCACCTGGGGGCCCTGGCTCCATCTTCGCCCTGGGGGGAAAAACAACTAAAACCCTGGGCTCAAAGCATTAACGTTTAAGGGAAAGTGCTAGGTGGGGAATTTGGGCTGTGAGAAGAGCCAGCCTCCCTCCCTGCAGGAGCTGCAGCCACACGGCGGCCCCAGGCCACGGCCCAGCTCCTGGAACTCGTCATCTTCCCTGCCGGCTGGAAGGACCCACGAGGGACTCGAGGGACTCGGGGGCGCGCTGACCGCCCCGCCCCGCCCCGGGGGTAGGAATCTGCCTGGCAACAGGTGACGCAAGGCCCGGGAGAGCGCGGGGATTGGCGGGGCTGGGCCGCAGGGGCGGGACCGTAGCCAGTCGCCCGCTTCTTGTCGGTCGTGCGGGGGCGCTGCTCCGCGCAGACCGAGCTTCCGGGCACCGCCCGCTTCCCAGGAGCCCCTGCACCGCGGCGCCGCCACCTACCCCGGCGGGGGCGGGCGTTGGCCTCTCGGAGCGGCTGAAACCGATGCCCGCCTCATGGGGCTGCAATGGGAGCCAGGGGCGAAAGAGCGACACACACGGCACCTGACACGAAGTCGCCCGGAAGCAGGCGTGATCGGATAATGCCCAGAAGGTTCACACTTTTAAAATGTGTGACAGAGGCCGGATATGGTGTTGCAAGCCTGTAATCCCAGCAATCAGGAGGCTGAGGCAGGAGGATCCCCGGAGTTCAAGCCCCCCCCCCCAAGCGCATCATCCCATCACCCTGACCGCTTCCTGCAGCAGCTCTGGCGTCCTCTTTCCTGTGTGTCTTCAGTGTGCTGTCCTGGCTGCCTGACATCCTGACATTGACCTTTTCTGTCATTGTGACCTTGGGGAAGAGCTGGAGGTCACACAGTGCCAGAGCCAGTGAATGAGCTGCCGAGGACACACTGTAATGTCTGACAGAAACTGCCAGGAACATTGAGTCAATGGGGGGTGATCAAAAAATATGTCTAGTGTTTAGATTTTTAAATCCATTACAGTAAAATACACATTGCCGTGCATCTCCTCGAGTATCCATCAGTCACGGTTCCTTCAAACACACTTGTCCCATCTCAGGCCATGCGGCCTTCGTGACAGTGGTTTTCTTCAAATGAAAGCATTTGAGAGTTTGGGGGGCACCCTTGTGCCATGAGGAGCAGCTCACCCCGTGTTTCCTGCTTGCTGAGCCATTCTGCCTGTTGATTCATGTCACCCTGCAGCAATGCCAGGCAGGTGGTATCACCAGCAGACAGGGAAACTGAGGCACAGAGAGTTGAACTGGGGACTCCCGAGGCCACAGCAAAGGTGCCTTGGCCCTTGTCACCTCCGTGTTGTTGTCCCTCCCTACAGTGGTGCGTTCCTGGGAGAGGTGCTCAGAGCTCTCAGCATCTCTAACACTCTCAGGGCTGTCAAAGGCCCAGGACCCCCAGGTTTCCAGAGACAGCCCCATTTCCTAGTTCTCCCCTGAGACTTGCAGCTTCCTCAGGAAAGCATCCAGAAGAAAAACATCCTTTCCTCGCTAAAGCAGAATGCCAGGCCTGTGGGGCCAGGAGCTCCTCCCACCCTGGGGCCTGGGCCCTGGGCCCCAGTCTGGACCAGGCTTCCCCTCAGACCACACCTTCCCGCTGTTTCCTGGGCAGAGCTACAAACTCAGAGCTGAAGGGAGGATGCACTTCCCCACCTGAGCCCAGAGAGCTGGCCTCTCTGTAGCCCCTGGCCACGCCTGGAAGCCCTGCACGCTCACAGGGGAAACTGTGCTCACAGAGGTGTCTGGGGGATCAGAGCTCCCTGAACAGCACCCTGGCCACTCATGAGGTCTCCCGACCCTGGGGGCTAATCCGAGCTGGTGAGCAGTGCAGCCCTCAGAGCACCGCCTGCCCAGGGTTCTCTGCACTTTAAGTTAAGACACAGCTGCTCTGCACTGTGGAGCCCAGGCAGGAGACAGCACCAGGGCCCAGCACAGCCCCCTCTTAGAGCCACCTTGCAAAATAAACCTGCCTAAACTTGGGCTTTGCACTTGAAGACCTGGGCTTGCTTGTTAATTCTGATGGGAAAAATATAGCCAGATGACAAAGAGGGATGACCGCCTAGGAGCAGAAACTCTGTCCCCTGTGGGGGCTGAACCCAGAGGCCTTGTACCCCAGATCCCCAGAATCGCATAGTGAGGAATAGCATTAAATAAATGTCCTGCAAGACCCCTGTGCCTTGTCCTCCACAGATGTCAGCATCAAAACAGCAGTCATGAAGCTGAGAAGCCATCACAGATTGAAAAACAGACATCTGGGCATCATGGCGCATGTCTATAGTCCCAGCACTCAGGAGGCTGAGGCAGGAGGATCCCTGTGAGTTCAAGACCAGCCTGGGAAAAAAAAACACCAGCCTGGGCTACAGAGTGAGACTTGGACTAAGAAAAAAACAGACCCCAAGACAGCTAAATGCCAGGCAGAATCATGGACAGCTGAAGCCTCACTGGGAGACAGGGAAAAAAAATCAAGGAAATTATTGGGGCAATTGAGGGATTTAAATATGGGCTCCATATCAGAAAATACAAGGTTTTCTGAATGTAGTTATAATGTTGGAGTCATACAGTACCAACAGTGAAGTTGGGACATCTATGCGGGGATGGAGGGAAATGTCAGCTTCGGAAACCAGGGCAGGAGGCAGTGTGCAGACTCAGTCTTGCCACTTCTCTGAAGATTTCAACCTCACATGAATACACCTTCAAAAGGGGACAGAAGCTGGGCACGGTGGTGCCCATCTGTAATGCCAACACTGCAGAGGCTGAGGCAGGAGGATTGCCATGATTTCCAGGCCAGCTTGGGCTACACAGTGAGACCCTTTCTCAAAAAACCAGAAAAGGGGCTGGGGATTTAGCCCAGCAGCACAGCGCCTCCCTGGCAGGTGTGAGGTCCTGAGTTCGATCCCCGGTACCAAAAAAAGAAAACAAAATAGAACAGAAAAAGGAGGGGGAGAGAAACTTGTTACCTTCCTACTAGTCCCAGAAGAACTTTCCCAGGGTCTGGCAACCTGGAGAATGGGTGGAGCCTGGTAGGGGACAGGGGTATTTGGTGGGCGTGGCCTTTTGTTGCAGACTGGAGCCAGCACTTTCACGAATGTCGCCTTTGCTCACAACTTGTCAGACGGCTCCCAGGCACCAAGACAATCTCGGCTGCACCTGCTCATCCCCAGAACAGCTCGGCTCCTGAGGGAGTTGTGCAGGACTGCAGGGGCCCGGCCCAGAGAGGATGTCTCTCCTGTTATAGGCAAGGGCCCGAAGGCTCACGCGCAGACCTCTCAGGGACTCCGAGACTGGTGCTTTATTTATTTATTTATTTTTGGTACCGGGGATCAAACTCGGGTCCTTGCGCTTTCGCAGCAGGCGGCGAAACCACTGAGCCAAATCCCCAGCCCTTTTTTTTTTTTTTCACCTCTTGCTAAGTTGCCCAAGCAGCCTGAAACTCTGGATCCTCCTACCTCAGCCTCCAGAGTAGCTGGAATCACAGGTGGCTGCCCAGCATGTCTGCGCTCTCTGCCCCTGCACCTCCAGGACCCCTCCTGCCCCCCATTCTGTGTCCCCAGGAGTGGACACCTGCACCCTGGGCCCTGCCTTCCTCTTGCGCCCCCTCCGGGCCTCGGGGTGCAGCCAGGGTCTAGCAGCCTGGGCCCCCTGCCTCTACCTGGCTCCCTGCTCTGTTAAGTCTTAGGCTGACATATTCAGGTGGAACCTGGGGTGCAGGGACCCCGACAGACATGGAAATGCACCTGGGTTCACAGACACTGTACATGCCACTCCCCAGGGGTCACCATGACCACGCCCGACCACGTGGCAGTTGTGCTGCCTGGAGCAAGGGGGACCTCTGGGGGATGTGGATGCCGCTGGCTCCCATGAAGGCAAGAACTGGGGTCTCAGAAGGGAAGAGCCCAGGCCCCATAGGACCTTGGGGTGACGTGGAGCATCCTTGCCAGGGTGCAAAGTAGGGACACTGCAGAGACAGCAGGGCCACTCGAGGGGACAACAGTGAGGGCTTCTGAGCTCCTGCCCCAGCCCCCCAGCCCCACCTGCCCCAGACAGTGACATCCTGCCTCGCCGTCCCTGCCTGGGAATTTGGTGCCCAGCACCAGCTTCACTGACCCTGCAGGACAAATCTTACAGGGGTCAGAGGCTTCCGAGCTTCTCGTTGGTCACTGCCCTGGTCTGTGGAGATCAGCAGAAGACAAATCTGAGACCCCTGGGCCAGAGAATCTCACCCCGGGGCCCCAACAGCCCACCCAGCCCTCCCAGAGCCTGAAAAGAACAGACATCTCTGCAGGCACCCCGGGGACCTGCCCAGCACGGATGGGCACCACCCTGGCTGTGTCCTGGTGACCACTGGCACAGCCCTGGAGAGATCAGGGCTGCACACACCTGTGGGCCCTGCTGTGGGGACCTCGAAGCAGCTGCAGGGGGAGCACTTGGGAGTGTGCCCCACTCCACAGGGTCCTGGGCAGCCCGGGAAGAGGGTCCCACCCAGCTCCTGAGGACCCTTTGCTCCACAGAAACGTGGCACTGCACACCTAGGTCTGAAGCACTGGCCCAACACCATGGGTAGAGAATTCCACACCAGGACACTTTGTTTATTACGCAGAATTATGTGAAATTATCTCCAGGCTGTGTGAGTCCATGAAGCATAATGGAGCCTCATGTTTAAACATGGGTCCCTTTCGCCGTCTCTCATGGTATACGTGCAGATGTCCCAAATCTGAATCAACCTGACCTCAAACACTTCCAGGTACAAGCATTTCCGGCAACGCCTGCATTGCTTGGCACCTGCAGGGACCTTCGGCCCCGTGATGCCCTCGTCTCTGGTTGAGAAAACTGAGGCTGGGAGAAGAGAGCCATCTTGTCCAGTTCTCCAAGTTGGTGGAGACAGGTAAGCTCCTGCCTGACCCCTTTGCAAAGCCCAGAGCCACGCTGGACCCCCACACCCAAGACACTGGGCTCTGCAGGCCGGGAGTCATGTCTGAGATCTGGAAGGGACAGGCGAAGCCCACCCGGGGCCCGAAGGCTCCCCTCACACCAGACCAGTTCAGACCCGGAAGTCGAGAGAGGCTCAGGGAAGAGGCTTCCACCATGGTCGGCTCAGACACAGCATCGGGGACCAGAACAAGGCCCAGCCCTTGATCACATCCACACTTCAGAGAGGGTGCCAGGCAGGTGGCACCACAGGCCCTGAGCAGGTGCAGCCAGGCCAAGAGGAGGCTGTGGCACTTTGCTAGCCCAGTCCTTGGCCCCCTGGGGAACCATGTCTGAGTGCGGAGTTTGTGTCTCAGGGTGCAGGGCAGTGGGTCCTGGGAGTCCCTTCCCCAGGTGCTGAGGATGCACCCGCCAAGCAAGTGGTCCCATCTCTGCCAGGCATGGCAACTGGCATGGGGCAGGGGCTCCTCCACACCAGCTCAGCAACAGGTGGCTCCTCAAACACAGAAGGCCGAGGCATGAACGTCAGGGTTAATACACAGCTTTATTTACCTTGTACAGCATCCACTTCCTTACATTCTCAAACAATTTTGCCATTAAAGTGCCAGAAATTTTCTCAGTCATGGTAACATTTGTTAAAAGAAATCAGAACTATCATCAGGAGCGTGATGGTCATGAAGGAAACATTTCTTACAAAACATGGATGGAAGTCCCTGGTGTCCCCAGCAGGCTGAGTAACTTGCACACAGATCCCGGTTCCCTCTCCTGACACCAAGCTGGTGGGACTGCCAACCGCCACCTGGGGAAGGCTATGCAAGAGCTCAGCAGACACCCGCGGCTGCCAGCTGTCCTGGGCTATGCCGGGGGTGACTGCTGCCACCGGTCCCCTCTCAGGAGCAGAGACTGGGCAGCCCTGCCGCTCCCCGTCCCCACCAACAGAAGCCCCGAAAGTCGTGGGTGTCCATTATCCCAACAATTAACAATGTTCAGTACAAATGAGGGTAATAAACACAAAAGCTTGCTTAGTAAACAGGCGCTCTCAGCGTTCAATGCAAAAACAGAGAAAGAAAACTGCAATCTTAAGGCAAACACTGTTGGCTCTGCCCAGGGCCGGCAAACCAGAGCTCTTCACGGAGCGTGGCATCCTGAGCCCAAGGTGGCGCTGGCCGCTCTGCGCTCTCTGAGGCCGCCGGGAAGCTCTGGCCTTTACACACGGCGCCCCAAGGCTGCTGCCTGCAAGGGCGTGGTCACGGGCTCGGGCTACTCCTTCCTGGCGGACACGGCCAGCTCCACATCGGGAAGCTGGATCCCCACCTTCGTCCCGCTGTCATTGCTAGAGGAGGAGGACAGTCGGGACTTGGAGGCCAGGGATGCACCGCTGCCCTGCAACTTGCCTGCGTCCTCATCACTCCCAGTCACCTCGTAGTGACCTCTGCTCTTTGAGCCCAACCCGCCAAAGGTGCCGAATTTCAGCTTGCCGTGTTTGCCTTTCGCTTTCCCTCCTTCCAGCGACAGCTCACCGCCCTCAAACTCTAGAGTCCCTGTCGGAGTGGAAGGAGCAGAAGGCTCTCTGTCCTCGCTGAAGGAGCCGGAGCGGGGGCGCGGCTTCTTGCTCTTAAACAGGGAGAACTTGCCTCTGGGGGACAGCACCTCGGGCTCTGCCTCTCCCTCCAGAGAGCCCAGGCTGGCCTTGGAGCTCTTCAGGTCCCCTCTGGACTCCGAGACAGACGCCTCTGGAGAGCCCGAGGAACTGCCCTTGCCCTTGGGCTTGGAGAAGGTGAACCGAGGCATCTTGATCTTGGACTTCTTCAGCTTCACCTCAGCCTCTCCCCATTCGCCCCCTGTGGCACCAGCCTGCGCGGAGGCTTCCACCGTGGGGAAGGCGACATCCACGCCCACTTCTCTGCCAACCAGCTCCCGGCCGGAGGTGAACTTGGGGATCTTCATCTTGGGGAATGTTACTCTCCCAGACCCACTCTGCATGGGGCCCTGGGGCCCGGACACACTCAGCCCGAGCTCGCCCCCGTTCATGCCTCCCTCTGACTTCGGTCCAGAGAAGTGGAGGCCTGAGCTGAGAGCTGAGGAGACCTGGGGCCCCTGCCATTCTGCCCCACAGCCTTTGGCACCGAGACAGCCCTCCCCCAGGCTGATGTCAGGGGCGCCGACACCCCCTGACATGTCCATGCCGCCTTTGACTTTCGGGCCCTTCAAGCTGACACCAACATCAGACTCGGGGGAGGCCACACAGAGGGAAGGCCCCTTGACGCTGACCTCAGGAGCAGCCCCGTGGAGACCCAGCCCGGAGGCCTTCAGGCCCCCTCTGATGTCAGGACTGGCAATCTGCCCTGCTGGGAGCATCACCGTCACACCAGGCAGATCCACGCCACCTCGGGCCGTCGGCAGTGCAGGGGCCTGCAGGTTTCCTTCCAGGCCTTGAATGCTGACTCCCTGAAGAGCCCCTTTCACCTCTCCAGGGGCCCCCAGGCTGCCTGTCACTTTTGGTCCCTGAATGTTAAAGTCCACGTCAGGTGCGGAGAGCTGTGGCCCTTTCAGACTCATGTCCACGCCCTTCCCCTTTAGCCCTCCAGCAACCTGTGGCCCCTTGATGCCGACATCCGTGTCGGACCCTGGTGTACAGATGCCAAACTGGGGGAGCTTCATTTGGGGAAGTTTCATTCCAATTTCTGGTGCTTCCACGCTCAGTTCAGGGGCACCTGTGCAGATCCTAGGACACTTGATGTCACCCGAGACAGCCAGGTCTCCCTGCAGGCTTGGTCCCTGCAGTGTCACATCTGGGGCTCCAACATCGGCACCTGGCACTTTCACGGCATCTCCTCCCATCTGCACCTTCCCGGCACCACCTCCGAGGGCAAGACCTGGGCTGTGCACCCTCACACTGGGAACAGAGGCACCCAGCTCTCCCTTCAGACTTGGTCCTTTCAAGTTCAGATCAAGGTCAGGCCCAGAGACTTCAGACAGGTTCATGGAAGGCAAGTCCACGCCCGGCCCCACCAGAGTGACCCCAGGCCCTTGGAGCCTGATGTTTGGAGCACTCGGGGCCCCCTTGAGAGAGGGCAGCTGGACCCCAGCCTCAGTGCCCCCCGCCTCCATGGTGACAGCAGGGACACCGATCCTGGGCACTGAAAACTTGGGGAACTTGATTTTCGCTTCTGGACCTTGCAGATCTACATCTGGTCCTTCGAGTCCCACACTGGGGACATCAGCCTGTATCTTTGGTCCTTTCAAATTAACATTCACATCGGGCATGGAGACCTGAGGGGTGGAAACGCTGAAAGAAGGTGCTTTGACTTTGGAATCTGGGCCTTCAATGGTGACTCCAGGTGCCTCCAAGTTGGCCTGCACCTTGGGGCCTTTCAAGTCCCCTTCTGTCTTCAGCCCTGAGACATCCACACCTGGCATTGTGAATTTGGGGGCCTTCACCTTAATATCTGGACCCTCCACATTGATCCCCGGTGAAGAGAGATTCAGATCGGGTGCCTGGACTGAACCTTCCATCTTGGGGCTGGGGAGGGAGGCCTCGGCTTTAAATTTGGGTGATTTAATGTCAAACTCTACATCTGGGAAGTACATTTTCCCAAACATAGTCTTCTTGGAGCGGGGAGATTTCACGTCAACTTTGAGTGCAGCATCCGGCCCAGCAATGCTGATGTCCACGTCTGGGGCCTTGAGACTGGCATCAATTTCGCCCCCAGGAGTATTCAGGTCAAAGCCCTGCTTCTTGGCCTTCACCTTAGGACCACTCATGTGAAGCTTAGGCATCTTAAACTTGCTTTTCTTGCTCTTGCCACCAGTACCAACCTCAGGAATCTCCACATTCAACTCTGCCTCGGGCATGGACACATCGAGCGAAGATGGCTTGATGTCAGCTGTAGGGCCTTTTGCTCCAAATCCAAACTTGGGTTTCTTAAACTTGGGATTTTTCACATCGTCCCACTCAGTGCTAATACCTGGGCCTTGCATGTCCACATCTAAGTTTGGCGCTTCTAAGTCAACCTTGGGCCCCCTGAGGTTCACTTCACCACCTTCTAACTTGGGATCAGAAACTCCAATTTGGGGCATCTTCAAGTGCAAATCAACATCAGGAACAGTTACTTTAGGAGCAGATATGTCCAGGGATGGCATCTTCAAATTAGGGCCTCTGAGTTTGGCATCAGGTCCTTCAAAATCCAGAGCTGGACCCTTAAGATCCACTTCAGGACCTTTGAAAGTCCCTTCAATCTTAGGGACAGAAACATTAAAATCTTTTACTTCAGGGCCTTTCAAATCCAGATCCACATCAGGCATGGAGATCCTGGGGGCCTTGATGTTCATCTCTGGCATCTTGAACTTGGGACCCTTCAGTTTC